>CM065052.1:85645789-86245789 GCA_032883995.1 Coronaproctus castanopsis
TACGCTAGAATTTTTTCTACGACCATTCTAACACTAATCGATCTGCACATCGGGAGACCGTCTATTTTATACTTTTATTTATTATTACAGTCGCTCCATTAATCGATTCTCGTTCGTTTGCTCGAGATTATTAAATTACTATTCGCAGACATTAAATATCCACTATTCTGTTACCAATGTGATTAACATATTCCGGTAATGGTTACATTAGAGGTTGCTTTTTCCACTATTCAATCTTATACGCTTTATTAAGTTCTTGCACATTTAATAATATGCGCATCTGCATTTTGTTTTAAACTTTTACTACCAATCATCCAACAAATGCAGTCCTCGAACGGTAGGGCGTTCTGGGGAATATTAACCAACGGAAACTACTTCTTTCCGTGCAGCCGCACCTAACATGATGATTAGACAAATATGGAAACGTACGCTATCGAAGTAAATATATCACGAGGGACACTCTATTTACAACTGCAGTCGGATATACTCGGACTTCTGTCGCATTTTTAGAAGCAACTCGTTCAAATTAAATGATTTGACAGCGATATTTATATATATATATATATTCGCTAAATCGATTACTTTATCGAATAGTTTATATAAATTTACATGTACAATGAGTAGTAATGGTTTTATAACCTAAACTCAATTAAAAATAAAGGAAAAAATATATATATATTATTTACAAGTATAGTTTATTTCGCGTAACGGTATATTTAGTTATGTATATACATATATATTTATATGAATAAAATATGTTAATTTCAATAAGAGAATTAGAACAAGAATTGAATCGCCTAATGATCGAATAGACGTTTATGTAAAATACGCAATTATAATCTTTATTTCACGTGAATCAATTTCTTGCTTTCTCTATTTCTATATTTTCCGATAATTACTACAATTGAACGTAAATTTAATATTTTATTTCTCAAGTTGCAACAGTTTTCTATCGGAATTACCACCCAGTTTCTTCTATTTGAATTACTATAACTCGATCTATATAACAATCAACTAACTACCGGCCTTTTTATACAAATGCGTAATAAACCACCTTGCAAAATTCATTATGTAAATAAATATTATCAAAAATTACTTGTGGCCTTTTCATCGGTAGTAATTATATGATAAAAAAAATCCGATTATCGCCATTTATGTTTCAGTACTCTATGTAGCACTATTCTAACACTACTGTTACCAGAACTAAGATAACGTTTTACTGTTCGATATAGTCGCTTTTTTGCATACACACTACATATATACATTTTATTAAAATACACTGTCTATAACATACTTTCAAACGTTTTATGAATAAAGTTAAAGCTTTAATAATAATAACTGAAGTAATAATAACATCGAACATAAATTATCATATAAAAATTTTTAATTCGTTTTTTTTTTTAAATTTATTTATACACTACATACGACGGTTGTCTTAATACACGCACATATATATTATATATATATTATATAATATAATACATATATTTTATATATATACATATATTATATAATTATTTATATATATATATATATATATATATAAATGCCGACAGGCATAGCGCGTTGAGTACGGCGGCTTTACATAAATTATCATATAAAAATGTTATTCTTTATTTTTAATTTATTTATACACTACATACGACGATTGTCTTAATACAATAGGCCGACGGGCATAGTGCGTTGAGTACGGCGGCTTTCCGTCTAATTGCCGAAGTTAAATAACGATACTTGGATGGGTGACCGCCGGCTCAGTGTGTTGTGTGTTGTTGGTATGTCCCATTTTGTACGGGAGATTAGGCTATTTTCTCCCCATTTTATTAATTGGGGAGACCTACGTGCAGCAGTGGACCGATATAGTAGCTTAAATATATATATATATATATACCATCTTCGTCCCTCGTTTCCGAGTATGAATGCTGCTTGAGATTTTCATCACCAATTTTTGTGGCGAATATATGATGACAAGTCAATACGGTAAGTGGTTATAAAACCGCAATGCCTAGATTCGCAGTTTTCTTTTTACTAGTCGGACACGTTTGTAACCACTGATCTACTATTTTCCATCATTCCTTTTTTTTCCTCAGGCAGTCTTTTGCAGGTTTATTCGGATATATTTTAAAAATCAAAGTACGTCTTCGAACCGTAGTCTTGGTCTGTCCAGACGTATCTTTTCCTCGAGTTTAGAACGACGTCTTTGGTATGCGATACTCTTCCATTCACACGATTGCCTTACCCATCGTATGCGTCTTTTTGCAACTAATTGCTCAATTAACTGTATTCTGACTTGCGTTTGAAATGAAATCTTTCAAATTTATTTTTAGCATTCTTCTTAATGTTTTTCGATGAAAATTTTCTAGTTTTCTGATTTGCGTTTTCAAAATCGTTGGAAATATAGGATACCTTTATAAACTTAAATTTTCGTACTATTAAATAGATATTTGTTATAAAACATACGATGAAATGTACACACGTAGAAATGTATACGCGCGCCTGCGGGAAGAAAAAATAGGTAAAAATCGAATATCACCTGTTTCTGGAACAATAAAATTTATGGATAACGAAATTAAAAAAAAAAAAAACACAATGATAAATGACAAATTTCGAAACTATTCGAATGTATAACTACGATAAACAAAAGAATATTTACAGAATATTTAAACGTGTATTCTCGTTTTCGGTTTTCGTATTTCATCGTTCGGATTCGAACGAATCGACGACCGTGGAAATAATAACAATCTGAACTTTTTGTTTTTTGCTGCCCTATTATCAAAATAACGGAAAATAAGAGGACGGGTGGGGCGAGGGAACGTAAATAATTCTGTCGAACGGAAAATTTTCTCACGCCATCTTGTCCATTCGCATACTGAAAACAAAATACAACATAATAAGTAAGACGCTGCTTCGTTCGTTCGTATTCTATTTGAATTACTAATTTCTCAAATTTTAACGTCCGATTTCGATACGACCATATCGGTAACGTATAATTTCAACCGTTAATAATCACGAAAAATATATTTTAACAATACTGGCAATATTCGAAATGTTTTTCCTCGATATTGTAAATACTTTAGAAGAAGAATAACATCGGTCAAAAGTATATATATGTATATATATATATGTATATATATACATACATATATATTATATATATATATATATATACATATATATATATATATACATACATATATATATATATATATATATATATATGTATGTATATATAATATATATATATATATATATATATATATATAATATATATGTATGTATATATATATATATGGTGATAAATAGAAAAGAAACGGTTTTGTTGTTTTTTTTTTTTTAATAACACAAAAACTACTTGACCAAAATTTCTGAATGAAATTTCATCTAAAAATAGGAAAACGAAAGATTAACTTACAATCACTTGTGGAACACAATATCGTTCGGATTACCGTCATTTGTTATTCAGTATTTAGAACATTTTCGAGCATGGGTGGCTGAATTTTTGAAATTTCTTCAGAATTGCGAATTTTCAGGTCTTCCAGATCTGGTGGATGTGTTTCGAAAACGCGGCTCTTAAAGTATCCCCACGAAAAAAAAATGCCGTAACTTCTTTGAATTCTTTTCGAAGCTATCTTTACACTGACGTGATCGATTCACGCCGAAAATAACGTTCACGTGCGCTACTTCTCGTTATAAGATTCCGTAATAATTGAAACTGGACAAAAACAAGTCTCTCGTGTGTATACTGAACGTGGAGCACGTTTGCGTTGTAGCAGTCTTACCTACTGCACTATCCAAAAAACAAAACCGTCCGTCCTCTCTGGGTCGTCCTTGTATATATATATATATATATATATATATATATATATATATATATGTAATTAAAAGTAAATGGAAAGGCTGGATAAACGATGTTACATATCTCGGCCAAATAATCTTTACAGATAGAACAGGATAAATCTCTGAATTGCGTTGAGATGGAAAAATTCTGGTCGTTAAAGGAAATATTCGGACGAATATCGATCGTAGAAAAAAAAAAGGGACAGTATGTCCTTTCTATCATAACTTATGGTACAACAGAAACATTAACGATGAAACAAAGTAAAAAAAAATACAGGTAGCTCAAAGAGCGATGGAAAGAATAATTATTGTGGTAAAAAAGGTTGGACAAAGTAAACAATAAAGCTACTGTAATTGTAATTGTAATATATATTTTTAAATCCGTTTTTAACATTCCGTGTGGGATTTATTGAATTTGTCTAAAATTATACTAAAAAAATAACGAGCTTGAAATTAGCTAGCAAACAAACTTTAAGTATATAAAATAATTATAAAATCGGTTTGTACATATAGTTAAGTGTTGTGGGGTTGCGCAAAGGATACAAATATAAATAGAATACAGATGATCCAGAACAAAGAAGATTCGCCTTGGTACGTGTTTAACCATATTTTACATCGAGATTTAAAGATCCAATCCGCGATGGATAATATCAAAACATACTATTAACTAATATATGAGCCGCTTGGAGACTCATTTAAATCTATTAGCGATCAGTCCTCGATGTTCGTAGGTTAAGACCGTTTAATCTAACTTAGTTTAATGGGTAAGGTCCGTCGCTGGTGTCTTAAGCCCTAACAAATCGCTCCGGTCTAATTGTTGAATGACCATAAGGCTAGTTGTAATTTCAAAAAAATAAATATATTTTTTAAAAAAAGTATCTGGGTAGCCGATACAAAAGAAGCAATACAAGTTGCACATACGGTAGCTACCGCAACTTTAATTAGATTATCGAAGGTGATGGAATGTGAGGATAGTCTCATTGAGAATCAAGTCGCGAATATACTAGTTCATAATACATACGACAGAAATATAAATCTTGCACGGTGTAGTTTTTTTTTCAGATGTACTCAAGAAGCAACCAAAAGGCCATGGATAAAAACCGTAGTGGCCTTATAACTGGTTTTATATTATGTTGAGTCTTTTATCATCATCATACACCCTTAAAATATTTTTTTTTTTTTTTTTTTAAATTATAGATAAAGATACAATCTTAACCTATCAGGTTAAATAAGCATCAATTTAAAGGAGTGTAGCCTGATCTAACATATGTTAATGTATTAATCAAGCCAATGGGTTTAAAGTCAATGGCCCAGTGGCCATGACTTTTGCCATTCTGTTATTGTATCTGTACTTTGTAATTATATAACTAGATCGACCGGGTGATGCCTCTTCAGCCGCCTGACGTCTAGTTCGGTATCGAGCAATTGACTGGCTTCCACGTTGACGTGTTGCTGTAACCGCTTCCTGTGAGCAGTTGCGTATCTTCCAATTTCTTCGTTAACGAACGGAATTTGTAGATCTCAATGCACATCGTCATTTCTAGAATAACGATACGCGTCGACACGCTCTTAATATCACATTTTGTCTGGCCTGGATCTTCGCTCTGTTAGACCTACTGGCACAGCCCCATAATTGCAGGCCATAGGTCCATATTGGCTTTATAATCTGCCGGTACAGTAAGCATTTGTGTTCTACATCCAGCTGCGACTTCCGTCCGATAAGCCAATAGAGTTGTTGTGTTGTTTTCTTTATCTGCTTACTTTTCATTCGGACATGTACTTCCCATGTCAGTCGCTTGTCTAGGTGCATACCAAGATACCTGACTGAGCTAGCCTGTGGAATAGGTTCGCCTCCCAAGTATACTTGGTAGTGCGCCTCTGTTCGACGGTATGTGAACATTACGTGTTTAGATTTTTCTTCATTGATCCTTATTTTCCACTTTGACGCCCATTCATACACTTTATTGAGTGAGTTCTGCAATTTATTTGTTGCGTCAGACTGGCTACTGGCAACAGCTAGGATAGCTGTATCGTCAGCGAATGTAGCCGTTATCGTTTGCGCGTCCGTCGGTAGGTCTTGAGTATACAGTAGATACAAGATCGGACCAAGGACACTTCCTTGAGGAACTCCAGCTTCTATATCATAAGACACGGATGTTGTATCTCCTTGTACTACTGTAAATTTACGTCCCGTTAGGTATGATGTAAGCAGTCGACAAATGTTGCCCGGCAGTAGTCGGCTTAATTTGTATACTAGGCCTTTATGCCATACCTTGTCGAAGGCCTGAGCTACGTCCAGGAAAACGACCGGACAGTATTTCTTCTCCTCGAAAGCTCTATTGATTATGGATACAATCCTATGTACTTGGTCAATTGTAGAGTGCTTTCGCCTGAATCCAAACTGATGCAGTGGTATGAATTCTTCGACCATTGGTGAAAGTCGTTTTAGTAATAGTTTCTCAAATAGCTTTGATATGGATGGCAATAACGAAATCGGCCTATACGACCTTACATCGGATTCCGGTTTATTGTGTTTCTTTATCATGATAATTTGAGCTGTTTTGAAGCAAAGTGGTATGAACTCTAGTCGCATGCATGCATTGAAAAGGTAAGTTAGCATAACTATGCCTTTTTTAGATATTTCTTTAAACACTCTAGAAGTCACACCATCTATGCCCGGAGCTTTCCGTGGGTTCATATTTTTATCTATTTCATTCGCAACCTCGTAGGGTGTAATTACGGGAACTTTTTTGTCCGCTTTATAATTTATACTGGTATTGATGGTCGAAGCTATATCGTGTGGTTTGAAAACTCGGGTTAAATATCGTGCAAAGCATTCGGCTTTTTCATGATCCGTTCTTACCCAGTTTCCACCTTCATCTTTAAGCAGTGGTTGTTGGGTAATTGTACGTTTGATCCTTCGAGTCGCTTTCCAAAGAGAATACTCTTTATCCTCGAACGGGCTAAGCTCTTTTACATATGCAGCAAACGTTTCGTTTTTAACCTTTTTTATTAATGCGTTAAGCTGATAATTAAACGAACTTTTTCAACCGGCTCTTATCATTTTAATAATTCGGTTTTTGACAATTGCATAACACGAACGTTAACCAGTAATGGGTCAGTTACATATTACTCGACAAAAAATAATCGACTGCAATATTTGCCCTAACGGTAATGACAACGTTATTGAAATTGAGCATGGCGTAGTTTTCACGTGTAATAAGTATAAAGATCTTACAACTAAATACAATATTGTTACTTGCTTAACTCGTGGTCAGATAATTTTTTTTTTTTTTAATATTGTATTCCGTGTTGCTTTTTTCGTTTAAGAACGCATTTAAAACGAAGATCAATTTGTAGTTAAGATATTATTGGTATTTAACATATCTTGTTACTCGTCATAATCGCGCGATATGTCTAACTTGTGTAATGAATGCGACGGTGAATTACCCACTAACGGACAGTACATCAAATGTAGAGGAGGTTGCAAACAGTGTTATCATTTCGACTGTACAACAATATCGCAACAAACGTATAACACGCGATCAAAAACAGATAATGATACGTGGCGATGCCAGAATTGTCGTAAAGAAAAAAAAACGATACAAAAGCAGATTACGTTGTATGAAGATAAAGAAAATGAGTCGATATTAAAAGAAATATTATCTGGGGTCGCGCAGATGCAAATAGACATAAAAAATAATTTGCTCTAAAAATTGAAAATGATGAATTAAAAAATAAAATAGATAAATTAATTAAGAATAACCAAGAGAAAGATGCCAAAATAACCAAATTAAATATTAGAGTAAACGAGTTGGAACAGTACAGTAGAAGAGATCAAATAGAAATTAGTGGAATCGAGGAGCGTGAAAATGAAAATCTACAAAATATTATTACACAAGTATCAGAAAAAATTGGCGTAGAAGTAAAAGAAGAAGACGTACAAATTATACACAGAATACGGAAGATAAAAAAAGACGGGAAACCGAGGACAATAATAGCGAAATTACAAAAAAAGAAAGCGGAAGGAATAATTATCAAGAGGAAGCCGATTGGATCACATGAAAACAGAAACAGGATATATATAAACGAAGCGATATCACCATTTTATAAAGATTTAGTGTGGAAGGCAAAAAAATCGAGCCAGGGAAATGGGACATCGTTATGCGTGGCTTAAAAGAGGTAAACTACTTATAAGGAAAAATGAAGGAAATCGACCTAAACGTATACAATTGGAAGAAGATATTAAGAAGTATATATACATAATGAATAAAACAAAAATCCTATATATTGAGATAAAATTTATACATATAAATATACGCGTTAAATACAGAATAAAGTATATGTGTGTGTATGTGAGTGTAAAATGTGGAAAGAGAAAAAACATAAATAATATAACAAGTTTTTTTAAATTTTAAGATAAAATTTATATATATTAATATAAGTGTTAAAATCTGGAAATGAGATATAAAGTGATAGTGACATTCATTGACTTAACAAAAGCTTTTGACACAGTGAACCACGAGAAATTGTTAATAAAAATGAATAACAGGTGTAACGGGTAATGTCTGGAATTGGTTTAAAAATTATCTGAGCGATAGAAAGAGCGTAGTAAGTATATCCGGAGTAAAAGGAACTGAATTTAGAATGAGAAATGGTGCACCGCAAGGGAGCACTTAGCCCCGATCTTATTTATTATATATACAAATGGTCTGAAAAAATATTTAAATTATAGTAAAATATATGCTTTTGCCGATAACATAGCGATGATAACGACAAATATAAATATAAAAATAGCCGTTGAAAATATGCAGAAAGATGTAACACAAATTAGTATATGGGCCCATGACAATAACCTGATAATAAATACTAGAAAAGCAAAATGTATGTTCTTCAAATCTATGATGGATATAGAAAGATACATTACAGATGCACTCGAATGATTGTGCCCATTACATGAAACAGGAGAATAAGTGCAGTAATAAAGATTGCGAACAAATAGAAGCGGTACGAGAATACAGATACTTGAGTGTAAATATTGACGAAAATTTAAGATGGAATAAACACATAAGATCTGTGGAAAAGAAATTCGAGCAACATTGCCAGCATTGTATACATTACAAAACTACGTTAGTAAAGAAACATTAAAAATAGTATATTACGCGCTGATTGATTCACGATTAAGATATGGTGTGCAGGCATGGGGTTTAGCAAATAAGTGTTATACTGTACATATCTATCGTTTACAGAAAAAATCTTTACAGCTAATTACAAAAGATAACGATAGTGAATTACATAAACTTTTGAAGGAGGAAAACATGCTGGATATAAAAGTGCTTAATGGTTAGAATGTTGGATTACATTAGAAATCGGAAATTTGTAAAAGTTAAGGAAAGAAAAGAAATAACATATGATCTAAGGAAGATACGAAAATATTATACTCAAATACCGAAATCGAAGCATGGAAATCAGACAGATGTGTACATATTACCGCGTATGATGAATGTGATACCAGAAGAAATATTGAACGAAAGAGTGGAGAGGAAACTAAAACGTGAATTAAAGAAATGGTTACAAAATAAGGAAAATGTGGATAAAATACTATAAGAATAATGAAATGACGAGGATTATGAAAGACAAATATAGTATGATACAATGCGGATGCCAGGGTTCTACTACCGATTGGAAAATCAAAATTTTGGTGTAAATGGGAATGTGGACGATTAGAGTGGAAATATATTATCTGCAAATAGAAAGGTAATATGAATTAAAACTACTCTAATAGATGTATAAATGTATCTATGTGAGCGTGGTATTGATCAGTACTTAATCTTACCTTGGGAGTTAAGTTGGAGAGTATGTGAGAGTGTAAATGAGTTATAATTATATAAAGAAAAGGTATTTAAAGAAATCAATATAATAAATGTAATCAAAATAAAAAAAATGTATAATATTAAATCATAAGAAATGTAATTACCCTTGACGAGATAAGTAGTATTAAAACAATTTAATTATGTCGTATGAGTGTTGTGTGTGTTGTTGTGTGTATATAAGTGTATATATCATTATAAAATTTATCACAAATATACGTTTTTTTGAAAAAAAAAAAAAAAAAAAGTTATTTCAGTGAGTTACAACGTACATATCTAACTTTAATTTTATATCTTCTATAGAATTGTTATCGCTATAATTAGTCGTCGGGATAACCTAGTAGCTAGGGCAGGCATTTCTATACGGAAGGAATACTATCGAGGACGAAAAAATTATCATCAGAAAATAAAAATATAAATAATCCCCGAATATTATTAACGCGTCTAAGGCAATGGCGCAACCACCACGCACAACACCGTACGCGGGAAAACACGCGGGACTGCATTGCGCCGTGACAACAAACCGAATACAATCAGTTCGCCTATCTGTATTATGATTGCCTTGTGCGCTACTTTACAACAAAATATGTATAGGTAAGTTAAACCACCGATAAAGAGACGGCACTTACTTGATGATGACGATGACGCGCGTAATTAATTTCATCGATATCTTATATTCAGTTTGAGAATTTTCTTTTTCTTTTATTTCTGCGTTAATTTAAATTTTTACCAAATATATATTCGTTTAAAAAAATAAGTGTGAGAGAGAAGGCGTATGAAAAAGTTAATTTTTAGCGGTTAATTTATCATTTATATGCGCGCATATTTTAGCCACTTCGGTAAAGATAAGTAAATAAATAAAATTTCTTAATAAAAATAACGGGCTTCTTAGTTTATTTTAAAACGAATTAATATTCGGTATATATATTACGATTAGTATAAGCATGTGAATATGGAGGACTAGCTGGAACTGCTTCGACAAGTGAGATTATTATGAAACGGCTTCAGTCAATCTCCGTTCCACTTATGTACGTAATTATTTTTTTCCTCAATAGTCGTAACGAGTATATATATATATATCGGCTCGGTTAATAAAAACACAACACCGAGACTTGAGTAATAACTAGCCTAGAAAATAAGAACCCTAATAGATAATGCTCTTTCACTTCGCAGCGATCAACCAAACGGTATAATGTTTCCTAAAAAAATAAAAGAAAAATGGGGAAAGTCTAATCCCAATTTCTCTTTCAATAAAACCGGACGCTCATCTGTAGTAGTATATTGTTGCTAGTGTTCGTTTAGTCGCCTGGTTATATATTATAGTTGAACGGGATGTGACGAATGTACTAACTAATGTGTGCCTTGCGTGGATGTTATACTTTTGGACCTCTACGGGTCGGCGAGGAGATAATCTCGTTTATTAATAAAATATACAATCGTACTTATTGTTTGCATAAATTAAATATTCTGGTACATATAATAAACAAACTACTTTTTTTTTTTTTTTTAATCTAGTCACATACTGTATACTAAATGAAATGAATAGAAATAACTTATTTCCATTCTTACCTCTATGATATGCTTTAGAACCAAATTAAAACTCGTTCGTACGTCAGTAGCTACTCGAATTACTGAATAGGAATCTTTTAAGAGATTATTGATTTTGTTGTTATCGCTAGTTTTAAATATTTTTTTAATGTTCTCTTGGTCGTACATCACGACCCGGTATGTAACGTTTTGACTACTGTTACGCGAAACCGGATCAAGAAAACGGGGGAAATAATAACATTTAAATAAATATATATATATATTTTTTTTTTAATTATCTTACGTTGTCGACGCTTAGTAGAATAATAATATAAAAAGAAAAACATTATTCTTTCTAATCGTCTTAGAAACAACTAATTACGAGAATTTTATTGTTTGATTCAAATAATCGTTAATCATTCTAATTAAATGTACGTCAGCGATCTAGTTACCTAAAATATTTAGTCGTATTAATTATATCTCGAAAGCTGAAATGATTTACTTCGTCGTCTACACCTGTAGTCGTTAGTATCTTGTCCAGCATCGTCAGTGCACCGACTTCCGACATCGCATCAATTAGTTCCCACGGTATATCGACTGGTCGTACACATTTACTTATCTCGCCTGTATATATTTATTATTGGGAAAAAATTTATATATGAATTTTTTTTAGGTGCGTTTTTTTTACTATATGTGTAATTAGTTCATAAGGAGCGTTTTTATAGGTTGGTTGCTTTACGGTACACTTCTAAAGGTTACTCTTTACAAGGGGTGGCAATCACGATCGGGCATGTAACCTTGAAATTAGATTATTCCTCGTAAAGAGAGGGATCAAAATTAGAATTAAATCAAATAAATTATATTAGATTTAAATTCATATTTCAAATTGACCGATTCCCGATTTTATATATATATAAAATTATTAATAATTTTCTTTTAGCACGTTATAATCTTATCCATTACGACGGTGATTATTAATTAAAACAGTATAAACTTGGCGCACTCGTCGGAATAATACAGGATTAATCGTATAAGTTAAATTACTGGAAACTTGGCCAAAACCACGTCAAGTTAATAACCGCATTCCAAAAAACTTGACTTTATACGACGGGATTAAATGTAAAGCAGGACCATTATTAAATATTTAAAAACATAAAAATTCATCTTCATCATATTTCATCCTAATTATTATAATATTGGGGTCCACGACGGACATAGCGCACACATCATTAATCCTAAAATATTATATATATATATATATATATATATATATATATATAATTAAAATTAAAACGTTTCAAATATAGTATTTTTTTTTAATTTGACCGAAAGTAGGTAAGAAAAATTCCGATTACGTACCGTTTCTAAAATTTTCTAAGAAAAGAAAACCAACGCGTATTATTAGGTCTTTGTTATACGTTATAAGTAAACATACGCTTGCCCGATTTATAACGAATTTTTCTAATACGGTAACCGATCTCCATTTTACCGACCTAACTTTATTATTATACATGGCTGGTACGAAATGATTCAACGCGGGAAAGATATAGGCCCAGAAATAGAAAAAAAGGTGGTAAACTTGAGTGGGAAATAAGCTATAGGAAAATAAAGTAGTATTCAGTTCGTTGTCTCAGATTCTACCTTCATAATATATATATATAAAAGACTCAATTTCGTCGCCCCACAAAACCCAAAGTTCATTTTCTGTTTGACATTTGAAATAGTTCTCTTGGGATGCAAATAAAGAAAACTATGACCAAAAATTCCTCAGTGGGATTGATACGATAGCGTACGAAAACCGCCACAATACGTGAGAACACATACACAAGTTGTTCGATATCGCAGTAATAATCATAATAATAAGCCCGTTACAAATGTAAACAAATAAACCTAACAAGCCTCTGTAAGGTAAGATTTATCCTAAGCAGCATGTTCATAAGTCCCTATCGCGATTAAAAAGCTGGCCACACACACACACATATATATATATACGGCCACACACACACACACATATATATATTTAATTCTGTTATATATATACATATACACTGTTAAATATTAAAACGTAGAAAAATAAATAAGTATACATACATATAAATATATATACATATGTATGTGTGCAAAATGTAATAGGCGCAAATGTGAAAATATTGAATGAGAATAGAAACCAGAAAATTGTGTTGACGATTAAGTTAGAAAGGGTCTGTTTACATTACACCCCCAATTTAAAAAAAAATAAAAACAGTAGAAATTGTATTTTTCTGATAAACAAGGTAAATATGCGTGTTAGAATATTTGGTAAGAATGTTGGTGGTGAAAAATCTATATAATACGCTTGCCTATATAAACTATTTATTATAAAAGTTTTTTGTTTTATATATATCACATATTATATGGAAGGCTGAAAATATTGAATAAGAAAACAAATCGGAAAACTGAGTTGACAATCAAGTTAGAAGTTTTTGTTTATACCCCGTTCGTTCTCTGGAAACAACTAGAGTTTATTGGAAATACTATATGAAAATGTGAGCAGTGGAAATATGATAAAAATCCCGTGTAATGTACGTATCTATATTTTATTAGTACGTCTATAAGCGAACACTACATTATATATATATATATTTGCACGTGTGTATGGTGTATGAATTTCATATGGGTATGCTGCTGTTTTTTCAAATTTTCTTTAATAATTTCTACTTTGTGTCAATCCTTACGTAGTTTAAAGCTATCTATGTAATTTATTTGGATTAATGAGCATTTAGCTTACTTAAAGAACAGTATATCGGCTCGTTCCGAATGCTTTATTTTGATAGTCCTTTTATCAATCTTCAGGTTGGTGAGAATCGTTGTGCGACGTCTTCTACCAATTTTCGATTTGACTTTACTCACAGGCGTATAAATAAAAGTAAATGGTACAACGAACAAAGACAATCGCAACGAATTTGTAGTGTACACGGTGTATATCGCGGAATAATAATTTATAGTTGTCGTTTATATTTATTAAAAGTATCATTCTCGAAACAAACAAAGTTCGCATCAAATAGACAGGAGTATACCGGTTACTTGTACACTGCTACCAGGCATACGATTAATTACATCGGAGTGGAAAATTTATTTTAGACAAGCTCAAATAATCATAATAATCAAACATCAAATCGTATATATTCGTTATTGCACGTGAAATTAAACAAAATTCTTACTATGCTCGAACAGCGGTTTATATTAATCTGTATATAAACGATAACGTGCTTGCAACAAACTTAACTGAAATAAATTAATATTTGCCCACCATTAATACTTACATACTTATATATACATATACACCTATATGTCGAAGCATGTATACATGTGTCCACACCTATTCTATATTTAAACACTTGCTCACAGTATGGACCCACTCCCACTCGCATGCGAGCATACACACACAACACTCATTCCACTGTGTACATACATCCACATCGAACATGTATATATACGCTCGCTGAATATACGTATATGCAGGTGCGCGTAAACGTAGGGCATATCAAATAATTTCATTCCATGCTTACATTCATCGGACACTCTGCACACATATATTCAAACTGGCCGTGTCTACACAATTACTTATTTAGAATGTATTTCGATAAGTACTTCCGTCGACACCTAATAATTTACAAGATCATCTTTTATTATATTCGGTAACTTGTTGTACAATACTGCTTATATAGTTGGCTTCATCGTCGAATGGTATTTCTTAAACAAAACGCTCATTCTTCATTAGCCAAATCTCGACTTTCCCCATAAATTCTTATAATACAAACGAAATTTAAAAACCTCGTATAATTAGCCCCCCTCCCCAGTGCAATATATACCATAGGCGAATGTGACCGGATAGAAAATACTGCATTAAATAATAAAATACGTAATTCAACTTCCTTAGTTTTTTATTTAACGACGTACGGTAACGTGTGTGAACCAGTTTAATTTATATAATTGAATAACGAGATAATTAGTCTCATCAGCCCTATTAAACACGAAGTTGTTACTTCGTCTGCCGTTAGATTCTGCCACAGACATCGATCTTGATTATTGTAAACAATATATTTGGTTTTCGTTTCATTCAAAATTAATCGATTACCACGTAACTATCTAAATACGTTACCCGCGTTGTTACGAATCGATATGTCTGCATTGTATCAGGGAAACAACGAATTTATTAAGAGAACGGTGACATCGGCGTAATTGCCTATTTTTTTATAAACCAAAACAAAATATAACACAATCACTAAAAGCTTTTAATCGCGGAGCTTTTCGACAGTTACGTCATTTTCAAGCACGCACAATAATTATTACATCTTTTTTTTTTGGTAATTGCAGATTATCTAGATGGAGAAGGGACGATACATTATACGAAGATGTAATACTCGAAGAACGTAGCAAGACAAGGTAAATCTACGAAAGCAACGGCGCCACAGCAGAGCATTGAAAAAAACATGATCGGGATTGCAGACTGCCTGTTCAGAATGGAGGGGACAGAAGGGACTCTCTCTAAGCTGTATAGGGAAAAAACGTCCAGGCAACAAATGATGTCCAAATCGCGATCTACTGATGAGTACAATTCCCTTACGACTAATCTTCTTAAAGAAATAGAACCATGGGAGTTTGGGGAGAGACGGTTGGAGCTGATAGTAATAAGTGAGAGGTGATTGACTAATGCTCTCAGTGTACATTAGCTCTCATTGATCCCTATGCTCTAGCTGAATAAAGTGAATGATATCTTTGTGAGAGACTACGCAGAGCTCTACACCATTAGACGACGCGCCTTTAGCCAACGAGTCAACAAATTCGTTGTCTGAAATACTTCTATGATCCGATACCGACAAGAAGGAGACAGATATTACCACACGTTCCAAATTATTAAGTTTTAGCAAAATTAAACCAATTAATGTATCTGACAAGTTACATTTATTATCTACAGCGGTCACCACACTTTTTGAATCGGTAATGATAAGGTAATTTATGCGAAGATTTAAGTCCAGTAGAATTTACAAGGCTTGTAGTACTGATACACATTCTGCAGTAAATACTGAACATTCTTGGCATAATTTGTACATGTTACTAATATTGAAAGCTGGAATGAACACAGCTGCTCTCCAGTTCACCGAGTTGACTTTGATCCATCCGTGTGAACAAGGGTGTGTAGTGGAAACATTTCGAAGATAATGCTACCGAAAGTGGCAAAGAATCAGTGTAGAAGGATACAGACCACAGTTTTCATGGAAAAGGATGAATTTTGTTTGTTGAGGAAGTAACAATATGGTCTCATAAATTGAAAAGGAGCTTGCATGCATGTGAGACGTACACGAAACTCCTCCAACCTAATGGAGGAGAGCAGGGGCATTTTTCTATTTGAAAAACGCCAGTTGGAATGGATATGACTGAACGTGTTAAACAAAGGGAAGCGATCACTATTCATCTTACGTATCAGCAGTTTCAGGGCTAAATAACGCCTGTAAGGGTGGAACTTTGCACTCTGTCATTAGTGCTGATACCGGAGTGCAACCAATACACAACCTAATGCATTCATTTTGCACACGATCTAACTTACCTAATAATACTATTGACGCGGTTCCATAAAACGTGGAACCATATTCAAGTTTAGATCGGATTAGTGATTTGAAGAATAGTAATAGAATATAAGTGTCACCACCCCATCGTGTACTATGCAGAATACATAAAATGTTCATAACGCGATTGATAGTTGTTAATAGTTTATCAATATGTGGGCCATGTTAACCGAGAATCCATAATAATTCCTAAACATCGAAATGGTGAGCAGAAAGGAATAACGCCCCTTTTAATTGTAATGAAAAGGTAATTTGTGTCATATCGGCGATATGAAATTTTAATTCAGCGTAGTTCTTATATATATATATATGACTATTTATTGTTCCCTAAAAGTATATTATATAGAATATGCGAAAGTTTTCCTTGTTTCCCAAAAGACGTGGAAAATTTATATCTATCAAATTGTCTGTAAAAGGTACGCGTATTATTATTATTGCTATTATTAATTATTATTATTATTATCTCATCATCATTAGGTCTTTTGGTTTTGCTCAGCCTGCGACGAAAGGTTTTTGATATTAAACGAGTCGTATCATGAACGACTCATTAGGTTCGCCCAAGCTGGAGCGGGCACGCAACTTATTCTGAGGGAAGCTCGTCTGGTTCGGTCGTATTTTGATGGATCTCGACTTAAATTAACCCGGTCGCTCGTTGTTTTAAAGGTCATTCATCAGACAAGCGCTAATTTAGGCGCGTGACATACATATACTATTATTAACAAACACGAAGCCAGAGGTAAAATTATAGACAGAGAGGTACTTCGCACTGGCGCACACCTATTAAAAAAGGAAAGTTTCGTAAAATGTCTGAAAAATTGAACCGCGATCTTCAATTTTAATTGATTCGGTTCAAAGATGTGAGTTTTGGGTAAATGCGTTTCGTTAAATTCGAAAATATTCCTCTTACCGTTTAATTAATGTATTATAATAACTTTTATTTTTCGCCGAAATATGAAATTTTTGGGAAAAGAAAAACCAAATTTATTTACAAATTACCGAAGTATTTCAAATGCGAGTAATAAATGCTGAACTCAGCAAACAGACGCTATAATGCAATAAAAGCTTCAATTTAACGTGTATAACAATATTTCGATAGATTCCTTATTTTTCCAATTTCCCTCTGTCACCTGTTATGCAAAGTTTACGGCGTCGCTATTTCAATCACATTTTTCTCAGGGCGTAGTCGCGATGTTGCATATTTAACGCCTCTTATATTCTGCTATAGTTACGTTATAATTTGTTTGATATTTGTCAATAATTCAGGTTCCTTCTATGAACTCTGAAGAATCTTACTATTTTCTACTCTGTCAAATTGATTTTTTTTTTTATTTATTTCAAATACTGTTAAAAGATCTTCGATGTAGTCACAGATAATAGAAAAGTTGAAAATTAACAATAAACACTGAATTAAAATCACCCCACTTTTCATACACAACGTAAAATAAACTTTTCCAAGATGAAATTTTAAGCTTTCATGGTTGATTGCAACACGTTCACAATTTTTTTCGGTGTGAAAACAACGTCAATTTTATTACTTTGTGATGTTTCGAAAATATTTTCAGTTACCAACATATTGAAAAATGATAATTTTAAGTAAATCACATAAATACAACCCATCGGATGCCTACGACGGTTCTCGTCCAAACATTTCGTAACGAGGATGTAAATTTCCACACCTACCGGCTGAAATCAGATAGAGCCTATAAAGTTGTTATTAGACATCTATACCTTTATTTCACTCACGAGAAGATTATACAGGCGTTGACTATTAAAGAATTTCAGGCGAAATCAATACACAAATGTTAAACGTGAAAATCAGTGGAGCCTCTGCCAACTGAATTAACTGATAACATACAGTATATATATGGAAACTTGAATTACTAAAATTAAAACAGAGACCCCTCATACTGGAAAGACATATACCCCAGAAAATGTGTACGCATACAAGATCATTGTAATCGTCCTTATAAATGTATTAAGTGTAATGGTTCCCAAGTAGATTAACACAGGAGACAGAGATAAATGCTACTATAAATTGTGCATTACGCCAGGGTGAACATCCAGTGAATTATAAAAGATGCAGCGAGTATCAAAAAGACAGTTAAACGAACTCTTGATTCTAATGAAAAGTTGCATCGTAAAATAGGTTCAATTGTTAGAACATATACAAGTGTCAATGGTTAACGATTATTTAATTTGTCCAATTATAGGCCCAGTTGTACATATGCTAGTGTCGCTTTCAACGATACAAGTAATTTAGTTCCTCCTAGTCAAGAAACATTTACAAATATGTTGGCTTATTTGTTGTATGATTTCGAAGCGATATTCAAACAACTGAAGGAACAGAATTCCACAATAATAAACTTATTAACCTCAGTAATATCTAAAATAGTTATATAATGTCCTACTCATTAAGAGTCGCTCAATGGTGTGCAAGTGAGATTTTAAACCATAAATTAGAAATTTAACTATTTTTGAGTATTGAAAATATCGATATACTACTATTGTCTTACACACACTTCACTCGCAAAACATATTTCAATACACCGAATTATTGTGTTTATCACACCTGGCCAAATAACAATGTTCATGGTGGTAGTATTGTGATAAACAAAATAATAAACATTGGTAACCGGTTAAATTATCAGATAGGGTAATACAAGTAAATAATATCATAATAAAATTCTTTAAAGGAGAAATTGCTGTTTCTGCATTATATTGTCCATCAGGACATGCTTTTGACCAACTAACATTTATCGCTGGAGGTGATTGGAATGCTAAAAACTTCAAATCGGGATCACGTTTTATTAATTCTAAAGACAGATTATTAAATGAGGAAGTGCATAACCTAAACTGCGCTGCCAATGGATAGTCCACACAGATCCAAATAAATTGCTGTGTCCTTCACTTATTTTATAGTAAACATAATTTCTATTTTGCTCGCAGATACAATTTCATATTTTAATTTATTAACCGCTCATAGTATAATTATCCTTATAATAATTACAGGACCAACAGAGAAGGAGAGTCAATCCCACCTCTATAATAAATGTACTAATTGGAATAAATTCCGTATATGTTTAAGAGAGGAGCGACATATAAATATGTCACTAAAAACTGATCTAAATCTTGATCTAGCTATCCAACATTTCACAAAACCGATCAAATCTGCAGAATAAAAATCCAGTCCAAAAATGCTATTCTCAACAAATGTTTATCCCTTTATTTTGTCTTTCTTATCTCCTAATAAAATCATACTTAGACGATCGCATATATCAGGACAAATTTCACAACGAATTTTATAATATATATCCAATATCCGCTGACGTACCTCAAGGTGGTGCACTGGGTCCGATTATTTACATTCTATTTTTGCAGATTTCGTAAACGTACTGACGTTACCCTTGCAACGTTTTCAGACACATGCAACGATTATAGCTGTCGATAAGGAGCCAACAATGGTCTCAAATAAACTGTAGGCAGCGTTATCTGAAATAGAAACTTGGTTGAAACGTTTAAGTGTCAGAGTAAATGAAAGTAAGAGTATACATGTTACTTTTACTTGCCAATACACTATTAAATGTCTGGGCATTTATCTCGACAGAAGACTAATATGGGCGAAAAATGCACAACAAAACATGAAATTGCAGCTGTTGCACTCATCAAAAAACACTCAAGCTTGTCCCTCAAAAATATTTATAAAGCAGCACTTTATTAAGCCTATACGGATATATCGCTTCATGTTGAGGGGTTGTGTTAAAGGTAGCCATATAAATGGGGTACAGGTCTTTCAAAACAAAGTCATCCCTTATTTGTATCTCCACCCTGGTATGTCTCCAATTATACCTTACACAAACACTTTCAGATCCTTATATTAGGGATGAAATCAAACGCTATTCAATACAGCATATAGATAGATTAGAAAATCCTATAAACAATTTGGTGAATGTCTTCCAGGTAACATGCGGGAAATAAGGAAGCTAAAACGAAAACAGACGTTCCATTTATTATAAACACTCTTAGTTAATATAAATAAGGAACATGGCTTGGTGTTGACCTCTAGAATGTTTGACGTTTTAGATAAATTGATAGTCTCCATCTGGCTAAGTGCAGTTTTATAGTAGTATTTAAAAAAGAAAAATTCTCAAAAATTTCACTGCACGATGTATGTAAGACGCCTTTGATTGTATAGCTTTCATACGCTTTTTTTTTAAGCCAGTGTAACTACCACTCATTATAATAGAACAATCATATACTTGACCACAACAGTTGTCAATTAATATATTACATTCTCTAATTTTTTGATATTTCAGTTTTTAATATTTAAAATATAAAGAAACCACAAGAAACCTTCTTGTACTCCTAACTTGGGAAGATTCATTCCATTGTTCTTTTTGTGCTTCACGGCTAATCAACGATTCACACGTTAGGGGAATAGTTATATTACATTTGTACTACAAAGCTGTACACAGAATAAAGCACACTTCACGGTATTTAAAATGTACATCGACCAATACACGTTACACAACACGTGTCCATTCACATATATTCGCAAGCAAATCTTCACATACACCACTGTGCGAACGTGATCATCCCTAAAGAAAGATTGAAGAATATATTAATTAACCTAGGTCTAGAATACTATGATTTTAATGCAAAATGCGGGATATTGAATGGTGTTAGCAATAACTAGAAGGAAAATTATTGTAAATTAAATCTTTTTCTTCTTCCTCTATGTGTTGTGTCCTCAGAGAACGTTGGCAATCATCTGCTTGACTTGATTTTTATTCATAACTTTTCTAAATATTTCATCTGTATGTAGTTTGAGCTATTTTTTAAAATTTTCTAACCACATTATTCTAGGACGGCCACGCCTGCGATTACCATTTATTTTACCCTGTAAAATCAGTTGAAATCACCTCGTACTTGTTATTCCGCATTATGTGTCCAAAATATCCAAGTTTCCTTATTTTTACTGAATTAATAATTTCTGTTTTTTTTTCCCCTTCATTATACTGACTTCTTCTGACATTTGACCATCAGTTATAATTCTAATGTCAATACTGTCCAGTCGAATTTGCTTTAATATTTCAATGAGTTTATCATGTTGGACTGAAAATAAAGTAACAGTTATCGCATCAAGTAATCGTACTTATTGACCTGAATACACAAATTGTAATAGAGAAATAGTGATTTCTTTATTGTAAAAAAACTTGCAAATTATTAATATTCTACGTAAAATGGTGTCAATTTTGAGCTCAGATCACACTTCGATAATAGTAATCGTTAATCTCACATATACCAATTAGTACAAATTGAGAAATATTTTCAAATCATGCGGATCATCAAATAAAATTAAATATTCGTCAAAAGAAACTTAACGAAATCAACCTCGTGTAAACACTGAATAATAATAATCAAATAAAACTACAAATTGTAATCTCTTTTCAAAGATGATTAAAAATAATAATAAAAATTATAATTTAAATAAAAAACAAAGATGATATAGAATTAGTCATTAAAAATTTCGTCAGGCACATGTTTGTAATAATTTCGCCAATTACGATTCATATAAATAAAAGCTAGACAGGTTTATCACGACTGAAATGAGACAACTAATAAAGAAAAACAGTACAGCCAGGAAAAAATGACAACAAAATCATTATCAATCTATGAACAACAATATAAAAAATTACAAAAAACAAAAAATAAAATCAATCAATACAAAAATTAAACCGCTCAAAAGTACCTTATATCAATGAATACTGATTCAAGATCCTTGTGGAATAACACAGAAAAAAATACTAATCCATAGAAAAGAACAGTTTAATATAAAGTTAAATAATAACTGGGTCATGACAGACAAAGGAAAAACAAACACCTTTAATGAGCACCTGCATACAGTTATAATCCACATCTTGAAATGTGTAAAGAATACTCTGAACATATAACGCCGATTCTGAATAAACACCATTCACAAGGGTGAACAAATATTTTTAATCCAAAAGAATATACCTATGTAAAGCACTCCTGCAGAAATGTCCTGGTATAAATAACAACCCCCGGTGAAATTTTGTCACACCTTCCACCAAATTCAGCTACATTATTGTATTATATATTCAACGGAATATTACAAATTGGATATTTTCCTAAAGGATGGAAAAAACCAACAACAATGGGAGACATTCAGTTTATACAACTATCTTCAAAATTAGTCATTTTTGGAATACAGATCACATTTGCATAAAACCGAATAGTGGCAAAAAAATTTCTAACCGGAATTGAATTGTTTTTTAAAGAAATGCGAAAAAAAGTTAATGATTAAAAACAGTGATGCTCTAGCATTAGCGACACAAATTTAAAATTTGATCGGGAAAATTTTTTAACACTAATCGCAACTATATACAAATGTGATTTGTATTCTTGGCGATTAAAACAGACAACTAAATTATAAAAAAAACATGATAATAAATTATAAAATAACATACTTGCAGGAATATAATCCTCATCATTCATCCAAACTGTCCTCATCATAGGAATTTATATCTTCAGTTGATAGACGGCCGAATGGTTAGAAGGAGTATATACTTTGATGGCATACTTAAAGAATTTAAAATATACATTTCAAACGCAATAAACCGAAACACTTAAATAATTAATAAAAATAAAACGTTAAATCAAACACAATAAATTCCCAGAACAGGGAGAAAACTAGCCGCCTTTTGCATCGTGTTGACTAAAATTAGCAAAAAAAAACCTTTTATATTAAATTATATTATCAAAAATATATTTTTTTTTTTCTAAAAAAATTGTTTAAATAATTTTAAAAACTTTTGTAATTAATTGTAATAATAATTTTGAATAAAATTTGTTTTCAATGAATTTTAAAAATGAAAAATATTCATCATCGACTTAATATCGCTTCATGGCCTGTTGGGCACGATAGAAGTGTATTATCTATTCATATTAGATAATATCTGATTCAGATGAAACATAACCTTAAGTTACAAACTGCAGGAAACTATCACACGCACCTATTCTTTTTTATTTTTATTTACATGTACATTTCTTTATTCAGCAACACAACACTTACACACAAGTTAACTGTTAAGCACACTACCTTTATAATCTCACATTTTTTCAATACATTTGTCCCACCATGTAAGTATGGAATGAGGAACCAAAAAAGAAAATAAAAAAAAATAAACTAACCTAATATTGCTTCTCGGCCTGTTATGTCAAAGGGTAGTATCTATTCTTATTAGCCAAACATGTGCAAAAAAATATTTTAAAATGTATGTAATTATAACAATTTTCAATTTAATTCATTATAAAATTTGTTTTCAATTAATTTTTAAAATAGTAAATATTCAATTTATTATCGATGCTAGAGGGCACCAATCGATAACATTCGATGCCAATCGTAGAATATTAGCATTAACGTTTATTATAAAAACTTTGAAATAAGTATATACTTTTTTAAATTTTTTTTTGCTTTATGTGCAATGTTTTTAATATTTATATTTAGTCATTTTAAATTAAATAACCGAGAGGTAACGAGTTTTTTGTTTCGATTTGGTTGATTTAGTAAATTCAGAAACACTGTTCCAAAATTTTTTTTGAAAACTGTCGAGAGCTGAATAAAATTTTTTTCGTTACTACTCGTTTTTATGCGAATGTAATATGTGTATCAAAAAAAAAGGTCCAATTTTGAAGGTGGGTTTTATAAACTAAATGTTACATTTCGTCATATAAAGGACCATATCTACCTTTCAATGATGGCTCCGATTTGGTGTTATGAAATAATACCTATAAAAGTAATCTTCAATGAACAGCAACAGTCGAAAATACTTTGTAATATCATGTCCGCTTCAGTATATGTTTCCAATCGGACATTACATAATGATCTTAAGGTTCGATATGTCAGTGAAATACACACTCAACAGCATAAAAGATTATTTGACAAGTTCGAAGACAACAACAATCCCATCTCATCTATAGGACGCACACAAGTATTTCAGTTAATCTGCCAAAGTCGCCTGAAAAGAAAGTGGCGCCATGATGCTATTCTGATCACCTAACGGAATACATTTTTCTTCCCTACATGTCTTTTTATTAACTACTCTACATGATCATTCCTATTACTATCATCCCTTCTCAATTTTATTCTTCTCATATTACTCCTTTTTCTTTTTTCACAATCGTGTACTTCAGTGGAGACATTAGACTAACAAATATTAAATTCATGTTAAATATGAAACGGGAGTTAAAAGCATTAACATTTTTTTTCTTTATGAAAATAACAAAGTTTTTCAGCTATTAAACTAATATCAAGTGAATATAAAAAATATAAATTATAAACATATATAAAAATTTATAAAAATATAAAAAATATTACTTAGACACACAATTTACAAAAATTATCAAATATATAAAACAGTATTTTTAAAGAATCTGATAGTGAATGTGGTAAACAACATCATCAACAATCAGCAATACAAAATTTATATATAAACAATAACGCAATAGCAAATGAAATAAAAATAAATAAACAACCAACAATATAAAATTTAAAACAATAATACTATAGCAAGTAAATGTTTATTTTATTTGCTATTTTGTTATTACGTATGTTTTATATTGCTAATTGCTGATTGTATTGTTTACCTACCACATTTAGTATCAGATTATTTAAAAACACTGTTTTATCACGTTGATAATTTTTGTAAATTGCGTATCTGAGTAATATTTTCCGAATTTTATATTTTTTATAAATTTGTACATATTTTAATAATTTATATGTTTTAAATTCACTCGACAATGGCTTGACAGACCAAAATTTTTTTGATTTTTCGCAAAGAAAAAATTTTAGTGATTTTGAACTACTTTTATGTTGTTATTTTTAAAAAATCACTACAAGCCAAACTTCGAGAAAGTTGTTTGTAGAACTTACCATCTATGAATAATAATTTCATATAACTTAATTACAAATTCAAATAACGAAATTTATTACGTAGTAATAATCCGGTAAAACCGAATAATTAACCTCTCACAAAACCAAAAAAACATACCGGTACCGAGTAATATTAATATATAACAATTATAAGTATAGACGAACCGAATAATAAACGGAAAAATAAATAAAACCGTAATAATTAACGCGAACATACCGGAACAACACATTAAACTATTAAACTGAACGATTAGGTTGACAAAAAAAAAAAAAACACATGGAATACGCGTACAATAACAAAATGGCGACGATATTCTAAACGAAACTAAGAAAACATTTTTCATATACACAATCCGGTTTTTTCAGTGCCGCCAGATTAGAAACGTTAATATATTGTACGGGTTAAAATTAAAGGTTCTATTTTTTTTTACTATTCAAAAATTTAAATATGTATATATATATTATATACGTATGTATTTTAATAAAAAAAGTTCCTTAACGTCGACTTAAAATAATACTCGTAATGAAATTGTAAACTGTCTGATTATTTCAATATAAAACCGATTTCAATCGTCGCTGTATTGGAGATAAAAAGTTGCACATATTACTTTTTTCGAATGAAATATTTCAATATTTGAAAAAAAAAATTAATTCTGTTCCTTTCTTAACGTTTAACGCTATTCATCCCGGGGCTAAGAATTAAAATTCTCAAATACCGTACGCGGTTTTTAACAGGTGTTTCCGTAAAAATTTGAAAAATAAAATCGGAGAAAATAGTAAAATTAATAAATCGAATTGAATTAAATTAATTTGAGTTTTAAAAAATTAATTTCGCCTCGATATCAAGATCACTCATAGAAAAAGATGACGTCTCGTGTCGGGACAATTTAGTCAATAAAGTGGAATGTGTTTGTTTTCGTATTTATAAATAAATTTTCCTAGTTTAATCGCATATCGGCTTTCATCGCTCATTTTTAGAAATCGTAAATATCGATTTTTTTAATCCTTTCAATCACGTTGGTCCCCGATCTAAACGAATACCGTCTCTCTCAAAACTCTGGAGCTATCTCTATAAAACGGTATTATACCGAATCATTCAGTTTTCTTCTGATTATTACGACTTGTAAAAAATTGATAATGCGAATAAAATGATTAATTATACGGCGCGTATACGTGTATAAAAATTATCATTTTTATGAACAATATATATATATATATATATATATATATATATATATATATATATATATATATATACGCTTTTAAACCGCAGGTATGACGTTATCGGTCAGCAGACTGCAGTTGGGTCGTATAAGAGCAGAACTTCGGCTCCTCAGTGAGCAGTATTTCCGTCTCTCATAATCTGACTATCCTTTGTACTCCTAACTCGGATTCAACCTTCTCTCTTCAATTCCTCTCCTCAATTCCTCTTCTATTCAAAGGTGAATACTTTTCTCTAATTAACGTTGTTCTTACACATATCTCGTCGCTACTCCTTGAATTAGCTGTCTCTCCCGATCTCTCGTGCCTCTAGCCTTAGTTGCTACGCACGGCGGGTTAATTTAGATTAATAATAATAATAATAATAATACGTATATACATATTACAATGATAGTGCAAAAAATCAATATGAATAAACGGCGCAAGATCGGATATTATAATATAGATATCGGAGTGTTCGTGCGCAGCCGAATGCATAGATATAAATGATATTGGAATAATTTGGATATCGGAAACGAACGGGCCAAGAAATGAACTATACTAGAAAATGGAAAAGCTATATCCGAAATTACGAGGAGAAGAAGATTGTTTCACTTTACGCGCTTATTCGGAGTAATAACAGACTAACAAGACGAATCTTTCAGCATTTACACCGATAAAAAGCATCTCGATGGAACGAAAATAGATAATGCGCCGCCACGATTGATGACGGAATAGAATTTAGAAATGAAATTTTAAAAATCTCGAGACGAATGTAAAGGAACCAAAAGTAAAAAAGAACCGGATGGGTGGACAAGTAAAAGCTTAACTACGAAGAAGTGCTATGAAGAAGGCAAGAGAACAAGAAGAATATCCTAAAGTTAGTAGTATTCGAAAACGTTGATCTAAGCGTAAGATTTTCGTATATATTTTCTTAATCTTTCAGGTGGTACGATTTATTATAATTTGAAAAGTTACTTTTAAGCTGAAAATCAAAATTTAATCTCGTCTAGATTTCACTGATCTGTTGAAACATCGACAGTAATGAGTTTTGAACTTTAGTCGAGTCTACGTTAAATTTTTTTACTCCGGTATTTATTGGCCCAAAAAATGAGAAACAAGACGTCTAAAAGTGATGAAAATGTAGAAGAAGGCAATTTATATATATATATATATATATTATAAACAATAAATAAGCAAATAGAATGACGACGTAACGGTATGCGTCGCTTCGTGCGCAAAATTTTAAGAAAAATGTTAAGCTCGTTGTAAATTAAAATAAGGTGAAAAATATGCGAAGTAGTTTCCGTCAAAGTTTAATGAAAAACTTTTTTCTCAAGACACGGTAGACGACGCTGTAGATTCTTAGTTTAGAAGTTTTTCTCACTTACTCTACGCTAATTCTTTTTTCGTTTCCTCTTATTTTATCTATTAATTTTATTATTCGTCTTCGTCTCGATCTCTCTGTACACGTTATATCGTGAAAGTTTTGCCGCTTAATAAAAAGTATTTTAATAAAATAGTTGTAAATTTATTTTTGCCGATTTTTTTCGATAATCTATACCAGGAGTCGGCAACCTTTTCTTTCGAGGGCGGGCCATTTCTTAAAAATATAAATATTTTTAAGCGGGCCGCAGAGTCGGATTTTTTGTATTGTAGTTACAGTTTTTTTAAATCGAACAAATATTATTTAAAAAAATAATAAATATAATAAAAATTAGTAACAAGTTTATTTATGTAATATAATAACATGAAAATTCTTAAAAAAAAAAAATGTATTTAAATTCGAATAAAAAACATCGATATTTAATGCGATTTTAGTTCTTCAATGTTGTCCGATATCGCATTTATGTGTGGGTTTGAGAAACTGAAATTGTCAAAATATTTTGAAAAATTTTAATCGATCAATCTCGTTCTATAATTTGATTCCTCCGCGTAAATAAGTGCTTGAAAAAATTGCAAATCTCGATTTTGGAAAATTTCTTAAATTCTTCGGAAATGTATTTGCTGGTAGATCTGAATAGAAACTAAATTATTTTCGTGAAAATTATTTTTATATACATTGTTCGATTGTAAATCAATTAATTCTAGTTGTAAATCGTCTGGTGCTATTAAAATATCAAATTTAATAGTATTTTCAAATATGAATATATCTGTTTTGTATAAAAATCTTAAAAACGATAACGAAAATTTCCATCCAATAATTTTTGGTGAATCGATATAAATATTATTCGAAGAACATTGTTTATTAACGACGTTTAGGAAAATGACAATAATTATTCTTTTTCAGTTTTGAAATAAACAATTTTATTTCCTATTGGAAACTTTTAATTTCTGTAAAGAACTTATTAATTAACTTTCCTTTATCTTGCATTGAAATATTTAATTTATCGAAGTAAGTTGTAATGTCAACGAGAAAAGCTAATTCGCTTATGCATTTAAAATTCGATAATTCTTGTATATTATTTCCTTTTTCTGTCAAAAACATTTTAATTTCGCTAAAAATCAGTTTAAAACTTTTCCACGTGGAAGACATCTTACTTCAGAAAAGTACACAATATCTTCATGTTCCGTATCTATTTCGTTTAAGAATTCTGGAAACGTTCGACGATTCACACTGTTCTTTAATTGACAGATGCCACTACTAATTTATATACAGCGAACATTCCAATCGTAGGAAATATTAAAATGGCTACTTTTGTCGATGACATAATGCTCGTTGCTCAAGACAAGAAGCCGGAAGTGCCAGTTGCAACTATATAGGAAAACTCGGATGTTATTCTAGAGTAGGCTCAATCCTGGAAACTAGAAGTGAATGCTGATAAATGCGCCCATATCTTATTTACCGATAGAACAGAGTAATTATCGATCATTAGGTGGAAATATTATAGCAAGAAGCAATCAGAAAATTATGGGTACCCTTACATCGCCTACTAAGCTGGAAAATACATATGCAAAAAACAAGAACACAATTAGATGTCAAATTCAGTGTTAGTACATAATGCAATAATAAAACCATCACTGCGCCAATATGGAGATGTACAAATAAGACAAGTAGAAGTATAATACAACGATTTCCAAATAAAACTTCAAGGCTTATATACAAAATGCCGTGGTACGTTAACAATGAAGCTATCCATCGCTAATTTAAGATATCTGCATGGTCTATGAAACAATAGAGCAACGAACTTGAAATCAAGTACTACGCATATGCGGACACTGCAATGAGGTAATAGCTGCCCTTCCGGAACAATTGATACGATTCGCGACCTGGTTTAGGAGATGGTCTTATCGATGGAGGTATTCCCCATAACTAGAGAACACGATGATGCAGCCGTGTTGTCGTTTTATCTGCTCGTTATAAACGAATATAGTTGTAATTAAACGAAGACGTACGATCGAAGCTGAGAAAATAAAAGAAGAGGAAGCATTTCTTTATTAATTATTTCGTACACGGCGTTTAAGACTGCGATGTTTAGTAATGTTCGATTATTGTGCAGTTCAAGTTTTGTACTACTGGTGGCTTCATATAAGGGAGATCGAAACTGAAACTGCGTTAACCTCGGTCGAATAATAGTACTTTAAATCAACTTAAGATATTACCTCCGACGAAATGTAGGTGAAATCGTACTTTTATATATACCATACCGGTTTATGCGACTGTGTATAGCTTCAGTCTTATGCGAGATGAATCGCAGATTTAGGCATTTGTAATATTTGTGGTATTATGTATGGTTTCTAGTCTGTAAAAATAATATAATAGTGCTATCGGCGTATAAAGCACTTAAAAAAAAGAAAAAAAAAGGTATACGGAGTAGGTAAATCATTTAGCAATATTAGTTCCAGTACACTACCTTCAAGAATTCGTAATAGATTTTAACGGAAAATTAGTAGAGGGATGGGTAAGGTAAAAGGGGGTCTATTATTTAAGTACGGTTTAATTAGTTTAACTAGGAGAGGACGGAATTTAAACGAATCGCGTTAAATAGAATTCCATTCTGTCAGACAAAGGCCTTTTCGAAAATCTCGTACGCTTTTTAAGGTTTTAGTGTATTCGATATAAACTGACAAGACGGTCGCGAACGCGCGCTAATTTTTCTGAATAATTTATACGTTAAACGACTTTCGGAATTGGCGGAAATAACTTTAAAAAGGAATTGCGTGTTCGTTCATAATTATAAATAAATTCCACCGACTGAAATTTGATAATTCGTTTTTCGACGTCAATTTTACACAATGTCGGATGACGGGATGTTTATCAATTTGACACGACGATTTGAAGAAAACTACTTCCAAATCGAGAGTCATTTTTAATTAACGCGACTCCGATAAAGTCGTTTCTGGTTGCTCGCGCGCGGTTTAAAGGGTTTATCAAAACAGATTTCTCCTCCTTCTAAACTGAAGTAGAAAATCTGTTTTTCTATAAAATAGCGAAACAATAGTAGTAGGAAATCGTACATAGATGATGATGATGTATGTCGACGGGTAGCTTAAATGTTCGCATCCAAATTATGTAACCACGCTCGTTCGAATATCCTTCCATCCATCGCGAAGGACTCTACGTGGGCATTCGTTTAGGATATGATCCATCGTCTTGTTTGCTTGTTGGCACAGTCACAAGATGAATCAGATTTGAAATCTCACTTTGCGAGCGTATGACCACTACGATCGTACACGGAGAAAATAAATTACAGAAAAATAAAGACGTCTCCGAGATTAGTATCAAGAAGAGAAGACGTAACGATATAGGAGTTTATACAATGAGATATAATACTAATAAATGTGAAAGATCTTCCGGAAACACTCGATTAAACTAAAATGCATTAAAATACAGAAAAATACGATGTCCGATTTCATAATATAAGGAAAATCGGAGAAATATAGATGAGTGGTTTTGTTGTTTCTTCAGTAACTCGAAAACTACTCGACCGAAATTGTTGAATAAAATTTTATTTGGAAACAAGAAATTAAAATCATTTTTAGGACACAATATCGTTCGGATGACCGCTATTTGCAACAATATATTCATTCAGTCTTAAAAAAAATGTCGACTACTTCTTCTAGCATACGTCGCTGAATTTTGTAAAAATTTATTCAGAAATCCGAGTTTTCACGTCTTCCACATCTCGTGAACGTGTTTCGTAAACCCGGCTCCTGAGGTATCCCCCACAAAAACAAAAAAAATCGGGAGCTGTCAATTACTAATAACAGAGAAGATCAAGAACATCTACGTTTACTAGAATATAAGTAAATATAGAGAACTTCTTCGAACACTAGCTACCAACAGGACAAGGAACTATCTTTAGTGAATCAAAAAAGAAAATTAATAATAATAATAATAAATAAATAACAGCGAGGACGAGACCAAACGAACAGTTAATAGTGACGAAAGCGTTATTATAGTTTACCGTAGGAAGTACTAATCTTCTTTTCCTCAATCCGCAGATTGGCGGATAACCTTTATGACTCATGATCGTTGTGAGTTCAACTAAAATTGTCTTTTATCTGCCCTTCTTTTAAGGTTTGCATAACTTGTTGCTCCCATTTCTATTATTTTATCTATATATATATATATATCTGAGTATCGTTCTCCATTTTCCCTTCAATTAGATGTACGAAACTTGGATTGTGTCGAAAATACTAACAAGAGCTAAAAAATCTAGTTACAACAGGAGGAAAAGTTAATAAAAGAATACATTGAATGTACGGAACGATAGATAAAAGAAATGAAATTACATTGAAAGAAAATCAGGAACAAGCAGCGAAAATAAAGTTCAACGACAAGAAATGGATAAATGTAACGGGAAAAGAGTGACGCAAAAATTAGTCCGTTACTACGAAATAAAGTAAAAACACATACAGAGAAGAACAAAATAGAAATAGAGTTCCGATCTTTTTACCGTTGATTATAGACTTGTCTCTATATTATCAACCGGTCACGTCATACATTATAAAATTTGGACGCTAAATTATAAATTTTATACAGGTGTTTATTATACAATACTGCTTACTGGTAAACTGTAGATCATTTTTTCATGTATTTATATAAATATTTTTAAAATTAGCATTAAAATTTCACGTACCATATAACGGACATCGTGACTAAAAGGGTTGATTAAACCTTCCGTTATCATTCCATCGTTAATATTTTCAATCACAATTATTATTATTATTACACCAATTGAAATGGGTGCACCAAAAAAACCTATTGTACATCTTATAAAGAAGCTATAGGAAAACAATCGTAATATTGTACGTATTAATATAAAAAAAAGTTTAGAGAAATTTATATTCGTCAGAAAAGGCTTTGTCGCTTATGCTCTTTATTAACGTGTACCCGGAATATATAACGAGATTAGTCCTAGCGCATGAAATGAGGGAAATGGAAGGACGAAATATAACCAATCTTACATTTGCAGATGATACAACATTAATAACTGGGAATATGAAAGAGATGGATAATCGTCTATAGACTGGAAAGCGCGCAGTATGGATTAAATTAAATGAAAATAAAACAGAAATGATGATAATCTATCGAAGAAATATAACACCACCTCGTGAAATGGTATCGGTTATGAAACTGTGGAAAGTTTTACATACTTAAGATCACTTCTAGAGAATAGAAATAAGGCGCTGAATCGGTGATAAAAATGAACTAGATTTGGAAGGACAATTCCAATAGGAGAAATATTAAAATTAAGCTTGTTCAAACGCTTGTGTTTTCAATATCGACAGTTTTGAAATATAGCGTTAGAGACGACTGCTTAGAATTCAATGGGCAGCAAAAGTTACAAATGACTCGCTGTATCCTCTTGATGAACATAGTAGTACATGTGGAAAAAAAGAAAATTTGACGTTAAGCTAATCTTACTTATATGTATCTAATTTCGACGATTAATATCTATTATATGTTGAAGTGAAACTTCTATTGTTATGACATATATGGGGAGTTAACCCGCAAAACGAGTATGCGAACCGCACAATTAACGGACGGATATATATATACATACATAGACGTACACACACACAAACACATTCATACATACACACACACGTATATATATATATGTATATATCCTGTCGCATGTACAGCACTACCAACACTCGCCTATCAACCCACGTTTTGTTACGTTAGGTGTTTCAGCGAAATAATGGACATATATATATATATAAAACCGTTAGCATGTACCATTTTATATATCGAATTTAGTTAAAACGTCTTTAAGTTTCACTCCTTCGCTGTGCTCGGACACAATTTTTTTTTATTTGATCTACTCCATCCCTAAACAAAGTGGGTCCGACGTCGTTGGTTCTAGTCCGGTTACGAGATAAACCTGCTATAGTAATAAAATTAAACGGTCGTAAATCTACATTTCGTAAGCATACCCTTAAACTGTGGAACTCCGTACGATTAAAAAATTATGTCATGAATAGACGGGTAAAGGTTTAGGCGTGTTTTGAATGCGGTTTAAATTTCCAGAGATAAAATGATAAAATGTTTCTTAAATTCGTTAGCCGATACGCCATCAGCGTGTCGTCAAACTTGCCTCAATTACTTTGTCAAGTGTTCTCTTCAAAGAAGGACATTATTACGTTTTCGAATCGAATTTGTTTCATTATTTATGTACATAATACACACTTTTCATCGACATACATACACATATATATACATACATACATGCATACACACACGCGCACACACACACACATATATATATAGTGTCCGACAGAAACAAGATTTTCAACTGGAATCGAATCTTCGGCCTCGGTATTAGTTTTAGTCGAAACCAAAATAGAATCTTATTTAAACATATTAGAGATACTATATTGTATATTAGGCACATATACAGACAGTTAAAATGTAAAATAAAATAAAAACTGCAACATCTAACAAAGATAGTTATTATTTATTTATGTTATATTCACAATTTGACATTAAATAATAAATTGCAATTAGTTTTAATATTCGTAATTAAAAAGTCTTATATTGTACGCTAAGGAAAGTAGTTTTTCTACGTTTTCGCCAAGCAAGTTACTCTGACGATCTGTGTATATTTGTCCAGCGGCACTAAACAGCTGTATAGATGAAGCAGAAAGATGCTTTAAGACGGCTTCAAAACATAAAACACATAAACTGAACGCCATGACGCTAACCGGTAAAGTCAATTAGTAATCTACTAGGTCATCGAAAGTTAGCAGAAGAACGCTCGACGATACACTGAGTTTCGACGCGGCCAAAGTTTCGACCGACATTTGACCGAAACCGAAACTATGGCCGAAACCGAAACTATGGCTGAAACTTGATTTTTTTATCGAAACCAGTCAAAACCAAACGTGAAAACCATATAGAGGCTATAACACGTCAATCTTTTGTACAGGATGGAGTTGGAAAGGTAGACTCGACCGACATAAATCGCTTGTGTCAATATTAGATCAATTTAATAGTTTATAGTACAACACGTAAAAAACTAGATTCCACCGGGTAGATTTTTACATTATTGTGGAATTATTTAATTATTTAATTATTCAATTATTTATTTATTGATTAAACCGTAAAGTTAAATTTTTTATTACTCTATCCCGACTAGGTTATTAAATAGTATATGATACTGTTTCATTTTTAAAATGAACATAGTATACATGTGGGAAAAAAAAATTGACGTTAAGCTAATCTTACTCATATGTATCTAATTTCGACGATGAATATCTATTATATATTAAGGATCGCCAGTAAGAAAAATTGAAGTCGAGTGACACACAAGATCGATATATATATATATATATATATATATATATATATATATATATATATATATAAGGAAGTTATATTCTGAAAGCACATTAACTATCACATTGTCATGGCTTAATCAAATTTTAGAAGTTTCCTGTGCAGGTTTACTTGTAGTCTGGTGTTCGAATTCTTCTCTTTCTAATCATTTATCATTCGATAAATTCATATTCCACATTTATCACGATGTCCCGCGGGAGATTATTTTTGTCTCTCAATTCGATTGAGTCAAAACTTTTCGCCGCGGTTATATTCGATATTACTTCAAAATGTGTCTTACTACCTTGCGTAAAGCTGTCAATATAAATTCGAGAGGTTAAAAAAATAAAAATGAGTCGAAAGAACCAAACCGAATATAAATATAAATTTAAGAGTTTTTGTTTACAATTTTCTTCGAGTTCTTAATTTAAATAACTGATATTTATAACATTAGTAATAATAACGACTAGTATTATTATTATCATACGTAATCGACATCATTATAGGTAACTCTATCTGCGTGAAAGCTCAGTTAATGAAATACAAATTTTATAAATACATTTTCAAGTTTTATCTTATAAACTGCGAATATTTTTCTGACTGAAAAATATCAGTGGTTTTAATTTATTTTTCATCGGATATAATAATTATAACAGGAAGAAATTATATTTTTTTTTATAAAATTTTTTATCAAAAATTGTTATAACAAATTTACGTTTACTGTCTCAGAAATACGGTATGCTGTCCTTTTGGGAACAACCCATACAAACACGCACACAACAATCACATTTGTGCGGTCTATGTACCATCTTTGCTCTCAAACAAGTAAGAATATTCAAATACACATATATATTGGTGGAAAAGCTCCAAATGGTGTCATTATTTATAATGAATATATATATATATATATATATATATATATATATATATATATATATATAACTATAAACAACGTACTTATTGTACCGAACAGATACATTACTCAACTATATCGTGAAAAACACTAAAAGTAAACATTTGTAAATTTTAGACAGTTTTGTTTATTTTCTAATTTAAAATTGTTTATACTCTGTTACTTTATGTTATATATAGGACAAGATAATCAAACAGCGTATATTTGAGAGTTTTTATCGTACCACACACTCGCGCGCACACAAACATGTTACCAAGCCGATTGGGATACGATCTAATTTTCCACTGATCGATCAATAATTTTGCAGAATAAAAATCTGTTTTTAATAGTGTATTGTATTATTAATAATAATATCATTAATAATAATAATAATAATAATAATAGTAGTAACCTGGGAATTTGTTTAGCAATTTCGTCTAAACTATCGGACGGCGTGATGGGTGTTCTTTCGAAAAGTCTGCTTGGTGCCAATGTCAACGGACTCGGATCTCTGGTAATTTGACCACTGCTACCGCCAACTCCTCCTTGTTGTCGACGTTTTTTTTTCTCTTGTTCGCGTCTGAGATTGTGCAATCGAAAGAAGAACATCGACATGATAATTATCGGTCGGGCTGATGACGTCACAGGATGGACGATGCGCTCTGTTATGGGAAGAAAATAAATGCAACGAACGAGTTGTGGTAACAATGACGTCGCTATTTTCACAAAAAAAACAAAACAAACAAACAAAAAACCAAACGTTCAGACGAAAAAATTAACGGAACAAGCGAAATGGCTGATGTCGGTTAAAGAACTCAGTCGTCAAAATGGAGTTGTCCGTCGACATCCTAAAAAATTCTAAAATTTAAAATTAGCTTCATTACCGTTTTTCCCCTCTCTTCCTCGCGTGTAATTAAAAAAATTCGAATTTAGAACGTACGAAATAATAGAATTTTGTTTAGTTTCTGAATATACATACATAACACACACGATCATATACATACATACGCGCGTGTAATAAATTTTTATGTACGTTTTGATTTGACTGAGTTCGATTATCTGTAGAAGTTATTATCTTATTTTTGTCTAGAATTCATTATTAAGAATAAATAACTAATTTTATCGCAGATAATACCTGCCCGAATTTCGGAGTTTTAAATCCCCAATTAAAATTAAAAATATGTAAGGAGGTGCGTACGGATACACGTCTAGTACTGTTTTTAATACGTTGCCTTTGTAATAAACGAAATTAAGTAGCAATATATTTCTACACTTACGCTCTAGATAGCGCTGCGAGATTGTTATCCGGTTCTTTTTATTAATAATTCGATAATTTTACATTTTCGTAGCACGTTTTTCTATACCGTGTAATTTCCTCGCTATTTTGGTCGGTCTAAAAACTATCGCCAATACCAAAGAGGTACCTACCGTTGTCAATGCACGGTTCCTAATAGAAATATATTAATTTTTAATAATAATCGTTCGACCGTCAACAGGCCTGACCTGAATTTATCGATTTAAATTTACAGTACTAAAGGGAGGGTAACTGTTTACAATAATAATAATTTACATTTTTTTAACTAACGACGCAGTAGAACAGACCGCTAGTCAAGTATTTGACATTTGGTTTCAAACTGCTAATAAATTATATATACATATCGACCAGCAGCCTATTAAAATGTTGGAAAATTTCAGACGAAACGATTAAGTATAGAGAAAATATGCATAAAGAAGAAAAAAGAACTCTCAGTTTATACAGTTTTAAAAAGTACACACGCGCACACACACACACGGGTATACTATGTATTGTTAAAGATACAATGAATAACGATTCGTTTTAATTCTATTTGATTACACAATTTTTTTAAAACTCTCTAATTACCCGATAACAATTTTACTGTACGATGCATAACACACACATAACGGACGGAAGCGCGGAGTATATATATATATATATTTAACAAAACAAAATAAAATTGAAGTTAACTTCAATTTTATTTTGTTTTGTTAAATTCATAAAATCACTACTCTCCAATACATCAACATATATATATATATATATATATATATATATATATATATATATATATATATATATATATAAACTAATACACATGAATATAACAAAAATTTCTAAACCACCAAACATTAACTATGATTTTAACGAATATGCTTGTATAAGCATGTATATACACACACACACCAATATATATACACATACATATATATATGTGTGTGTATATATAAACAAAGTTCCATAAACTCAAAAGCTGCTAGAGGACATTGTTTAAGCGATATTCGTCAACCAAAGATCAGTCAAACGAAGTATCATTAGCAACCCAATAATGAAGTTGGTTGCCATTGACTTATTGATCATGTCAAGTTGCTGCTCGCTAATAAAACCAACTTGATGAATAACTAAGTTAACTAGAAACCTTTTTTGCCGTTAAACGTTCACGTACCATGTTGGGATTCGAACATAGGCTGTATGAATATATTGCCAACGCATTACCAATAGTGATTAACCCCCATACATACACACACGTTTCATATATATAATATATTAATATATAAAACCGTAATGAAATTTTTATCTGTCTGTCTGTTTGTTCCGATTTAACTCAAAAACTAGTAAAACAAAAATTTTAAAATTTACAAAGCTTATAGCCTATATGATCGATTTCGTTCTAAGTTTTGCTTCACATTGGTATCACCAATGGGACAGAAATTACAACAATTTAAAGTTTTAAAAAATAGAAGATAGCGATATCTCTGTCAAATAATGTACCTCCACTACCAACACCTGCAATTCAAACCACGTTTTGTTGCATTAGGGCTGTCGACGAAATAACGGACGGATATATATAATTGTATTAAAAAAAAAAATTATACAGGCGAAGCTGTGGGTAACTTCTAGTATATATTATTTATATATATATAAATTTCTTCTTCTATTCATTTATAATTTCTCCATTTTGATTCAGTTATTTTCAGAGAACGTTCCTTTCTCAATTACGACCAAATTAAGTATTTAGAGCTGAATTTCTATAAAGCAGAATTTTCCGAATGGATTAATCCATTTATTGATAAACTGGGTGTTCTTTCAAAATTTAAATATCTATAATTTAAGAGAAATCGTATAAAAATTTTGTTTACGTAATTTGTTCATGTTCTATCTAAATATTGATATATATAGTCAAAATATGCGATAAAAGATGGGGAGCGTTTTCCTTTGGAATTATTTTTTCCGTATAACTACTACGTGTCAACATATGTATGTGTATAGTTTTCTCCTTCTTTATAGATTAATTAAATAGAATTTTCTTTTTCGAGCAACAAACAATGAATGTCTTTACACAGGGTTCTCGTGATGATAAGTAATTTTACATATCGATTAGCGGGAATATCTTACCACAATATATTACGATATACGTTAAAAGCGGAGGAAGAGCAAAATAAAATAAAAAATTCAAAAACCGCAAATACATAAATAAAATTAAAAGGACGTTATAAGCAACTATATTTATTATAACTTAACATTACACGAAGTTACGCTCGAATTTTGAATTATGTCTTCTCTGACGGTATTTAATGCAATCCCGAAACTGAGTAACGTCTTGCCGGTTAACTTTTGTCGCCTGCTTACATCGATAAATACAGTTTCAGGCAGCGCACACAGATGATAAATTGGCCCTCTATCTATGAGATACAAGCAGAAGTTTCACAAGGAAGTACCTTTGGACCTTCATTGAGTGAACTGAGACCTGCCATCCGATGATTATAGCAAAAACGTTCGCTGACACGATACCCGCTATGATATCAAAAGTCGATTGTCAATCAGATGCGAACTTTAACTTGTAATAAACAGAATTAAAGCGTATGTTCTTTCATGGATGAAACCATATTTCAGTACGCACCTTCCACATTAACAGATACGAAAGATACGAACTTACTGTATCCGTAGACAATTTATCCGTTCCACAATACAAAAATACCTGAACACGTATTACAGCTCCCTAAGTGTAAGTAAATTAAGGATAAATTTTCTGTATCGTATTGACTTCTAGGATGGAAGTCCATTATTCCTGACGTATACTACAAGCGTTTCTCTACGAACGGAAAATTGAACTTATTTCGACATAATATCAATACCGTTCCTATCGTGACCTTGAAGTAAAATTGGTCATGATGTGATTGCTTTTCAATCGTCTACCAGAGAGAGACTTCGCCGATACGCGAAAGTTTAAATTATAAAACTTTTTGCGCTGTCAAAGTTACATGTCGTTTAAAGCGATGATGGGTCCTTCCACATATAGTGTTTATACGGCAGGTATACCGATTAATAAAAATATAATGTTATGCACTTTTTCTGACTACACATGTATTCTCTCATTCAATTCTGATCCGGTCATTGTGTCTAATAAACTTCAGAACGATTTAGCTTTGATGTTAACTAGATGGAGAATCAAGAATAATAAACTTAAAAGCAGTCACATTACTTTTACCCTACATAAAGGGGGCTAACGCCATCGGTCCATCTAGATGGGGACATCCATCTCCCAAGTTAACCATGTTAAATATCTTGGTTTGTATCTTGATAAAAACCTACCTGTAGTCGATACATTATTAATAAAATTAAGGATGTGCGGAAGGGATATGATCCGCTCAATTGCCTTTTTAGAAAACAGTCAAAGCTATCGGTTGGGAACAAACTATTATTGTACAATTAAGTCATAAAACCGATTTGGACTTACGGTATTGAACTATATGGCACTGCTAAGTCAGCTAACATCCGGCGTTTACAGTCGATTGAACTAAAAATCTTACGTCAAATTATAGACACTCTTCGGTTCGTGTCAAATCAGTGTATACATTCCGATTTGCAGATAGCAACTATTTCAGAAGTAGTCGAAAAAAGATACAAGTTCTTTTTCAGCAGACTAAGAAATGCCGCAAATCCAGATATTCTACGAAATCGTGATATGCCACTCGCTTTATCGTGTCGGTTGAAAGGAAACTGGCCAATAGATAATCCTAAAACTTCCTCCTCCATCACCTCTCATTGCAGATATGTCCTAAAGTTGTGGTCGATGGATCATCAACAATATCTGATTCTTTCTCGTTCCTTCATCATATTTACTTATTGCACTATGTGCAGATTGCACATAAAAAAAGGAAAATAAAAAATAATAATAAAACCGGGCATTGTAGACCTCGTTGTTTGTTCAAGTTTTGTTTATTACACCAAATGACCTGGCTATGTTTTTCACCTATACTTCACTACATTTATTTAATAACGGTATTTAATTAGGCGTATACTAGTATTATATATAAACAAAATTGATAATAAATAAATAAACTTTGAAACTTAATTACAAATAAAGGATTTCGGTTATTTCGCGTTTTCGAATATTATTATTATCGTTATTATTATTAACAAAAAGGAAAGGTCAAGAAACCGCATTATAAATTTAATCGTTAAAAATTTTGATGAAAAACTTCAAAATTAAAAGTTCAATCATATTGAGGACGACGTAAACTCAATTTCACACATTATTATTTCTAATCAGCAACCGATGGAACACCTTATCGATTTGCTATCTCAAACGAAACTGCTTTCATGTGTCATTCTTTCACATTCTACGGTCTATAAAATGTCAGTTCTTCCTTGATATACATACATACATACATACATATATATATATATATATATATATATGTTTCGGATATTTACGTGTATACCATATACCAAGGCATGAAAACTATCCCAAGTTAAGCTTTCGGTTAAACATTTTCCCAGCAGAGCAGAATGATTCAATTTACTTTTAAATTGAGAATTTAACTTAATAAATAACTGAACCCAGATTGAAAATTTTAAAATAATGAAAAATACAAAACATCAACACGTAAAATGATGAACAGAAATTTATATCTGCACATTTATGTACGTTTACATTTAGCCTATAAAGCCGAAAAAGTTTCTCAGGAGAAAACTAATACGCGGCATACGTCAGTCACACGTAGCGTACATGATATAGTCTGAAAATCTTAAATAAAATTTCGCAGTCAAGCACATAATCCCCCGTGTCCCTTGTATGTATAATACATACATACACATGTATGTATATACACATGCTTACATAAATGTAAAACACATTAAGTGTAATACCCCCTCGCTTTGACTATTTATATATATATATATATATATATAAAAGTATAGAACAACACACACACATATATATACACACCCATATATATATATAAACAACACACACATACGCGCGTATATATACATATGCATATATATAGTTGCATACACATATTTATATACAACTTCATGATGTACGTTATTTTACAAAATTTATACATACATACATACACACATACACACATTTTCACATATCCGAATATACATACATATTGTTCACGCTACGCATATTTACATACGTTAGGGAATACTATCTTAATGCTACAACATCCCTCTCTATATATATTTTATATACTCATATTATATCTATATATATATATATATATATATATATATATATAAACCCACGTATATTTTATATATATATATATAGATAGATAGAGATATAAATATCGATATATATAGATGTAGATATAGATATATGTATATGGTATCGGTATTTTTTTGCATCAAAATCGTATTATTTTATTTTCAGTTGTTACAAATATCGGATAGAGAACTCTTACGTGTTTTTTGCGACAACAATTGAAATTTTCCGTTCAGATTTTTTTTCTTAAAATAATTTTTTCATTTATTAAAAATTATTTCCAGAATATACGAAACCAGAAATCCGAAATGCACTCGAGGTATAAGAGTTTAATTATATTTACCAACACTTATACAGTAAAAAGCAAATTTCGAGGTTATAACATTTTGTCGTGATGAAGTTGACAATATACATTTAGATGAGGTAGGTCATTATATATATAAACGATTTTATATGATCCTATTTAAATGGCCAATAATCACTATTCGTTAATAATAAATTATTAAATATCTTATTGCAATTGTTGACTGCACGTTGAGAGTATATTTTATTTAATTTCGTTTATTGTTCGAATTTATTAAAATTAATAAATATTTCTATCATAAACTGGTCGATCACTACGTCGTTAGCTCGTATAAAAATCTATATATATTTTCATTATATATATACATATATATATAACTGTAGTGTCTGTCCGTGATTTGCGAATATTGTCATTATAATCATAACATTGGGCTATTTTTATCATACATAAACAGAAAATATATTTTTTAAATTTTGTCTATCTGTCTATCGGTTTCGATTTAATTAAAAAACTATTGAAGAAATAATGATGAACGGATGCGTTCTAAGCTATGTTTCACATGTATAACACAAATAGGACAGAAATTACAATAATTTAAAGTTTTAAAAAGTTGTTGTTTAAAATTTAACACATTTTCCGGTTCGAATATACCTTCACTACCAACACACGCCATAAAAACCACGTTTTGTTGCGTTAGGGGTGTGGCCGAAATAACGTACGGATATATATGTATGTACGAGAAATGATGGACCAGCGAACAGATCGAACTACATGGCGGCCAAACACGTTCGTTTATGAGGATTCATAAAGTCACGATGCTCGAAAGGAGCCACCGATGATGTGATGATGATGATGATGATATGTATACTATACTAATATATAAACTTGTTAAAAGAAAGAGACAGTAATATTGTATTTAAGAAAATAATTACATAGGCGAAGCCGTACGTAGTGTATATATATATATATATACATATATATATATATTATAACCTAATCATGGACGTGTATATATATATAATGACTGTTTTATATTTCTAAATAATATCGTAATATTATCCTATCACTAGATCGAATTGTGATTACTTGTTCCAGAAGTTTGTGACGAATAATAAACGGCCTTGTTATATTTTTACGTCTATTAAACCGGTACTATTCAATCTATAAGGTGAATATATTATGAGACAGGTTTTGAACGGTTGCAGCGTTGGTGTTTCCATTGGTGGAAGAATCATTAATAACCTACGCTTTGCAGATGATACAACGCTTATAACCAGCTCAATTGATGACATGAGAATATTACTCGACCGACTAAATAAGATAAGTACCAAATATGGATTAAATATAAATAAAGATAAAACAAAACTAATGATGGTTGCATAAGTTTAGATTGTGGAATGTAGTGATTTTTTTTTATACTTAATTACTAAAAACAGTTGAAATCACTAAATTTATTTAATTATGCGAAGCTTTTCGGCATTTATGCCATTGTCAAGCTATATACAATTAAAATTAACTATACAAAATCATAAAATATTAATTTAAAACTAAGTTTACAATTTTACACTAAAAATGAATTCATTTTAGTGTAAAATTGTAAACTTAGTTTTAAATTAATATTTTATGATTTTGTATAGTTAATTTTAATTGTATATAGCTTGACAATGGCGTAAATGCCGAAAAGCTTCACATAATTAAATAAATTTAGTGATTTCAACTGTTTTTAGTAATTAAGTATAATGATGGTTGATCGGGGAAACTTAATACCGGAGGCTGAAACACAAATCGATGGTTACGAAACATTAGACAAGTATATATTTGGGTTCCCTTATTGATAATAAAGGCACTTCAACAGATGAAATAAAAAGACGGATCCAGTTGGCTCGAAGTGCCATGATCAAATTAGACAAAATATGGCGCGACGCATCAATTACAAATGCGGTAAAAAAGAAATTAGTGCAGTGTTTGGTGTTTTCTGTATTCACATATGCGGCGGAAACATGGACGCTGAAAGCCAAAGATAGGCAACGTATCGATAATTTCGAAATGTGGATTTGGAGGCGTATGTTACGAATACCCTGGACAGCGAAGCAAACAAACGTTTCTCTATTACGCAAGCTCAACATTAAGCGTAGATTGTCCAGCGATGTTCTTTTCAGAATATTACGATTTTTCGGACATATCATGCGAAGCGATGACTCCATGCAACGATTAGTAATTGAAGGGAAAATACAAGGAACGCGTCCTCCTGGTAGATTACACATCAAATGGACAGACACGATCACAAAAGCGCTTGCAAAGTCAATGGCTGATTGTAAACGGGAAGCTGCAAACCGGATACAATGGAGAAGAAAAATTGAAAAGGCTGTAGCATAAAAATGGTCACGACATCCCTGGGGGGATTACGACTGAAGATGATGATATACGTATGTACGAGAAATGATGGACCGGCGAGCAGATTGAACTACATGGCGGCCAAACACGTTCGTTTATGAGGATTCAAAAAGTCACGATGCTCGAAAGGAGCCACCGATGATGTGATGATGATGATGACGATACGTATACTATACTAATATATAAACTTGTTAAAAGAAAGAGACAGTAATATTGTATTTAAGAAAATAATTACATAGGCGAAGCCGTACGTAGTATTATATATATATATAATATATATTATATATATATAACCTAATCATGGACGTGTATATATATATATATATATAACCTAATCATGGACGTGTATATATATATATAATGACTGTTTTATATTTCTAAATAATATCGTAATATTATCCTATCACTAGATCGAATTGTGATTACGTGATTACTTGTTCCAGAAGTTTGTGACGAATAATAAACGGCCTTGTTATATTTTTATCATGCGGATGCTTAAAACGCATTCTATTATAACAGTGACGGGAGATTAAATAGGGTATAATGTAATCCAGTGATAAGTTTATAAGAAAGAGATCTTTCTTTTTTTATTAATCGCTTATTCTACAGAAATTTTTGGTTGTCAGTAACCAGTAACATCTCGATCTTCAATTTTACATTTGCATCAGGTTAAGAAAACATAATCATGGAGATAATAATGTAGATAACAATGATAACGATAATAACATTAATATCAATAATAATAATAATTTAAAAAAAAAATTGTATATAAATACTAGTGTCTGACCGAAATGAAACTTTCAGCCAAGACCGAATCTTTGGACTCGATTTTAGTTCCGGCCGAAACTGGGACTTATTTAAAGATACTATTTTAGAGAAGAGAGAAAGGAAAAAACAACACAAAATGTTTCCTTTTTCAATAAGCTTGTAGCTAAGGAAAATAAAAAAAAAAAGATGCATATTGTCACCTTCAATGTTTTGAGGGCAATTTTTAAGAAACAATTACCGCAAACGACAGAATTCGAATCGATTCAGAAAGAGTATTCAACATCCGATATGCTGATGAGTCTTATCGATCAACTTCAGGTTATGTTACCATGGATAAAATGAAAAAATCCCAAGGAAGGACCTTTAATGAGAAGAAATTACGTGGCCATTCACCCTAATGTGGGTTCCTAAATTCAAACATCCGGGCACCTGGTTCAACGAAGATATTGATCAGTCAACTGAAATACGAACAATAATGAAAGAACCAGCAAAGTTTTCCTACATATGAAAAACCTGACGTTGATCTCCAGATGCGACTTCGTCTTGTAAGTTGCTATGGAGAAAAATAAATATCATTTGAATTGTGTGTGTACCATCGCATGCTGAAAATATCGTACCGAGATCACGTAACTGATGCGGAAGTCATGCATCGAGCTGAATAATACACGATTTACTCTAGAAAACTGCAATAATATCCAAACAACAGAAGGAGTACCATCTGCACTTTAACTTATTCGAAATGTTAAAGTAGAGTGCAGCAGAAGACCAAGTAGAGGTATAGAGCAGGATAATAACCGTGATGGTCGACAAATATCAAACGGTAAAGAAGAAGAAGAATATATACACGTGCACATTTATTTATTTATTTATTTATTTATTTACAAAACATTACGGCTTACACGACAGCAAAACACTAATTGTATGCACTTACAGAATAATTATAAAATAAAAGTATGAACAAAAATAAAACTAGACCACTCTCACACAGCACGCTAATTAATATAAATAATATTTAAAAATGGAAAAATAAATTACTAATACCAAATAATAATAATAATAATAATGTTTCTAATGAAATACAACAATACAAGCACACATCCGAACAGAACAAAAACCAGAAAAACCAATCATACACCAATATTCTCATGTAAATAAACTCTCCATCGAGATACGCACATAAATACATATTAATTCACAAATGCATACAAATCATATGCACATATTAGGAAACTGTTAATCGACAATGGAGATAAATAGGAATTTTTATGACCAAAATAAAACATACTGAAAAGTAGAACTGAAATATAGTTAAAAAAATATTATATATAAATTTACTATCAAAATGAATATGTAACTGTGGATGGATGTTTAGCACGTTATTATATAGACGCAACGTGAATAGAAGTGGTGAATTATAACTTAGATTTGTACGAGCACGTGGTCCATAGAAAACAGGGTGTGACCTACTACTAACACTAGAGACGATAAATAGGATTGTAGATAATAAATAGTTTTCATATATTCTTTCTTCTAGCACTCTAGGGTTTAATATTTAGGAAATCACATAAAATATTATAACTCAAAAGTGCAGGATAGACACTAGTTTTGACGATAATAAATATACCTCAAAAACTGACATTGAACTTTTCCCACTTCTTCTTCTTCTTTTTACGCCATCTCCGACCTAATTTTGAAGATCAACATAGCTGTTCTGGCTTTGTCCGTGGACACCTTTGCTAACTCTGTAGATGTTTTGTTGTACCACCGATGCATGCTCTCCATGACATTTTTCTTCACCCTGGTTTCCGATTTCCCTCGATGACACCATTCAGGACAAGTTGGAATAAATAATACCTTTCCGGATGTCTATTTATATGACCGTAATATTTTAATTTTCTCGAGCGTATAGTGTATAGGAGTTTCATTGGCTTTGACATTTTTCGCAGCACATCTGTATTGGTAATATAGTGTCTGTATGAAATGTTCGAAATACGGCGATATATATACATCTACAGCGCTTCGATCTTCTTTTCAAGTTGGATGTGAGAATCCAGCTTTCCATACCGTAGAGTAGTACTGGCCATACGTATCATCGCACCAGCCGTAGTCTTAGCTGCAGGTTAATGTCTTTCCGGGTCATTATTTAAAGAGGACTTTCTTGTTTTTTCTATGCGTGATCGTATCTCGATCGATTGATCGGTTTCCTTATGAAACCAGGTTCCGAGATATTGAAATTTATGAACTCTATCTATTAGTACATATACCATTACATAAAAAGGGCTCTACAGAAGATTATGGAAACTACCGTATAATAGCATTGATTAGTCACGCCAGTAAAATATTACTATATGTATTACAAGACCGGCTTAAATACTATCTCCTACCACGAATTTCGGAAGAACAAGCTGGGTTTGTACCAGGTAGAGGCACACGTGAACAACTGTTAAATATAAGACAAATAATAGAAAAATGCAACGAATATAACATCCCGGGACTGCTTTGTTCTTTAGATTATCAGAAAGCTTTTGATAACATCAAGTGGACGAAAATGTGCAAATATTACTAGAAATGGGAACACCGAAGCATCTAATTTATTTGATACAAAAATTGTACTTTAATAATAAAGGTTTCATTAAACTAGAGAACGAAAAATTGAAAGAATTTTCAGAAAGAAAGGGAGTACGCCAAGGTTGCTGTATTTCACCGATTCTCTTCAACATCTACGGGGAATGGATTGTAAGAAAAACTATGGAAAGATGGCAAGGAAGAATATCTATCGGAGGGAAAAAAATTACAAATATCAGATTTGCAGACGACACTGTATTACTGGCCAACACAGAGCAAGAAATGTTTGAATTACTATCAAGAATAGATGTGGTCGGCAAAGAGGCTGGCTTAATACTGAATAAACATAAATGTTCAATGATTATCATCGATAAAGAAAAGAGAATCCAACAACCACTGACTTTGCAGCGAGATGTTGAAATTAAAGATAAATTAATTTATTTGGGTGCGTGCATATAAAAGAATGGTGGATCTGAAGAAGAAATAAGGAGATGGTTAGCTCTTGCAAAAGTCGGGATTGGCAAACTCAATTGTATACGGAAAAACCATAAGATCTCTAAAACAACAAAATTGTTACTTCCTAAAACGTTGATTTTTCCATAGCGACATACGGCTCAGAAACCTGGACGATTAATAAATCGATGAGGAAGAACCACTTAAAGCTTTCGAAATGAAGTGTTACCGAAAAATCTTGAGGATCCCACGGACAGCCCAGAGAACAAATGATTCTGTTTTAAAAGAACTGAAAATCGAACCCACTGAACAATTAGTACCATCCATTGAAATACGCATGCTAGGCTTCTTTGGTCATGTAATACGAGCAAATGGGCTGGAGAAAACAATTCTGCAAGGAAAGGTAAATGGAAAAACGAGACAAGGTGGACCGATTGATCAAATCACAAGGTTATGTAAAGTAGACACACAGCAAATCATGAATCTAGCGCAGAATCGATATAAATGGCGACGTCTCGTAACTTGCATCAAATAAGGTCATGACATCCGGATCGGATAACGAAACGAGAAGAAGAACTATGACTTGACCATTTACTGTTAATTTAATTGTTGCTAAGGCTCCGGTATCGCTCTTTCTAAGTATTGCTAATTATTTTGCTTTGCTTACATTTATTTCGAATATTCTTTACTTATTGCGGTGACTCGTCCAACCATTTCTAGTAACTTATCAATCTGAGATTAGAAGTGTATGTCTGCATATCTTATGTTTGAAATATGACGGTTTTCGATGTTGATACCATCGTCATCCCTGAGCGCTTGCCTGAAAATTGCTTCTGAATATATATTAAAGAGTAGACAGTACGCCACCTTGTCGCACACCTTTCTTAATTGGTATTTCTTCTGATTCAATATTTTCGCTTCTGACTTTTGCAGTCTGATTGCAGTCAAGTTTTCCTGTTAATTTTATAATTTTCCAGTCTATTCCAATCGCCTCCAAAATTTCAATTAATTTGTCATGTTTCCAAACCACAGATTTCTAATCGTGATCTTACAATAGTGTTGAATAGTAATAGCGGAGTCCTAGGATTACGAAATACGCGTGAATTTCGTACGACGAAACCCATATTATTGTAAGCATTTTTCTTAACATTAGCAGTATGAGTTGAGCGCAAATCCCGAACACAGGTTAAGAAACTGAAATATTACCCATAGAGTCATCGAAGGAATATTTATTTTTTGCGCGAAAAAATCGAATATAAACACATTTCTTATAATTAAAAAGGTAATTAATTATTTTCACTCCACGACGCCAATCTACACAAATCATCTCCGAACAATTCGCAATCAGTAAAAGTTTTAATCGCTCTAAACATTTTTAAATCATCAGCAAAGAATAAAAATGTTGAAACTTAATTCCTATATCATATATGAAAATATTAAATAATACTGGTCCCAAATTAGATCCCCCCGTCATACTCCGGGAGTAGAAGCATACTGCTTAGAGTGGTATCCGTTAAATAATAGATAGCACACGCGCGAACTTAAATTGGATCTAAATAACTGTATGTAATCGTCAGAACAACTTAACCAGAATTACACTACGGCTGACTTTGTCAAAAGCTTTACTAAAGTCCGTGTAAATACAATCAACTTGAAGACGCTTCTCCAACCGGTCTGTAATTAGTTTTGTATATGAGTAACAAGATTAGCTGTACCACGCTGTTCGGGAACAACTCTAGGCAAAAAAATAATTAATAGCCTTTCATATAAAATAGATTCCAATATTTTGCTGGGTACGCATAGTAGGCAGATAGAACGATCATTTTCAGCTGCACAACGATCTCCAAAGTTGAAAATTGGAACAACCTTAGCTGTTTTTTTAACAACACAGGCCATTTACCTGTTCCCGTAATAAGATTAAACAAGTAGATAAGTGGTTTTGAACATAGTTCAAAAACAATATTGCCGGTAATCTATCAGGGCCAACACTCTACTTGTGTTTCAGAATCTTAAAAGATTTTCTATAATCATTTACGGTGATTGGAGTAAGATTTAAGTGTCTTCCATCTTCAATTACATTTCACAAATATCATATAGTTCTCAGTCACATGTACAGATGAAAAATACTCCGTGAAAGCGTCTGAAATATTCTTACTAGAAGAATGATCTATATTTTTATATTCTACTACGCCAGGAAGTAGCCGGGGTCATTGGGTCTATATGTAACAAAGGAACAGTAATTGTCAGCGCTCATTTAAATACCAGCCTCAGTCTTAAGAATATAATCATCAAAAGCATTATTCCTTATTAATTAACTTCAGTCCGTAGTTTACTAAACTTAATATAATCAATTTCCTCTCGCGAGTTCTACGATAAGATTTCCTAAACTTAGTTTTCGCTATATAAATAACAGCGGCAAAGAACAACCGCGTGATACGTATCCTCAGGAAGAAGCGGATCAAGCGACCTCTTTTCAAATCCAACGAATTATTTATCAAACTCTGATTATTAATCTCGATGAAATCATATTATGTTCTATCGAGATCGCTCTTAAGTAATTAAAATATTTATAATAGCGTTTAATATGCGTCGGCTGTCTCGGTAACATTGTACTAATAAATACGATAAAAACGAATAAAATACTAATAATTAATAATAGTATACTACACTGTTTAATTAATTACTCGAATTAGTTTATATTTTATATGATTATTTTATTATCGATATAAAATGTAAGCCGATTCTTGATCCGGTGTGTGCGCAGTCTGTAATGAGGTTATTGGCATTATATGGTAATCATTTTTTTATAAAATCTTTTCTGTCTTCACTATATATTTCAAATTGCCAGATAATATGTTTGACTAAATTTCTTCGCGTTCGCATAATAAATTACTCTACATTATACCCAGTTTATGTAATGTTTCCGGAGTTCTTATACAGTCTGTACGTATTCGACGTATGTAAAAATTCTCCGTCCATTTTATTCTTTTTCTATATAGTTTTTCTTTTTTTAATTTTAAAATACTTTTTCCCGATATTTCCACTGATCTTTTCATATTGCGTTCGCTATTCATCATCTCACCTATCGTATTCGATTGAAACAATAAAATAAACCCTAGTATCTCGGCCTTTTGGTATATTCGAAATAAAATTAACGCCCGGCCGACAATATCGTAATTCTAAATGGAGAAGTTCTAGTTTGATAAAGTCGTACAAACAGACCGAATGTTTTAAATGAGGTCTCGGAATTAACCTAATTATTATGTATAGACCCGTAGCGAATGGCTTAGTTTATCTAAAGCAACGGGTACGCTTGATTAAACTATACATGACGGCTAGAATTTCCCATCAATCGATGATAAAACCGAATTAGGCCATTAATAAACGTCCTCTACCGTCCTATTAGACCGCCGTTTGCGCTTAATCTCGTTTACCTTCGTTAACGCAGATAATAGAAAACGAGCTTACCTTATTAGCGGATATTCCGCTTTCATCGCTTTTATATTAAAACACATCGGTCAAATGGATATTTATTAATAATGCACAAACGTACATTGTCACGGTACTTTTTAACGATAGTGTAATCTATATTCGTACATTACAGTAGTGGTTCATAAACTATATTAGAGAAAGAAGAAGTCATAAAATAGCTTCATTGATTACATACTTAAAACATGCGACAGAATCGAATGTGTAAACTATTTTTATCTATTTTTTTTTTTTTAAATTTATAAAGCCGTTCTTGTAAGTTGTCAATAGATAGTAGTACACTAGTATACAGACTTGGAGTAGTACACACCTTCCAGCGAAGGAAAAAGAAATACACTTAATTTAGATCTAATCATTTTCGTCTCTCTCTCTAGTACTTCTGTACAATTATCGAGTGTAATTGAGTAGTTAAAATAATTCAAAAGTGATCGGAATACTGAAAAATCCCGAGTCCACAACCAAATTTTTCCCGCATCTAGTTCATTTAAACGAAGAAGAAGCCGCAATGACTCAGGTCCTTCCGGTCGCTACTACAGTAATGGTAGTTATAAACGCAGTAGTAATAATTCAATTTCAATTTATTTCAAAATATTTCACAATTACATGATATGGAATAATATACACAAGATTTCCGCGGATGCGCACTTCTGCGCAAGTCGCGGATTACATAATAAAATTAATATACTAAACACTAGTAGCACCGTTAACGGTTTACATTATCACTAGCCACTAAAAAAAACAAAGTAAATCACAATACTGAAATTTCATATACACTCTATAACTATACAGTAGCCATTACACATTACATACACATACTACTACATATACAGACATAAATGTACACACATCAACTCATTTAAACATAAGGGGAAAACAAGAGACATAACGCACATACAAACGTTCATATACACCTAACACCGGAATATAATTTAGCATACACTTACTAGGTACACACTACAACAAAGCATGCACATTTACACCTGCAAAAGAAAAACTAAAAACTTTTCATCAAACTGATATATGAACAATTATTAATAACACACTCCGACTCAAAGCACATATTAAGAAGAACACAATCAACTATTAGTTAATAAATATCTAACAATATACGCCTCCTCTTATAATTTTTCAAACTATTCCTTATGTCTAACAGTATTGTAAAATGCAGGGCCCATATAAATTGTCTGCACACGTGTATGACATAAAGTTTGGTACTCTAGCAACCTCATGCATCGATGATCTCGTTACCCCACCTCTAAAATCCGAATATCAAATCTTCCTTTATTTCTAAATACAAACTCGAGTAATTATAATAATAATAATAATAATTTCAATTTCAATTTATTTGATTTTTGTTCAGTACATTTGAATATATACAAACATAAAATATACTATTAAAGAAACCAGTTCGAAACATAACATACGACATTTTTCAAAGAAGTAAAACAAAAAATTTAAAAATAAATAAAAATGTGAACTTATATTTAAACGAAGCTTATATGTAATAGAGAACTTAATAGATTAGACTATATTTATGTAAACATATAACCCGGTTATGCGCAATTCTGCACGTGTACCAGGTCCACAAAGATATTGTACAATAAGCGACTGTCTACGTTAAATAGATTAATAATAAGTTTTATAATTCCACTCAAATTATATTCACATTTGCCGATAAACATTCAAACATTCCCATCCACTCTCATTTGGCTTCTTGTGTATTTAAAAATTATTTTAAGTTAAAGGTTAAAACATAAGGTAGTACTGTTCAAAACGAAATTGCTACTTTATTATGTAGTACATTTTTTGCTAAAAAACTAAATGAAAAAATATATGAGATATAATAGGTATGCACACGAGCCATAGGAAATCAGACTGTCGGTATTACAATGATGTGTGCGTTAAATTGACAAGTATTTGTATTACAAAACTTAAAAATATTATGAATCTAATTAATTTACAATTAACAAATCTTAGCTAGTAAGTATTCGATTAATAATTTTCTACGTCTACGTTTATAATTAATAAGATCAGTTTTTAATTCTTTAGGTAACTTGTTGAACTTAACGGCACCGACATACACAGCTTGCATACGCATTCTACTTTTTTTGTAACTAGGTACCACCGCTCTAATCTCACCAGCCAACCGCGTATTGCTTTCATAATTCGACGCGTTAAATTTATTTAAATTTTTTAATACAAACAGTAATATGTGCAGATTATATAAACCATCTACACTTAAAAACTTGTTATCCAGTTTATCACTATTTTTTGTAAGTATTAGATTTAAAATCGATTTTTGTAGAATTCTTAAGGTTTGATATAGTAATTTGCCATACCACCCCAATGAAGTATTCCGTAAGTCAAAACAGGTTGGTATAATGTGAAGTATATTCTTTTTAAATGTTTTAGAGAAAAAAAACTGATTTAAATAATAAAAGAGATAATTTAACTTCCTTATCTTCCCTGCTAAATATAAAGATTGATTCGACCGTAATAGCTTACAATCTAGCAGTATTCCTAAGTATTTAATATTATCAACCCTACCTAACTTTACACCACTGGGAGATACAATTTGAATATTCTTCAAATTACTCTGATTTTGATTTGTATAAACCATGAACTTAGTTTTCTTATCGTTAATAACTAACTTATTATTATTTAACTAATGAAAAACTTTTTTAGTATCATCTTGTAATAATAATAATAATAATAATAATAATAATAATAATAATAATAATAATAATAATAATAATAGTAGTAATAGTGGTAGTACGGGGAAGAATGAAAAAACTAAATATTAATTTCTTCACATCTCAGGTTCTTTCTGGGCATGAAAAATTTGGAGAATATCTCCATAGATTTCGGATCTCTAGCGCACCACAATCTACAATATGTTATAGTGATGAGGTTGATAATATCGAACATCTCATACACAAATGTCCATCGGTTGAGAACAAAATGCCATTGTACAACTCAAACATAAAACCGATTTGGAATTACGGTATTGTATATGGCACTGCTTACAGCCGATGGAATCGAAAATCTAACGTCGGATTACAGACACTCCTCGGTTCATGTATCAAATCAATCTATACGTTCCGACTTACGGATACCATCTGTTTCAGAAGTAGCCGAAAACAGATACAAGCTCTTTTTTAGCAGACTAAGAAATGCCGCAAATCCAGATATTCTACGAAATCGTGATATGCCACACGCTTCATCGCGTCGGTTGAAAAGAAACTGGCCAGGAGATAATCTTAAAACTTCCTCCTCCATCACCTCTCATTGCAGATATGTCCTAAAGTTGTGGTCAATGGACTATCAACAGTATCTGTTCCTTCATCAAAGTTCTATTTACAAACATCGCTAAAAAAACATCTGTGCCTTGGAGTGCAGGGAAGAAGTGAAACTTAAAGACGGTTTAACTAAATTCAATACAGAGTTGCTTTTTTTTAATTTTTACGCGGGTGTATATATAAACACACACACACACACATATATATATATATAATAATAAACCTACGTATGTGTATAAGTCGACGCGCCTAACACTACAAAACGCGCTATGAAACAGGGGTGTGGGTAGTGCGGTACATGCGAACGATATATATAACAAATTGTGGTTATATATGTGTACAAATATATATATATGTGTGTGTGTTTGTGTATATATGCGTATATATGAATATACACACATAGATAACCGTCCGTTAATTTGGGTCGCTCCCTCGTTTTGCGGGTTAACTCCCCATATAAACCGATCCAATAGAACTTCAAAACAGTAATTACTTTTCGTTTTCGTTCGTTCGGTAATTTTTCATCGATACCTATTAACTGTAAATGCCAAAATAATCTAATCAATACATTATAAATAGGTGGCAATTTCGAAACCTGCTAACACGTGTTAACACAAAATGAAACGAAACAGATATTACGGTTTAATATGTCGAACAGAAGTAAAAAGAAAATTATGGTTTAATAATAGATTATAAATTTTAAACTTTTAAAATAATGAAAAAAGGTAATTGAAACAGTTTAGAAACTATTGCGTAAACCACTTGAAGTACGAGAGCAGGGCTTAAGCTCATTAGAGGTTAACCCGTGGGTGGTGTGTGTGTAAGAATGTAAGATACTTTGTGTGGCATAAAGAAGATATTACCTCTAAGGTAAACGGTAATAACAAAAAGGAATCGATTTCGTTTTGCCGCCTTATTTTCTTATTAGACTTAAAAACAGGATTCTTATCCCTGTGTGACGGTTATGTCAACAGAAAAATAGAAGGATGAAAGATAACCATACCGATACTGAAGTAATGTGGTGTGCTTGTGTATCGCGCATAAGTGCACATATATATGTACAATATATACGAAATACGTGTATATACACAAAATTATTTACATATATATATATATATATATATATATATATATATATATATATATAAATAATAAAAATAAACAAAACGTAAATTGGTAAAATCCTTTTTAACGGTACAATACCTATACATTAAAGTTACCCTTAACGACGAAGCTTGTTATTAAATTAAATTCGGATTTACAGCCTGTATCCACTTTTCTGTCAAGGCTCTGAACTAACTGTAGAATTATTTTGTAGTTTAGCATTTTTTTTTTTCATTCTTGACAGGGTAAACAATATGCCGATGGAATAATAATAGCCGGGAGAGCAGCGCTTGGTTATCGGTTTAGATTTAGCTCGTTAGGAAGTAATATATATATAGAAGAAACAAACAAATATTACGCTTGAATAACGATAATAATAATCGTAATAAAAACACAATAATAATAATAATAATAATAATAAATCAGATTAAAACTAAATGCATCTAGGCGGATATTATATAGTAGGGGTTATCGCGAAAATTATATGCAGAACTGAAACGAACGATTCATAACTTAAATAGACGTTGAATTCGATGACAAAACATTGATTGGGAAATACGACTATGATAACGAAAACTGGCCGTCTATCCTGCTGGGATTATAACGCAATCGATAATTGGACAAAGATAAAAAACAAACAATTGAAAAATAAAACTATTAAATTTTTCAAATAACATCAGAAAAATAAACAAGTATAATCACGCTCCGATTTCCGGCCTATATTATGCAAGTTGACATATGAAATATTCGAAACTACGTGCTAAAAATGTTAAAAAAACGAAAATCAGATTATATAAAATTATTAGGCTGGCCTACTTCCCTGTGCAGCTTAAATTTTGGCAGATTATAATGATATAGAAGCCAGGGAAAACACCTGTTGACAAGACTTCTTACAGACCGATATCATTATTACCAGTTATATGGAAACTTTTCGAAAAATTGCCACTAAAATGAATACTTCCTGTATAGTTGAAAAAAAGGAAATTATTCAAGAATTTCAGAGCAAAGCACTCAACAACTCAGCAGGTTCACCGAGTTGTCAAAAAAATAGAAGCTGACCTTGAAGAAAGGTTTGTGACTCTGTATTTCAGGATGTGAGCCAAGCTTTTGATAGAGTTCGGCACACGGGATTGCTTCATAAAATTAAAATTAATTTTCCCTTATCATTACTACAAACTTTTCGCGTCCTATTTAGACGAAAGACACTTCCAGGTGAAATATGGAGATGCAAATTCAGAAATATACACTATCAGCGCTGGCGTTCCTCCGGGAAGTATACTAGGGCCGCTTTTGCACTTTATTTATACAGCTAACTTGCCAATAACAGATAACTGCTTTGTGGAAACTTTTGCAGACGATATAGCCATATTGTGCTCAAATCATTGTTCACACATTGCAAATCACACCTTGCCAACGGCAGTAGACCAGATTAAAAGCTGGTGCCAAAAATGGAAGATTAAAATTAGTGAAACAAAGTGTACTCATGTTACTTTCACAAATAAATTCATAACACCTATAAGCATATATATAATTAACAAAAAAAGTCCCTACTAAGGAGGAGGTACCGATTTAGGTCTACACATGGATAGAAAGATTAACATGACGCAAACATATTCAAAGCAAACGAACGGGGCTAAACCTAAAGTTAAAGAAAGTTTACTGATTAATAAGAAAGCAGTCAAAGCTATCGCTTGAAAATAAATTATTAATATATAAACAAATTCTCGCACCCGTTAGAGTCTACGGATGCCAACTATGGGGCTTCAGTGCTAAAAGCGATATCCGCATAATACAGAGATTTCAAAATAAACTTCTGAGAACAATGACAAACTTGGTTCGTGAGCAATGATACCCTTCACCAAGATACAAAAACTCGATATGTAGAAGACGTCAACAGCAAAAAGACATAAGTCATCACCAGACTAAAGAAGACAAATTATTTGATTCAGCATGAAACCATCATTATGCCTATCATTGAATAGCTGAATGTATTCAGGCAATTACCACCAACTGAAATCATCTGTTGATAGCCAAATGCGGATTTGCTAGCGTTAGATGCACAAATAAGAATGTAATTGACGCGGATGAGAGCACCTTAAAACTTGAGGGAGTACTAGTACAAGAACGTTTAATATAAATTAATTTAATCTAGTTTTAATATAATCTACCTGTATTATATAAAAAAAGTTTATAACTATAGAATAAAAAGAACTCAGTTTAACGCGAGGAATTATTTTTTGTAAAAATTTTTACATTATTAAAATAAAATAATAATTTCTCACGTTTATTACACATTTTTCTCCGGTAATGACGTTTCGACATGAACTTCGTATTATCTAAAAACGTTCATTTATCGAGATAACCGCTGGTTTATGTCAAAAAAATGGTGATGTCGCTTAATAACGAAATAGGTAATTCGAACGTCATATGCTCGCTTACAAGCTAAATTCCACTCCCTCGAATAAAAAAAAAATTATGTTTAAAAAAATGATGGATGGTCCTGAAAAGCAGGTACCTCCATTAGATATTAATAAAATTAAATAAGATGGATAAGGGATGAAAGATCCCTCCAACTATTAAAAAGACAAATGATTTATATGAGTTTATATTATAGATATAGAAAAATTACGGATATTCGTGAACCATTAAAATTTCATTCGGTCGACCGTTAAAATAATACGGAATAAATGAATTCGTTCGTTTATCCACTAAAAGAGGAAAGACGAATAAAACTGATGTAAACTCAAAATTAATCAGCCGAGCATCAACCGAATAAGCGACGTCAACGACATCTCGCGGTGATATAGTAGAAGTAAGTATAAAATTCGATTAGATAAAGTTAAAAACAGATTTTATAGTGATTGGTTTTTCGTCTGAGAGAAATATATATACATACATACACACACACATATATATATATATATATATATATATATATATATATCATGTACGTAAATATACTTATGATCAATTTATTGAAGTAACTCCATCGATATATATATATATATATATATATATACAAGGATATGGATATTAATGTAGGTACATGGAATGTAAGAACCTTGTTAGAAACAGGAAAATTGAAGAACCTCACCATATAGGCATCTTGTCTCAAAATAGACATACTGAAGCAAGATGGCCAGCAACAGGTGTAATGCTAAAGTTGGAGAAGGTAGTAGTCCAGTCGCCGGGAACTATGGTCTGGGGGACCGCTGTAAAAGAGGTGAAAGATTATAATTACTAACACATTTTTCAAGCTTCCAAAACATAAACTGTATACATAGAAGGCTCCTGGAGACTCGCCAGAACAAATAACAAGAAATCAAATTGATTACATCTTTATTAATCGACGATTCAGGAACTCTATTACATCGGCCAAGACATACCCAAGTGCAGACATCAACTCAGACCATAACCTGCTGATAGCTAAAATAGTTGTTCGCTTAAAGAATACAAAGAAACCCGAACGAAATTACCTTGATTGCAGAATGCTACAGGATACAAAGATTAGCTTGACGTTGAAAAACGCAATTTCATCTGAGATTACCAAAAGACATAATGAATTTCAAAAAGACAAGCCTATCGACAACCAATCGACTCTATTTCAAACCGTAATTTTAAGCAAAGCGAAATAGGATCTTAAGCCGGAGAAAAAATCGAAGAAGTATTGGATTAATGAAAAACTAATAAAATTGATAGAAAAAAAGCGGTGTTTGAAAAACTGTTGAAAGCAATATCAACAGCTTAACTATAAATCCGTAGGAAGATTAGAGAAGCGAAATCGAAAAATGTCAGAGAAAAATGTGTTAAGATAGAAAGTTTTCAAGAAAAAAACACGATGAATTTAATCTTCATAAAAAAGTAAAGGAGGCGGCTGGCTTGTTTAGACGCAAAAGGCCAATCACTTTGCGAGACAATCTTGATAGGCCAATAACAAAAGAAAGTGATATTAAAAAATATGGGAATCATAGATTAGTCAGCTCTTTAATGATGCGTGTGTTAATCAAACACTAATTGATGTTCCTAACTGTTTAAAAATCCTACCAAGTGAAGTGGAGAAATCTCTAACGATGGAAAAGTTATACAAAGCTATAGGTCCTGATCAAATTCCGGTTGAATTGTTGCAAACGCTAGATGATAGTGGTTTACAAATTCTACTAAAAATTCTTAATAAAGTATATCAGAGTGGAATTATACCTAAGGACTGGTGAATATCACGATTTATAATGATATCGAAAACGCTAAATCCAAAATACTGTCATTATTTTAGATTGATTAGTCTAATGAGTCACACTCTGAAAATATTACTACGAGTTGTGTATGCAAGAATTGAAAAAAGATGCGAAAAGAACTTGAGCCCAGAAAACTTTGGTTTTAGACCCGGAGTGGATACTCGAGAAGCAATCTTCAGTATGAACGTACTCATTCAAAAATGCTTGGAATTTCAACAACCCCTATTTATATGTTTCACAGATTTTGAAGGAGCCTTTGATAAAGTTCGACATTAAAAACTGTTCGAGATATTGGAAAACATTGGATTAGATCCAGCAGACTGTAGAATAATTAAAACCCCGCATTTTCATCAGAAAGCTATTGTTTCTTTGAATCAAAATGCCGCTTCAGACTCAGTAAACATAAACCGCGGTATGAGACAAGGCTGTATCCTATCACCAATGCTGTTCAACGTTTATGCAGAACAAATCTTTAAAGAAGCTCTGGAAGACAGCATAATAGGCATTCAATAATATTCGTTACGCGGACGACGCAGTTTTAATAGCTACTAGTGTTAAAGACTTAAAACTGATCATAGAACAAGTACATAAGATTAGTCAAAAATATAGAATATCATTAAATGTAAAGAAAACAAAGATAATGGTCATTGGAAATAATACCAGCCCTAGAATATATATTAACGGGATATGCTTGGAGAAAGTTGAATCGTTTAAATACTTAGGTGCGATATTGGATATTACGGGCGGATCTGAAACTGAAATCAGAACTCGGATTGAACAAGCGAGAAATGCATTCAACCAGATGAAGAAAATCTTAACAGGACACGATTTTAATTTGGAATTAAGGGTTCGAATTCTAAAGTGTTATATCTGGTCAATTTTATAGCTTTTGAATTATGGGGTTATCGACGAATTTTGAAAATTGTAGTTTACCTTTGTCTTATAATTACTTTTCTTTGACGAATTTTTATTAAATTGCTTTTCTTTTTTTTTCTATTTATTTTGATTAAATTATTATTATTCTAAAGCAGTTCAAAAAGCAGCCAGTAAAGCAAAATCTGAGTATTACACAAACTTATTAAATAAATGCGAAACAAAGCAAAAGCAACATTGGACCATAGTCGATAAGGTAGAGACGGATCTAAGATACCATTGGATGGGAATGAGGATCCATTGCCTTTAACGATTTTTTTCAACATAATGTATTCTGTTTATCGTGTACACAAGAAAATTTTACACAATATAATATTGGCGGTGGTTATAATTTGAAATTATTTGTATTTCTGGATTTTTCCATTGACGATGTTATCTTTGCGTAATAAATCCTCGTTCGGTTAAAATGTCGATTCTACTTATGAAAGAAAATATCAGCATTTTTTTACAACCGTTAACTTATTTAACGAATCGATAAAGGTTGGTATCTTCCCTCGAATATTAAAATTAACCATTATAACGAAGATATACAAAATAGGCGATAAAACAGATATTTCAAATTATAGACCAGTATGCATTCTTTCGACTTACTCTGAGGCATTTAAAAAGTGTGTAAAGAAAATCATGCTGAAGTTTCTTTATGATTGTAAATTTTTTTTAGCGTTAATCAGTGTAGGTTTTTACCAGGCAAAGGAACCGATGGTATTCTCTTTAATCATATATCGTGTATTACGCAACATTTAGAAGACGGTAGCTTCCTAGCTGCTATATATTTTGATCTGCGTAAAGCATTTGATACTTTAGATCATCGTATTTTGTTTTAAAAAAACTGTATGCTTGCGGATTTAGGGATCTACCTGATTCCAGTCTTATCTCCAAGGTAGACAGAATGTGACTAAAATAGGGGACGTACTTAGTCAAGCGATAGTCACAAGTTCGGGTGTGTCACAGGGCAGTATATTAGGACCGTATTTATTTTTCGATATACGTTAATGACCTTTGCGAGTTAGATATTTCGGGCAGAATTATTAATTATGCCGATAGCAATAGTCAGAGATTCCCGTTTTCGTGATATTTTACAAAATTTAACGCAAGTGAGCGTTGATCGAGTATCTAAATGGTTGACTAATAATCGATTAATTGTAAATCCTGAGAAAACTAAATATTTAATATATACTTATCAATCGTCTAACTTATTTGAAAACATGAAAATATATCTAGGTAATAGTTATGTGGTGCAAAGAGCATACGAAATTAAATATTTTGGGGATTACGTTTGATTACAAATTAACATGGGATAGATAAACAGATGATTTATAATGTTATACGGAAGTTGAATTATTTATTTGACTATTTAAAAACATATTTCTCTCTAAACCATTTACATCGTTTGTATATATATATATATATATATAGCTTTATACCAACCTGTTCTTACCTATGGTATTATACATTGGGGAGGAGTAACAGAGTACAACCTAAATCCATTGTGTTCACAGCAAAAAACAGTTCTTATGGCTATTTCTAGTAATATTTTGAGTACACCCATTTTAAATGTGCGGCAATTATATGAATTGAACGTTCTAAATTTTGTGATAAAACGTGAAGATTACGTCAATGTAGCCAGTGTAAGATGGAAAACAAGAACTGCCTGCTGGCACAGATAAAACAAAAGTACCACCACGCTTTAATAAGTCCGATTTATGCAGGCCATTTACGCTGGGGCTGTGGATTACAATTTAATTCCGGGGTCTGTAAGACTTGGTTAACTATAAATGTCGACGTCGTAAAACGCTGGATTCTTACGTTTTGAATAAAAGTCATAAAAAAATATTTTATGAACTTTTGTTTATAATTTCGAAGGTGGTTGTATTAAATGGATGTGCGTGTGTGAGTGATTTTTTGTTTTATTGTTTTAGAATTGTAAATTCGTTTTTTCTTTTTTATAATCCAGCTCTAAATTTTTTATTTTTATTTCTAACTTTTAATTCTGATCTTTGTATTTTTACTCAGTTCGCGTTACTCGTTAGTTTGTACATTACAATAACATCTTAGTTGTTAAGTTACTACATGACAGTTGCGTGTATATGGTCACATTTTAAGATGCCCGGTACTCGCGCATTTATGCGCATAACCAGGATTCTATGTATTTATCTATTATCTTTAGCCCTGTTTCTTATTATTACAATTTTAATGTTGTAATTATATTTTCCAATATTATTATTATATGTTTTATAATTAAATTGCTAATATTGTAAACACTTCTGAAATAAATTTAATTTGAATTCTGAAACATTAATATTGGGCTATTAATCAATCTATAAACAAAACTCGGACATTACAGAAATAGCAATTGAGGGTTGCAATGTACTCCCGTGCTTAGAAATGAGATACTTATATGAAACTGTTTCAATGAATACTTCCGTGACAATGTAAGCAGTTTGGTTAATAAATTTTCATTTGACTCATGCGGTAAACAAGGGCTGCTCTTCTTCTTGCATATTAAATTCTTTTGTCTTCTTAGAGTTTGCACCAGACTATATCAAGGAAGCTATTCTATCTTTAGCTGATAAATCTTCTTTACGTTCAGATGGCACATCGATACTTTTGATCGAAGAAAATATACAATTATTTATACACGCTTTAACTTACTTCTTCAACGAGTCAATAAAATGTGGTAAATTTCCCAATGTCTTAAAGATGGGCATTATAACTTCAGTATTCAAAAGTAGGTCCAAAACAGAAATTTTCCAAACATATTTGCATGGGTATATATGTACAGATTTCTTTGTATATGTGTATCGTATATTGAATATACGATCCTAAGCGTCATAATCCGATGTATGTACATGTATAGTATGTATTCTATAATTCGTGCAGAATATACGAATGTATCTCTTCAATGTGAACGGTCTAATTACGTTTATAACATATTAACAATATATTCTCCACTCGCGCGGGGTGTTGATCGTCGGCCGTATTGTTTTAATTTATTAAGTATTTGATTTGATTTAATTATTAATTATTACTTCTTCGTGCACTCGAACAAATTTTCTTGTTATTAGTGTGCACCTGTAATAAGTAGTTGTTTTTGTTGCCAAAGAAAACGTACAAACATGCAAGAAAGGATACAACATCGGCGGTTGGAAGTTCAAAATTATCAAATTTGCAGATGACCAGGCAGTGATGGCTATAAGGCCAGAAGGTTTGGAAAAAATGTTAACGAGGCTGTGACATGCTGCAAAGAAATATGGAATAAGTATTAATACGGAAAATACCGAAATTATGTGCATCAATAAAAAAAACATTGAAGGTTAATAGAAGGCTGGAAGGAAAAATTTTAGAACAGGTGAAAGCGTATAAATATTTGGGACAATAGATTACGGAGAATGTGTCACGTCACAACGAAATATCAGCCAGAGAGACAAAAAAAACATTGTTGCTAAATCATTCATCCTGGGGATTCGATAGAAAGGTGCTAATCCAGCTCTACAAATCATATATCCTAAGCAGACTCGATTATGCTAGTATACTGTATGATAGTGCGAATCAACACACATTGAAAAATATAAATGTAATACAAAATACAGCTATAAGAATAGTATTAAAAGTATTCCACACCAGCCCCACGTCAGCTCTACATGTGGAAGCTAATATTCTACCACTAAAATATGGAAGACAAACACTCGTCATAACGTCTTAGATAGACTTCAATACACCTTACCCAAGATTTAAAAAAATAACCTACCTGAATTACCCCCATGGACCAATGCACCTAAACAAATATAGTAAAAATTCAACATCACCGCACATCCTGAATTGACGAATTTGTCTGCAGGAACTACGGGAACTACACTCAAATATACACCGACGCCTCTCAGACGCTAAACCAAACCACTTCTGCTTACCTTATAAATGGCAAAACACAAGCATACCATTTACCTACTGGGACATCAGTGTACACAGGTGAATAATAGCTATATACAAAGCATTAAAAAATATAGACAAAGTGAAACACGAAAATAATGCTCCGACTCAATATCCGTTCTACAACGGATTCAGAAACTGATTAAAAATACTAACTTAAATATTGTAACTATAAAATTCATCATCCACAAACTCATACAGAAAAATTGGACTCCAGCGCACTCGGGAATCACAGGAAATGAAATAGTTGATAAAGCCACCAGAATAAAATCAAAAAACATAAAAATGATAATATCCGCACTCACAAATGATCTCTACTCAATCATAACACAAAAAGTCAACGCTTTATATCAGGAATACTTGGAGACCCAGCAAACCAATCTTAGAACACTAGAAAACCGCGGAAGAAAATAAAAGACGCGACGAAGTAGCTATAACTAGATTACGAATAGGCCACACCCTATTTACATTACAATACCTACTGAACAATACACCTGCTCCAAAATGCCCAACATGTAATACTCTAATAACAATAAACCACGTACTACTGGAATGTGCAAAATATGCAAAAAAAAAGAAACCTTTGCAATATATCAACCAGTTCACTAGGAGAAGTACTACAGGATGACCCTCAAAAAATAGATGTATTATTAAAATTTCTTGCAGGCACCGGATTAATTAATGTCATATTTACCCTTAAACGCAAATGATCTTACTAATCGAGCGTCTATAAAAAAAACAACATTCATGAGAAAAAGATCTTTGATTATACAGCGAAGCGTGTTTCTAAATGTACGGAAATGAATATTAACGATTTACGGCCGCGTACGAGGCAGAAACTTGGATTATGCTCAGTGTTGGCGTCGCCTGCTGAAAGTCTCAAGCAGACCAAAGTATTTTTGATCTGCGTTCTATCCGACGACGCATAAGAAAAAGGAGATGGAATTGATCGGACATGTACCGACATAAGAAGAATGCTGGCCCGATGCGATGGAAGTCAAAATAGTGAGGAAAAGGTCGAAAGGCAGATCGGACCAACACTAATGGACACCATAAAACAAGAAGTAGGAATATTGATCTAACTCTAGAGGAGGTCGGTAGATCGCGAACAGCGAAAGACGAATACAATGAGGATAATCTTAACCTAACGATCAAAGTTTCGATCATGTAACTCTTAATTATTACGAAGAAGACAGTGGACGTCGCATGCACGTCCACATGCTTTTCTAATAATTACCGCTTCAAATAGCCCATTTTGTATACAGAAAAATAACGTACGTGATTGTCACAATGATCGACAACGATACGACCGTGATGATATCTATACACGTGTACACAACCGCCGCCATATTTATACACACAAACGTACATAAGTATGTATAACGCGTTTTATTTATATTTATACCTATAATCTCGTTCTAGACGTTGCTAGGAAAAAGTATTCGTAAATTTCTTTTTCATTTAATTAGGTTCAAAAGTGGCGAGACAAGTGGATTTTACTTACTCGAAAAGTAACAGATTCTATTTAATTTCTTTTGTAAACACACACATACACACACAAACACGCTATATTTAACGCTCGAAATAAAACTAAAATTTTACAAGCGCGAACAAGGGTCGACTGATTCTACGACGATATTGTACGACGATCGTATCAAGCGTCTTCATTTTGTTTTCATTTTTAAAATTGAAACCGCGTTCAAAATGAAACTTAAATAGAGTCCTCCCGGTTTCATTTCATTGTAAAATCTAATGAGCTTAACTTCCTAAGACTGCTATTTTCCGTCTGACATTCTTCCTGTGGGGGGAATTGAAATTTAATTTTCCACCGACCGGATATAATACCGCGCTAGGTCCACAGTTGCAACGATAGCGGTACGAAAAACCGATAAACGTCGCGTAAAGAAAATATCGTCTACTTTTATCGACTACTATTGCAGGAAAAAAAAAATGAAGACCTTTTCCTTGAAAAACAAAAAAAAAAAGACAAAAGGTAGAGTAACGAGATAGAAAAGTCGCATGAGTCGGTGAAAATCGAATTTTCCGTAGAACCTGAAGAAGTTACTTTCAAGGGTAATTTCCGAAATAGGCGAACACTCGAAAAATTAGAACAATTTCGTAAAAAGTAAAAGAAAAAACAAGAATTTTTTGTCATTTTTCAGTTTTACGAAACAAAAACTCTTCTTTAGTTTTAGGTTGAAACTTTGACGATTTAAAATCGACGCCTCTTTTCAAGAGCGAAATCGGAGAATTTCTAATAGAAAAGATTTTAACTCTTTCAGTAGTGCATTATAAAATTTCGATACAAAATTATAAATTATGTGCAATACATTAGGTGAATTACAAATAAAATTTCGATGTATATTTATAAAATTGCGACATTTCACATTAACCGGAAAATACAAAATTTTGTTAGCATTACAATGTCACGTACCATATATATAGTGGACATCGTGACTGAACGGGTTAAAGAGAAAATTTCAAATTCGAACCTTTACTCATTTTCTAAAACGCTACTTCAGGAGTATTTCGGCTATTATTATAATAAATCCTAAAAATTTTTATAAAACCTTTCGAGTAAATTTAAAAAGTTTGGAATATAGTGATTTTTCTTTAAAAAATAAACACCAAAAATGAGTTAAAATTACCAAAAAATTGTTTCTTTACGAAAAATCACAAAATTTTTCGACTGTTAAAGCCATTATTATTATTATTATTATTATTATTTAAATCTTCCGTGCCATGTTCTGCTACAAAGGCTAAAAGCACGGAGTATATTTCGTTATCATAGGTGTGAAGATAATTTATTGCGAACGAGAAAAGTTATAAGAGTATTTTCATTTTTAGGTAAAAGTATTTCATTAAGTGTGTTAGGAAACTGTAATGAAGAGGGAATAGAGTTATACAGAGAACAGTGGAGTAAGATATGAGCTATAGTGATTTGAAAATTACAGGATGAACAAGTAGGAGGATCGGTTTTGGATAGGCCGTAAGAATGAGTCAAACGAATATTGTGCGTACACGGAACAGCATCACTTCATCCTGTCTTGTGTGATGAACACGTTGAATACACCAGATGCCATTATGTTGAGGTAAACCGGAAAATCTGACTGTTGCTTGTTCCTTAAATTTGTGGAATATTCAACGACGCATAACGGAACATGTAGCTGGAAATAATTCTGCAGGAGACAACTTCTTTCTCAGCTCGATCTGCTTCTTTATTCCTTCCGTATTCCCTATGTCCAGGAATCCAAAGTACATAGGTCTGCAGACTTTGCTTGCTGATTGTAGAATTCATTTTCACAGCCAATGGATGTATGGATCTAGAACTTTCATTCAGCTGTTTGATCGAACACAGCGAATCTGTGATAATGACAATTTCCTGCTCATTTTTAAAATATGCAATTAATATAGCCTGCAGAATTACAAATAGTTCACATGATAGGACACTATAGCATGGTGGAAGTGGGTAATAGACTATGTCATCATTACACACGACAGCACAGCCATGTGTATAGTATATTGAAAAAGTGCTGTATTAAGAAAGGAATTTATTGATTTTTAGTTTATATATGTTTTGGTTCTCGAAGCAGTATTCTGCAAGATCAGTATTAGGAATGACAATGGTGTCCTCTGTTAAAGCGCCAAAGAAACTGAAGACAGATGGAGCGAATATATAGAATACCTGTACAAAGACACGAGTAGGGCAGAGGATACGCAACCAGAAAGCGAACAAGAAGATTCAAGCAATAACTATCTTGGAACTGGAAGATCCTTTCGGTAAATCTAGAAAAAGCAGAGCAGTAGGGGAGGACCGGGTGCCTTGCGAACTAATTAAGTGCTTACTGATGCAGTACAAAATCAAACTGTTAAACCTATTTAATCAAATATTATCATAAGAGTTTTTTTTTATTATTATTTGGCCTGGCTGTACGTACCATTTGGCCACCGAAAAAACAAAAATAAAACATAAATAAATATAACGAATGAATTAAATTACATTAAATCAAGAGAAATAACTATAAAATATGAATATAGCAGGAGAGGATAATCATAATAAAAGATAACACATAAAAGAGAAAAGGAAAAATTACTCGAAGGGCAAAAACCAACACTTAAATTAGAATATGATTAAAACTAATGAATTTAAATAAAACTATCAAAACATAAACATTCGAACATATCAAGGATAGGATACAGTAGGGAGAAAAAACATCAAGGGAGAATAATTTTTCAAATTTTCGAACCATCCACAGCTGAAAAATAAATGGTTAATATCTTCTCTAAAATTGACGCTACTATGATTGGTACAATGAATATAAGAAAGATTTACAAGATTGAAGTTCAAAGCTACTCTAGAATGACCAGAATGAATCCTACATATGGCAATGATAAATCTGCGGGTAGTAGTAATCGGAATAACAGTGGAAAGGTGTTTGAATTAGGGGACATGAGGCAATTAAGTTTGAACCATAGGTTTTACCTTTGATTGAAGAATTAAGTTCAACCCAGTCAGTTTTAAAGGTTCTCCTAATGTCATAGAGGTCGCTATAGGGAATATATGGAAAATGATCTCCAGAATTAATAACACTTTTCGCATGGAGATGCCACAATGATCAGGTATCCATAAAAACTTCAGGTTACCTCCACATTGAGAGGTAATCGAGCATTTCTCCTTAATTTCTAAAACGAAAGGATGAGATGTATAATTAAAACTACTGTTTTGAGTAGCCAAAAGAGCATTAAGGCTATCGGAACAAATAACAAAATTACCAGTACAAAAAAGAAATTTTATAATATATTCACAGGCGTTACCGATCGCTAACAGCTCCGCTGTAAATATGTAAGTCTCAGGAAAACTGCTGTATAAATTAATTCGGAATAAAAAACGCAGCACCCACGTTCTCATTGGACCCTCGTAACTTAGATCCATCGATAAAAGTCTGAATATATTCAGGATACATTGTTTCAGGGATAAAAAGGAAATGAGCATTGACTAATTAAAGTGGTAAATTAAGTTTAATTAATTTTTGACATGTGTGAATATCCATGTCTATATTAATTGGATTGATGTCGTGGGGAAGGTTAAAATATATAGAGGGAAAAACGAGATTGAGTGCAGGCTTATATGCAATATATCGGGAAACTCGTTTGGCAAGAACAGGAATTTTGGGGTGAACAAACCTCCAGTTACTGAAAAGATATAGGATATTATCTATGAGGGAATGATTTTGAAGATTGCAGTATTTGGATAAGAATTTATCTGTCAGGAAAATTCTTCTAAAATGTAATGGCGGAGTCAAAGTCTCGTTTTGGAGACATACTACAGGGCAAGAACGAATATTGCATGTAATAAGCCTCAAACCAATGTTCTGAAGACAATCCAGTTTTTTTTTAGAAGAGAGGGGGCAGCTGATCCAAAGAATATTGAGCCATAATCTAGTCTACATCTTATGAAAGACCTGAATAACAAACTTAAAATGACGGGATCACCTCCCCACCAACAGCTACTAATAGCTTTCGTAGGATTGTAGATCATCATGAGTTGAGTCGATAGAGTGGTTATGTGAGACTTCAAGGATAATCTGGAATCCAGGCATAAACTCAAATATTTGACTTTTTTAACAAATGGAATCGACTGATTAAAGATATTGATTTGTAAGTTGGTACAACTAAATGGCCTAAGTTAAAAAACGCAAACACTTGATTTATCAGGAGATAAAAGGAGATTAATATTTTGAAAGGTATTACAAAGCACGGAAAGAGATGATTGAACATTATTAACGGCTTCAAGAAAATTCTGGTGGGACGAGTTTAATACAAAATCATCTGCATAAGACAAAACTCGGGAAGACGACCCAGAGAGGCACTTAAAGCTGCCAAAACATAAATATCTAAAAGGACAGGGATCAAAGCTGATCCGTGGGCAAGTCCTTTATAAGAAATACGTATAACAGTAAGGTTGGGAAGTGGGTTTAAGAAGATTAAAGATCTATTAGAGAAAAGTCTACATAGTAATTTTGCCATATTAACAGGAATACTAATTTTTAAAATTTCATTGTATAGAATAGGGAGGGAGACATTATCGAAAGCTCCTTTGATATCCAAAAAGGAGGCTATGAGAAACTCCTTCTTAATGAAAGAGGAGTAGACGTCGCATAAAAAGTGGGCTATACAGTTTAATGTACTCCATCCCGGACGAAATCCAAACATACCCAAGGGAAGAATATTCTTATTCTCGATCCACTATATTAGTCTGTTTTTGAGAACCATCACTACACTAAACTTTGTACCGATTCCAAAGAAAGCAACATCAAGGAAATGCAAAGAAGAAAGCACTGTCGCTTTGATGAGTCGCATTCTAAAGCTGTTCCTTGCCATCGTAAAGAAAACAATTGAAAGTCAGTTAGACACGCAATTAAGTGAAACTCAAATGGTTTCATTGGTAAAAGGGGAAAAGAGATGCCATAGTGCTACCTAGCAGGGACGTGACAGCTCGACTATGAGAATGTTTTCGACGGAGTTAACCATGAGATGCTGTTCCAAATATTGAAAAATTATGGTGTGGATAACAAAAAAGGATCCATTAAATGCAAACAATGCTGAACAGGCTAGATAAATTAGGTGAAAAATTGTGTATGACCATAAATATAAAGAAAACCAAGATTATGAAGTTCACGAGATCGAGTAACAAAGCTATAGTCTTGAAAATTAAAGATAAAATTGCGGAAGACGTGGACCGCTTCCGTAATTTAGGAGCACTTGTAATGGAAATCAGAACAAGAATTGTCATGTCCAGACGGGCGTTCGGAAACCTAGAATCGGTGTTAAAGGATAGGAAACTAAATATGAAATTAAAACTTCGAATAGTTCAGTGCTACGTCATGTCCGTGTTGAAATATGCGTGTGAGACGTGGACACTGAATGCGGAAAGTGTGAAACGATTATATATTCAGAAGAATATGTCGAATTCCAAGGACGGAAGGGAAGACTAACAGATATGTGCTGGAGAAAAGTGGTCTGGAAAAACGTATGTTGGTACAAGACATAATACATCGAAAATGTAAATATATTGAACACAAAATTAAAGAAGGTTGCATTACAGGGAAAAATAGAAGGAAAGGCCCGAAGAGGAAGGAAGCGCTTTGAGATGATAACAACAAAGTGGCAGACATAAGAGGATGTCCATCATGATGTAAGCTAACTCCTGCCAAGAAGATGCAACTAGAAGAAATATATATATATATATATATATATATATATATATATATATATATATATATATATGTATATGTATATACATATACTGTTCGCATTTACCACACCCCTGTTTTAAACCATGTTTTGTAGTGTTAGGCACATCGACTTATACACATCCATAGACTTATTCTTTAATATATATATATATATATATATATATATATATATATGTGTGTGTGTGTGTTTATATATACACCGCGTAAAAATTAAGAAAAACCTCTGTATCGAATTTAGTTAAAACGTCTTTTTGCTTCACTTCTTCCCTACGCTTCGAGGCACATATGTTTTTTTAAAAGTGAAACTTCTATTGGCGTGTTGTATGTGGGGAGTGAACCATTAAAACGAGCAATCCGATTCGTAATCTTTCTTTTGCGCATGCACGCACGGCTATCCGTTATTTCGTTCAAATCTTCGCCTCGCAAAGAATGTACCTGCGACGTACATTGGAGAATGAATACATTCGAGTCATTGTCACGTCAAGTTCAGTATAGCAGACAGTGTGTTCATTTTCTTAGTGAAATTTGCACAAAGTCGTGAGTATATTAAGTAAGTGTTTTTTCATTGTGCATAGTGTACACGTTGGGTATAAATCTATTGAATTAAAATTTATGTTATATTACATTTTCTATCGTATTTAAGTTTCACGAGGCACAGTCTTCTTATTTTACATTAATTACACGTTCGCAACTTTTAGAACGATATTGTAAAAGGACGGAAAATTGGTGGAGCCTGAATTCACTCGTAATTTTTACTTCGCTAAGCTAAAGAAAGTTCAAAAAACTCAGAAAGCGATTCGATTTATTCAGTTACGTATAGGTCGTGCATTGAAATTTATTTTCAGCGAAACCATTTAAACGTTTCGAACGGACTTGTATCACTAGTCATCAGAATTGAACTAAATCGCATAATCACGAGGCGTATGATTTAGTTCACTTCCGACGTAATCCGCCGAAAACGTTAGAAGATATAATCCGGTTTTACTGAAAATGAACGAAAAATAATTAGTTATGTGTGTGTGTGTGTGTATTAACACCCGCATCGTTCTATTTTTCCTTTTTACGCTTAGAATTCGTATTTTATATTTTAACGATATAAATTTTATACTTAGACGAAGATGATTAAAAGAGTATCTTATAATTCGTATTTTCCCGAATGCGCTATTTTAACGATATAAATTTTATACTTGGACGAACAGTATCTCCAAAAGTCATCGAACTGATACGCGATATTTTTTCTCTATCGCTTTAATAACGTTCTACATCTTGAATTCGGTGGCAACGCATAAATTTGAAGTAAAAGTGGCAGAAAACGTATTCTACTTACGCGACAGATACATATGATATATATATAAACCTACTTCTGATAAGAAGAAAGTTCCACGCAGTTTCGTGAAAAATTGCGTTTTCTAGTCTTTCTTGTAAATGACACATCCGCCTTATTTCAACTTCACATTGTCGGTACAGATATTTCTCAGAACTAAATGTTACGCACTTGCCCGAAAAATTCTGGTTTCCAAAAATGTTAAAAAAAAAAAAAACACTGATCAGAAACAGAAGAAAAAAAAGAAAGTTTTGGAGAACGAAAAAAAACGTTGTTTCCTTTTAACCGACGACAAATCTACAAAAAAGTCGATGATGACGATGATAGTAATACGCCTGCAAAATCAATAATTATTTCAACGAAATACGTGTATAACATAGCTTTAGTATGTACACACATACATATATTTATATATATATATATATATATATAAATATATTATAAATTTACAGTAATTGTTTATAAATATATATATATATTAAATGAATTCAAATAAAAAATCTAATATCGACGTGGAACCAAGGATTACAATAAGCTATAGTCATACATTATAAAATCTTAATATTAAATTATAAATTTTATAAGAGTGTTTATTATACAATGCTGCTTCTCGAGTGATCCTTAGATAATTTTCAATCTATTTATATAAATATTTTTAAAATTATACAACAATTTTTGTTAACGTTAAAATGTCATGTCCCATATAGTGGGCATTGTGATTGAAAGGGTTAATTAGCGATTTAATACGTTCACACAGAAAAATAAACAAAATTTTCTGGTAAATTGAATATTTGTGTACATGCGCTCACGAATGCTATTATCTGTATATTATATTTATATTTATATATATATATATATATATGTGTGTATATATATATATAATATAAATTTAAATCCATTTTTTAAAATAAATAAATATTTTAAATGAATTAAATCATCGGCGTGGAACCAACGATTACAATGAGATTTTGAAAGATTTACTAATAGATCGTGATTATTGTTGATTAAATATGTTCGCGTAAAATTATTTATCTTCCGAAATACCAATCTAGCCTCAGTTGGAACTCGATTGTACGTCAGTGATTCGTATAAAGTTATAATTTATAATTTTAAATAAATAATTAAATCTTTTATCGCATAGTTAAAATAAAGTTAATAAACGTAATTTATAAATATATCGTGTACTGAAACTCGCCTTACCACGATAGTTCACGCGATCAATTAATTCGGATAAGTAACAAACGAAAAATGTAAAACCATTGAAAAAAAAGGAACAATGCCAACAAATTGAACAAGCGTAATATCAGATAACGTTGAAACTGTCGATTAAATATGAAAATAATTAATATAACATCGCATTAATAATTAGAACGATATTAATTAATACGCGAATAGTTTATTACAATAAATTATGTTTAATACGTCTATGCTTATATTTTGTATAACATTAGATTCCTGGAATCGTTAAACTTATTATTATCATGTATACGGCAATCTTTGACAAATTTACGCGATATGTTAAGAATGTATAACACGAGGTAATTTCAGAATATCGTGCATATAATGTATTCTAGTGTAACCGGGAGCATTTAGTGTACGCATCTAGTCACCTTTCTGAGTGAGCTGAAATTAATTTATAACTAGCGTTCGGCATTATCGAACAAAATAAGCGTAAGTAAAATATCGGACGTATTAATGTTTTATAAAAAAAAATGAGTTTATTACACTTATTAAGGAATGATTTTCTACGAAATATGGGCTATATGGAACAAATGGAGTTATTATAGTTAATATAGCGAAGTTAAGTATGTTGTTAAAAAAAAAACCACTTAACTAACGAACCTAAACATCGCTACAGCTGAAGTCTGTTCTGGATAGTATCGGTCTAAATGCGCTACAAAAAATAGCCGCATCGTCTGCATAGACGTGTACATTCGGAATTTCTGGGAAATCGTAGAAATATAATGTGAAAAGAAACTGCCTTAACACATTTCTTTGCGGAATACATCCAAACACGTTTTAATTTAAAAGACCGAATTACCAACCGGTAAATAAAAAAAAGTTCTATCGCCTAAATAACTACGAATTAATTTAATTAAATAAGAACTAGATTTACATGTAATCATTTTGTATATGATGTTACTAGATCGTGTATAGCGATAATGAACAATGGCGATCATTCAGAGCAACTTCACAAGACATAAACACACCTTGACAGTCTTTTTCGATATTACAAAGGCTTTTGATCGAATGTGAAAAAAAAAATTCTAACTCTGCACAAATGGTGTTTCCGAATGCACTTTATACAAAACTCGAGCTGTATCCGCATTAAAACAATTTCAAAATAAAGTTTCACAAGGTTTTGTAGTCCAACATTGTTCATTATCGCTATAAATGCTATTAATAACATCAATTCCTGTCGCTATATCTTCTAAACTGTTCACAGACTACTTTACAATTTGCATCGGATGTAAAGATCTAGAGTCGCGGAAATTACAAAATGCAATCAATAGGCACGTGTGCGGACAACTCGTATGATTAGAATTCTCTGTATCCAAGACTAAATGCATTCATTTCTGCAAATTAAGGAGCTGTAAAAAAACTTTACCGTTACACTAAATAACAAACTAATTCCTGAAGTTCATCGGCTTAATATTCGACGCGATACACTTTGCTGGAAGCATGAACGAATTAAAACAATCATGTCTGAAAAGTAAACTTAATAAAAAATTGTTACATGCTCGTTTAGCGGTCATTAAAATTCGGACAAGAATACCTAACGATCGAACTTGACATATATCTCAACAACCGAAAAGATGCAACAAATACACAAAAAATATCACGTCGTGTTCTCCACTCAACAGGATTATTTCAAACTCGTATTTTAAATATCAGCAAGACACTTGCCTTCTCAAGACAAACAGATCATCGCATAATATCATCATTACCACCAAATATCAACCCAACCTTAAAAACCGACCTAACACTAGCACTACATAACAAAAATATATATGCATATATCAAACAACCAGATATATGAACTCACTTAATCCTTATGAGAAATTACATCAAAAAGGACTGGCTGTTCTATTATACATCGAGATACCACTACACGCCTTACCAACCGAACTTTCAGTGCTGCTGAACTAATAGCGATAAATTTATCAACTTAACTAGTGACTTATGTGTGCAAAAAATAGTTATTTTTACTGATGAACTTCACACTATTCAAAACATCAATCTCGATTTAAGAACTCGATAGTCCAAGATATTTTTCTGTCACCTCGTAAGAAATCACTATATGCTGGATCCCATCACATTTCCAGTATAAAGTAAAATTATAAAGCTGATACCGCCGCTAAAGAAGCAACGAGTATGTTACCAATGCCACAAATTCCAATACCGATACTATATCAAATCCGCAACATTAAAACGATGCGTGGGATTTAAACTGGAAGTGTATCCCCCGCTGCTAACAAACTCCGAAGCATCCAGTCAAGACAGCCATACCAACACGACGGTATGAGTTTGTGTTAACTGGGTTTAGAATTGGTCATACCGCACTAACACTTAAGCACTTATTATAAAAGAAAACACCACCGATATGATGCTGTCACCGCCGATAAGGATCAAACACATTCTAATATCTTGCATACCACTTCAAAAATTCCGCCCTAGTCGCTGTGTTACACGCGGCACTTTCCGACAATTCGCAGGATCTTAAATAGGCTATCAAATAATTAGCCTCGGTTAACCTAAGTTGTAATACTCGGTACCTTAAAAAAAAAATGACCGCATGCCATGTAATACCAAAACGTCTTAGCAGCGTCAAGGATAACTATACCAGTGTGCTTATTACGATTAAAATTATGCGTTATAAACTCGGCTACTCTGGATATTTGACGAACGGTACAAAAATTTTGACAAAAACTAAACTGTACATTGGGAATAATATTGTTAGTATTAGAATATCTTCTTAATGAGTTTAAATATTTTTTTCTGCGACATTACTTAAAATGCTAAGTAAACTAATTAGCCGAATGTTGCAAATCTGAAAACTGCCCGTCCGTGGTTTGGGAAGATTAATAACTTGTTCAAAGCAGTATTATTACTATTATAATTGATAATAATAATAGCAGAGTAGTATTTTATATATATATGTATATATATATATATATATATATATATATATATATACTGGCATTATACAACGGAGTATTATTATGTATGTATGTATGTTATACACCAACGACGACCTTTTCCCCATGATTTTTTCATTCTATAATCACCCAGTATTTAAACAATGATAACTATAAACTACTGTACTATAATTTTCTTTAACTCCCACTTTATTTTAAATTTTGCCCTTTTCCGATAAATAATATTTTTTTATGTAACAGAAATATTATTCTATATACAGGAAGCCAGAGAATTATTAATCGTATTTTAAAAAAATTTGAGCGCGCTCTATAATTAAGTTAAAGAAACAATTCTGGCTACATTAGAAAGTGGAGGTAAGTTTGTTTTATAAAAATTCCCGTAATGAAATAATATTATCGGACAGAACGATAAATGAAAGACCTCAGTTATCATGCACGTAAGATTACGCATATAATCAACAGATCTTAACCCACGATTATAGCGCGAGAGTAAGCATTCGGTGAGTACGTCGAGGTCGATAGAAATCTTACTAGACGCGATCTGTACGACGAACGGAGTACATTTTTATGATAACGGAGACGTTAATGAACGGAATCCCACGTACTGGAGCTACCCAAATTGTTACGTTAATTAAGTAATAGTAACTTTATTTTTCAAGCAGGAATATATCGGTAAGAATAAAATTGTTTCAGTTTCGAAAATATGCGCAACATAATTAACCGTTCGATATTCGTTTTTTATAATCGTGTTTTTTCGGAAATATGTTCCGATACGAATCAAGAAAGGGACTTTTTCTTTTTTTTTTTAACAAAAAAGTGTAATAATTATGTTAAGGAAAAAATCATATCGAAAAATGTCAAAATTCATTTTCAACTTTGTCAAAATTGACATTTTTGTTTATAATTACGGAAATTTATGAAAGGAAATTTTACACAATTAAAGTAGTTATAGTTATGTATGTATGGTTATTAATAGTATGTAATTCGTACCTAAATATAATTTCCGAAAAAAACATGGTTTTACTACAAATAATACTAAGTAAAGCTTGTCGCTTCATGTAATATATATATATATATATATATATATTATATGTGCGTCTGTATATGTGTATTGTAAAACGTAATAATAACAAATTATTCAAAACCACGCCATTACGATAGCCTTTAACGGAAGATTTTTAATTACTATAGATAAAATTTTATTATATCCTACAGAATGTTTAGCTTTAATTGATTTAACAGTAACATAAATGTCACAAAAATTATCAACAAATGTCACAGGTTTAATATATTTATCGACCGTAGATCGAAGTTTGTCTGATGATTGGAACTAATATGCAAATTTTGACTATGTACTCTATAATATTCATATACGAGTTCAGATTTTTCACTATCATTGTAAACGTAATTTTACTTCGAAATGAATCGTAGGGCGGAGGAACAGTAATGCACTGTTTACGATTTTTGCAAACCTTCCACAGACTTATTCAAGTTTCGAAAAAAATAAATTTTAATGTATCGTTCCTATGTTCGTTTACTAACTTTAGTTAATATATTTAGGATTTCTTTCAATACTCGAGCGCAGGGATAAGCATAATTTTTAGTGCACTGTCTTCTGGTAGGTAGATTTTTTAAGCATATAGCGCTGCTCGGTGGCGGTAATAATTAAATTAGTAAAACTATTAAGACGAGAATCAATTTCAGCGCTATTTGCAATAGGTACACTTAACACGATGTGATCGGATATATACATCTCGAATTCACCCCTATTAGCATGCGGATAATCATATGTAAATTTCTGTTCCACTAACCGTTCGTTGGCAACAATTTCAGCGGAAATCAGATTACGGTTAAAGAAAATAGAATTGAAATAGGAGTAGTTATAGTGGGGCATTGTTCAAAACTACGAAATCGTAACACATTTCGTAAATTCGTCACCAGAAAAATCATTTGGTTGTATATTTCTCGCAGAATCACAGTTCCAATCGTAAATACCGAACGTCGTAATGAAAATTAAATTTATCCTTAAAGTACCTAGAGGGTCGTTCATGTTTAAACTCTTTCACGTTTAATGTGTATTACATTATTTTCTGGCTTGACTATCTCGCAATAGGCCAAATTAAAATTGTGTTTTTATAAATTAATAATTCACACCCACTTTATAGTAACAACATAATTGAATGGTCGGATAAATGGAAAATCGTTATCAATGAGCAAAAATGCAATCACATCATATTCACCAAACGACGTATTGCGCGTGATAAATATAAGGTTACGATAAATTCAAAGTTATTAATTCAAAGCGAGTCTACTAAATATCTCGGTGTTCATTTGGATCAAACGTTAACCTGGGCGAAACATATAAAAGCCAAGAATATCGAGCTAGAACTTAAGATGAAACAATTGTATTGACTGTTAGGACCTCGTTCGCAATTGAATATAAATAATAAGTTAATATTGTATAAAGCTACATTAAAGCCGATATGGTTGTATGGGGATGTGCTTCGGCCACTAACGTGGAACGAATATACTACGGTTGATAGTTGCTGCTCCATGGTACGTCTCCAACAGGACATTACACACCGACCTACATGTATAATATGTCGCTGAAGACATTAAATAGACAATCCATAGATACTTATCAAGAATAAAACATCATCCAAATCCATTGGCGGCTAATCTAGTTAATATGAAAAAAAACTAAAAGACTAAAACGGAAAAGAATGATAGATCTGGCTTAAAATGTAATTCTACTCTAAAGCGGTTGGATTTGCTAATGAGCAAAACCATCTGATACCAACATAAAATCCAATAGATAATTATTTAAATTACTTCTGGATTAGAGGGAAATAAAGAGAGAAAAAAGTATACTTTTGGATATACCCGAATTATATTTTTACTTGTTAGGTCGATTTGGAACGAAAATACATTTTAATTGGATAGCTTTTGTTCATCTAGAGTAAATTTTTATCGAGCTTTATGTTAGGATAAAATATATATTTGAAAATTCTTTACAAAAAGAGGAAAGTAAAATCGACTAATCATACTAGGACGATTTATTTATATCGAGAAGGAAATAATAATGAAAAGCAGTACGAGAATAAGTCGAAAGAACTGATAATGTTTTAGGGACTCAGGATAAAGAGTGCGGGTTGGGCTTGGAAGTGCGACACGTCCGCAAATACGTAAGCGTCGAAAATGAACCGGCCAAATATGAATCTTTCGAGAAAGTCGTCCGTGCGACAATTTTTCGACTTTACAACTTGTGAATAATAACGAAGAGTAAGAAAGAAAGACAACTGCGAAAGTTTCACGTAAAAAAGCCGGCTCGTAGAAAAGGATACAACTATTACGTGTTAGGCAGTCGTATATAGTTGTCTCTTTCTATATCGTAATTTACGTACGTGATTTTCTCTTTCGCTCTTATCATCCCGTATATTTCATCGAAAGCTTTTTCGCCTATTTTACTATCCTGAGATTATCCATTTTTATCGTCCGGCAGCTCCTACACGTATTATAGTCGTTTATACGCTACACGTGTATATATTTATCTCACCTATGTATATTCTATTATATATATATATATATATATATGCAAAATATGGAGGATGATAGTGAAAAAGAGGTGAAGGGCAGACACAAAAATCATTAATAATAAAAACAAGAACTTACACGTCTGCTGTTTAAGAACCTTTAGAAGATTTAAATGATAGGATGACGTGATTTGTTATTTCGATCGCAAACGTGGAACAATTATTTTGTTATTTCCGACGGCACGTGTTCCACATTAGGTGTGCGTATGTCATTTTGTACATTTAAATTTTCTACACCTACGCATAATCGTTGGAATAGCCTATTGGCTAGAGCACCATCTTCTGTACAGAAGGTACCTTACGATCGACGTCGCAAAAATTATCGTCAGAAAATAAAACATATAAATAATCCTAATATTATTATCTCCTTGGAAGGCAATGGCAAACCACCACGCAGAACACTATATATGCGTTCTAGTAACAATATAGTACAAAGTACACTACAAGAACACACGCGGGACTGGTTTTGTGTCGTGACAACAAAGAGCGATTACAATCAGTTCTCCCGGGTGTGTTTGTGTGTGTCCACCTATACGCCAAAGCCATATTCTGATTGCCACTAACAATTTAATGATGATGATGACACCTATGCGTACACAACGTACGTAGCGGATAGTAGCTATTTAAATAAATTTATTTTTTGTGTTGATAAAAATGAAATAAATCAACTTTTTTCATGGTTGATATCCATACGTCTATGATTTTTTCAATCATAGACGTAAGAATGAAATAATAAAGTTATTAGTAAAAATCGCTACTAACGATTCCTAATAATAGCTTTTCGGCTATTACGTTCAGCTTAAAATTATAATGAATAAATTATTTTTATTATTATTTTCTTTTTTAGTATTATGTAAATCTCCATATGCCATTTGTAAATACCAGGGTTAATAAGGAGACATGTGTCTATGTATGCCAGGAGTCCGCTTTCTCAGGCAAAAGTCACAATTCTACCTATTGATTGAAGGTTGTTTGAGAGTATTTTGTGGGCCCCGAATTTTGTGTTTTAACCTGTGTGGTGTGTATGACCCACACATAGACGGTTTAGGGTACCATATTCTTTTCTGTTTGTACCATCTGGAGGTCACTAAGGTTCTATGGTTGATTTTATAATCCTAAAGAAGGTTAGGTTTGTGAGGTCCAGTCGGTAGTCCATTCCTGTTTACTGTTGTTCATGAGTACGTGTGGTAATGTTGATGGAGGCGGTGAATATTCTGGTACTATACCGTGAATAAGTTTATATTTAGTTCTCGAAATATCATTATTATAATTCATTACTCGAAGCGGGTTTCATTTTATATGTATTTTATATAAAATTATATAATAGTTTAAGAGTTAAATATAAACTTATTTATAGCATATAATTTATTTTATTAAAAACTTTTCGGAAATTACGTCATTTTCAAGTTAAACTAATAATTAATAAATTACGTACTACGAATGAGATTATATTTAGTTCTCGAAATATCATATAATTCATTACTTGAAGCAGGTTTCATTTTATATGTATTTTATATAAAATTATATAATAGTTTAACAGTTAAATATAAACTTATTCATAGTAAACGTGCTTGTATAACGGTGTACAAAGTAAGGAGCTTATATTCAGTATGGTTATGAAATTTACCGAAATGAGAGAGAGTGTAGGAGAGGCGGCGGATCCCTAATAGCTGCGAGAAATTCTCTACGCGTGAAAAGATTGGCATTAACCGCTATTTCTGGAGTTGAGTGAGTCTGTTTAAAAATTTTCGAGTACAACCTTATTGTGGCGTGTATATACATACCTCCTCGTATCTCGTTTATCATTTATAAACAGCTTTATCGTGAAATGTATGAACTACTGTTGTACAAATTTATGCACTCTAAGGTTCTTATTATGGATGTAAAATTGGTCTGTCGGTGGATGTACTTTAAATATTGAAGATGACAAACTGGCTAAGCTTTCAAATTTTATAACAAATCAATGAAGTTGGTGAATAATATACTGAACTTCCAGGGCAAAACATTGGATTTGGTGCTGGTTAATTCGGCTCTTTTAACTAGCATTAGTAATACAATTGATCCCTTATCCGGCTTTAAAAATTACTGTTCATCGATGTTTACTAATCAAACCTGAATATGTTACTACTTATCCGGTATAAAGGTTTGAGACACTTAACAAGTTTTCTACCGTTAGATGCGAAGTTTCCAAAATAGACTGAACTGAGATTTTTCAATATTACTATGCCAGATGAAGTATGACGGATTCTGCAAAAAACAAGTGACTCCCAGTTAATCCTAAGACGTTGCACGCTGATTGGTGACCTTAGTAACTGATAAAGGTGTTTCACCAAATGACCCTTGAAAATTCTGTTTAACATCATCTTCAGTAATATTCTTCGTACGAAAAATACAAGTAGGATCAAGCAGTTTCTCATGATGAACCTTTATATTAGAAATTCTGTCACTGATAATCGTTGCCAATTTATCAGAATCCTTTTTTGAGAGGCTGCGCAGTATTTTTATTATTTTTTTAATAAAAAGACACATTAATAGCCTCCTTTACAAGACATATTTTTTTTTTTAAGTCCTGATCAAAAACATTAACATCGTCACATCTAATAATTATTTTATTTTTAGTTATAACCTTTTTCTTGGTTACAACATCCCTATACGAAGGTTTGTTTACTGACACTGTAGCAGGAGGGATGTGCAGAACATCCTGTACCACCTCAATGGTTGTTTTTTTAGTGGTTAAAATTTTTGACAATCTTTTGTTATTTATGGAGCTATCTATGCTAAGGAAGTTAAAAAGTGGCTTTTAATTACTTTTTTCTCCCTCTTTATTACACTATTAAGCAGTTATTAATTTTCGTTCCTTTTTATATTATTTATTCTGTTTCTTAAGTATAAATTCTGCTGTGACTCAACTTTTGGAACATGGTCAGTGCCTGCTTCCATTTTTATGTGTTTATTTGCATGGCTATTTATATATTTTTTGGTTTAATATGTATTAGTTTAATTTTGTATATTTTTGTTTAATTTATCATTTATCATTTTCATTTTTTTTTGTATATATATATATATATATATATATATATGTAACTTTGTGCTAAGTAAGTTTAAAAGTGGTTTAGTTTCCTATCTTTTTATGTCACTATTAAGTGCATATTAATTTTTTTTCTTTTTATTGTGCAATTTCTTCTTTTTAATGTGGTATTTTTTTTATCTCTGTTAGTACCTGTTTTTATTTCCTTCTCTTTTTTTTTTTATATATATCTTTATTTGGAACTCATATTAATCACATATTTTTTTATGGTTTGAGGGATTATGAGTTTACATACCTTTTCCATCTTATTTAATTTTATTAATATCTAACGAAGGTACCTGCTGTGCAGGACCATCAACCATTATTTAAACATAAGTTTTTTCTATTAGAGCAAGGGGTTTTTTTGTGGGTAAGAATCCCACATACTGATTTTTTAACTCAGCGGCACGTGCCACACGCAGGTGCTGCTATTTTTCTCCTGCTTTAAAAAAGAAATCCAGATGAGGTAACACATTTCTTTTATACCAAGATTTGTGGTGCGCTTGATGAGGTTGAGCTTAAAAAAATCAATTTTTAAATCTAAGTGTGTATCCTCCGTGGTTTACACAAGAAATAAATCGTAAACTCGGATTTAAAATGAAATGTAGGAAATCTTGCCGCAGGACGTAAGCATACTGATTACATTAAGTTTAGTAGAGTAAGAGCTGAGATTAAAAAATTGATTCGGCTATCATTCAGAAATTAGATTATTAAAGTTGAAAATAATATTCAAAACAATCCAAAACAAGAGAGACACGCAATGAAGTACAATGGAAGAAATCTTGAAATCAGCGAGGATATATGTAAATCTTTTGTTGATTATTTGTTTCAGTAAATAGTTACACTGAAACTGAAGCTAGTATTCTTAAGCTGAACTCTATTTCTCCTTGTGAATATAATGAAGCAGTTAAGAATTTGAAAACTGTCATAGTTACATACACTGATCACTTGTGTCTGTCGAAATATAAATAGGGGTACTCTTTCGCTTACACCATGAATGGTAAACAGATAATAACAAATCTGTGGTGCGGGATCTCGGAGTTAATATTGATGACAACTTTTTTTTTTTTATAGTGCCGTTGTTTAATTACCGAGACTATTACGGCACTGTTGATTTAACAGAGATGTATTAACTGAGGTTGGAGGAGGAAAGGAACTGTATAACTGAGGGAATAGTTGAAGAACTGTTGGAGAGGAAGCAGATAAAATACGCGGAATTGGGCTGGTATGGGAGGAGTGTACGACAGTATAGTAAAATATGGAAGATAAGAGAGGGATTTGGGAGTAAACAAAAAGGGCAAAAAGTCGGGGGATTGGTACGTTGGAGAAGGTGGTCATGAGAGAGTGATATGAGAGCTGAGTGCTATGTGATTGGAACGGGTTAAATTGGCAGGTGGTTCCAAGAATCCTACATTGGATTTGATGGCGGGAAGGAAGTTATGGTGGTATGAATTCCACTTCTGTTGCCAGTTGTGGTAGAAGAAATATTTGAGGTCTGGATGGCGGTTCTTTATAGGTTGTAGGGGAACATAGTATAGAATGGACTGTCCTATCTACTACTTCATTCCCCAAAATCCCCTTATGACCTGGAACCCACAAGTGGGACTCTGGATCTGTATCTTGTGATAATTTGTAAAGAATAGATTGTATGCAGTTAATTAGAGGGTTCTTTGAGGGCCAATACAGCGGCAAGAGAGTCTGTAACGATTAAAGTTTTGTTGTCATTGGGATTTAGGAGTAAGTGCCGGAGACAGAAAAATATACCGTATAATTTTGCGTCATATATAGAACAAGAATCATGCAGTCTTATTGGGTAGCATAAATTGTTAACGGAGAATGCATATGTTTAAGGGGTATTGATAGAATTGGATAGAGATTTGGCGCCGTAAGTAAAACATAACAATTCTTGTAAATAGCTATTTATTAAGTTATTTGCTTTCATAATGAGCTCACGCTCAACCATATTCTTATATTGCAGGATGATTATATTGGTATGTATATTCTCTTTCCAAGGGCGAGCAGTTGGGTAATTTGAGTTAGTCATATTATAAGTGCTGTAATTTATGTTGAAATCATTTAGAGTGGCTGTAAGACGAGGGATATGATCAAATGGGAATATGGGAGAAGAGTCATGTATAAGGATGGAACGGAGTATTAGTTTAAATGTTAGATATTCTCTATGATCATGTAGCCGGAGTATCCCTAGTAAGGAACACATGCTCACAGCCGGTGTGCGGTGAACGCCAAGAATTACCCGAAGAGCAGAATGGTGTACGGGATCTAGGCATTGTAGTAGCTTTAATATACTAAATTATCATTTTCATAACAGATTTATATTATCAAATATTGATACGTTCAACAAAAACCATTCATTGGTCGCAGGGATACTGCAAGGCTAGGTGTCAGGTCCTTACTTATTGAATATAGCATTTTTAAGAATGTATAAAATTAAACTACCAGCAAATGTTAAAATCATAACATTCATCGACGATATAGCTACGATAATAACGGATAAGGATGAATTAGACTTGAAAAAAAAAATGCAGTACATATAATGAAGTTCTTAAATGGTTATAGTTTAAATATTAATATGACAAAATCTAAATATATGTTATTCAATACGAGATTCAAAAACAACAAATTCAATTTAATAAATTACAATATTACGCCTATTAGACGCTACCACTTCTTTAAAGTATATTTATTACTAATGTGTAATTCAGAATTTACTGTTTTTTCATGTACATTCCTAAAATGAAATGACGTGACAAGTGAACACGCAAATGACGAAATAAAATATTGTTGTACTAAATGCAAAAGAGGGGTTGTCGCCTACTGGACGCCACGCGACCACTCATGTTATAAAACCAGTATATATCTTTCTGGACGTTATGAGAGTATTATATGGTATAGATATGATAGATAAAATTAGTTCGCTATATAATTGTTCAAGAAATACGAGAAAATGGCTTTTATAGGCTGCTAAACGTAGGTGGAATCAATGCCTAGAAGTAATATTCAAGGAAATACAATGAAGATCCTGTTGGGCGCAACAGTGCTACATATGTACAAGAAAAAATGTAGAAGAACTCGTAATGCTTGTAAACAGTGTAAAAATTTTATTTGCTTCGAACATAGTAAATTAATATGTGAAAATTATTCCCAAAATTGATTAAAAGAATTATACTTTTTATTTCTAAGCTGCAATATATATATATAATTAATGTTAGGTTATTTTAAATTTATAAGTAGTTTCTTATAATACAGAACATCGTATTATTTTACAAAAAAAATTATAAATTATAATTTAGATGAAAAGTGATCAAAATAAGGTGTTTTTCAAAATGTCCCCTAATAGACGCCACCCGACCACTGATGTTTGTTAAATGAGCGCGACGACTGTTAATATCCAGTTTATGACAAGCATAAAATATTTGGGAGTAACAATTGAAAAAAAAAGTTAAAATTTTATGAGCATTTCTATAACCTAAAGAATAAAATTAGTAAGTTTTTGCCCATATTTATTAATAGACTATATAACAATAACGACAAATTAAATTATAAAAAAGGATTAATATTGGATAAATCGATAATAATTCCGAACTTAACTTATAACAGTAACATTTATTACGAAATGTTAAAAATTAAAAAGATTTATATCATTAATAATATCTTTTCACATAATAATTGCAATTAAAATGATTAAAGCAAATAAAACTACTAGTTAATTGTAATGGCAGGTATTTACCCTATAGATTTAGAAATTCGTAAACATATAAATATATTTTTCATCAAGAATAATATTAATATAAATCATCAATTGTTCCAAGTAAAATATTTGAATAGAAAACTTATATATGAAAGAAACAACTAGTTAACGTAAAACAGTTTTATACTAAAGCGATGTTATATCGAGAAATATCAAAGCATGTGGAATACGTATAATGGATCAACTTATCAATATTTACCCAATTTAAATGACAAATTCAATAATAACAAGTTTATTCTTAACTTTTATAATGTTTAATTTATTAGCGATCATGGCAATTTCGAAAAATGTTTAGAACTTTTCGGAAGAGCAGAAACTGAAAACTAATTGCAAACAAATAGTTTTAGATTGTGTTACAATAGAATTAATAAATAGTAAATATAATTATTTGAATAACTTAACTAGTCAAGAAATAAGAAATAGAAATAAGTATTACTTAATATATTAATAAGATCATTTTCAATGTTATGTATATCATCTTTATTTTTATAAAATTATTATTATTAAAACAAATGTAATTACACGATTGTAAATGGAGCTTACGGTGGCAATAAACTTAATTGGACTGTCACCGCAAAGTTTCCATAACATATTTTCCTATAATTTTTAAAAAATATACAATTTAAAAAAAAAAAAAACATCAACGATCTCCTACATTGCACCGAGACCAAATAGGCGATCAAATCGATTTTTTAGTAAACCGCGTGCACGAATAAACCTTTGTGCTTTACTTCTCCCTTGCCGTCAGCTTTTCACTTGTATAATTATCTATTTTCTCTATTAAACACATTTCCCTGTATGGATATATACTTCGATAACAGATATTTCTTTAATAAGTTACTTCCCCCAAACATATTTCGCAATGAGGATATGAGTTTGCTTATAAATTTATATTATGTGATTGAAAAGGCGTGTGTTTGACCAGTCTGCCAGCTTTAACATATGCTAGTGAAATATTGTTGCAGAAATGTTTACTGAACTTATTGATGTGGTCGTCGATCTTTTACACGTAACATGCCAAAAGGTATGGGATACATGCATATGGCCAAAAGACTGGACTAAATCTATCTACATACCAATCCACAAGAAAGGACCACGAGACATTTGTAGTAATTACAGAACAATAGCGCTGATATCTCACGCAAGCAAAATAACGCTGTGTATTGTACTACAAAGAATTAGAACACTGTGTAAAATGGTAAAAAATGTGGAAAATACTTGCAGAAATGGGAACGCCGCTACACTTAGTACGACTAATTAAATCCTTATATGACTGCAGTACAAAGTCAGAATAGCTAATAGTTTAACAGAAAGCTTCACAGTAGGAAAGGGTGTCCGCCAAGGCTGCATATTAAGTCCTATCCTCTTTAACATATGTAGCGAATGGATAATTAGAGAAGCCTCTGAAGACTGGAACGGTGGTGTAAAGGTTGGAGGAAAACGAATAAATAATCTAAGATACGCAGATGATACAACCTTAATTGCCGCATCAGAAGATGAAATGTTAAAATTTCTAGATAAAATAAAAGTCATAAGTCGAGAAATTTGAATTGAAATAAATAAAACTAAAAGTAAAATTATGATTATCAATAAACAAAATAAAAACAACCATATACAACATATGGGCGATCTACAAGTGGTAAACGAATATATATATATCTCTCGAGACGATTATTACTAGCAGAGGAGGATTCACTGAAGAAATTAAAAGGCGGATTGCAATTGCAAAGACAGCAATGTCTAGATTATCTAGAATTTGGAAGAGTCACCACGTAACTATGCTGACGAAAATACGTATAGTGAATACATTAGTGATGTCAATCTTCCTCTATGCGTCGGAATGTTGGACTCTCAAGAAAAAAGACGTTCGCACCATAGACGCGTTTGAAATGTATTGTTGGAGGCGGATGATGAGAATACTATGGACGGCAAAGCGATCTAACATCTCAATATTGCAAGAGTTTGGAATAAATATACGGTTGAAAGACATGGTACGCAAAGGATTGTTAGTTATGTAGGACATATTTTTAGAAATAATGGTCTTGAAAAGCAGATTATACAAGGCAAGATTGAAGGTACCAGGAAACGTGGGAGAACACCGTTATTAAGATACATTGGTTAAATAAAGCAACTGGTCGGAATACCACTATGTCAGTGGATAAGATTGGTCGAAGGCAGAGCAAAATGGTGCAGAATTGTTCAGCAGATCGGTTCATAAGACTCACGATGCTCGGATCGAGTGATCGACGAAGAAGAAGAAGTGAAACATGGATATTAACAAAAAAATTGAACAAAAAATAAAAGTTAATCCGCAAAAAATGGAAAGGTCTATGCTGGGGATCATACTGATGGACAAATGTACAACAAAGCGATTGTGCTAAATGTCCCTAGATACCACAAAATCGTTGACATGCATGCTACCTTAAACATGCCTTATATTAAGGACCATATCTTAAATTCAACGCGTAAGTTCTGCGATGACTGCTTAGTCCACGATAATAGTTTAATTTCTACCATTGGTAATTACGATTCCAGGCAACTCCAATTTATGTATAGTAAATATAAACATAGGAGGCTCAAACATAACCTGTTGTAACGTTTTGCGGCGCCTATTTTAGGAATTAATATTCCTTCTTTATTTATTTTTTAATGTCTAACGTGTTTTTTCTTTTGTTTTATTATTACTATCTTAATTTTTTGTTTTTTGCTGTACAGTTTTTTTTCAATTATTTTTTGCTGTCATTATAAGTATAAGTATAATCACGGTAAATAGAATACACGGTAGGGATCACGCGCAGGCTGCTTAGCAGCTATTACGTCATTGGTGTCCAGTCGAGCTCGACGATGTACAACGTAAACGCTACTTTCGGTTCCTTACTCTAGCTGTGATTATATTTACAATTTTACATTCCTCTCTTTTCGATATAATTAATTTATTTTAATTTTATAACAATTACATTATATCTATTAACATTATTTAACGCAATTAGTATATCGCTGTTTTGTTTTTCAACTTGATTAAATGCAATAATTTCGTTAAAAATTGTATTATGAGGCAAGTTTCATTTAAATTTTTGGATATTTTAAATAATACCAAAAATATGATAAAAATTTATTTATATAAGCAAATATTTCACTCACCAAATTTTAGTTATTGCAATTTTATCAATTTATTCCTTTTTTTTTCGTCCATCGTCGGTATTTTTGCTTCGGTAGATTGTTCTTTTACTGGACTTCTTTTTGTTTAGCGTCTTAATTCTGATGAATGTTCGTGTTCTGACGAAACAGGAAATGGCGAATTCATCAATCCCGATGCTGCTGTATCTCAATTTTAAAATGTTGATCAATGTTTTCATTACCTCACTGCCGTGGTAATTGCTAAAATCTTTTTCCATATTATATACTATGTCTGTCCACTGCTCGGTTGGATTCATTAACGCACCCCTCGATATTGTTGCCAGCCAGTCTGTTTGCTTAGGTGAATTTATTTTTGTTGGATGCTCGTACTCAAAAACAGCATCTAGTCCTTTTTTTTTACACGATATGCAATGTAAACAGCTAGCATTTTTAACAGATCTTTGCTTTCACCTTCTACTTAGCCCGACTTTTCTTTATCATCCGATAATGTTTTGATCATGCGAGTAAAGTCATTTTATTTTAGTCGGATTTGGATGAAACTTTTTTTGTTTTACTCGTCAGAGCCCCTGCACTATTTGAACGGTATTTAATCACAATTAAACCCCAACAGCTTCAGGCACTACCCCCGTTGGGTAGCAACCCACTTGGGTAGCAGAGGCGGATAGAACCCCTAGTTTTCTTCTTCGTGAAAATTTATATCTTTTTCTAATTCTTCGCATTCTGATGATTTACTTTCGCTACCTTTTTCAATTTCATTTATTACGTCGGCGCTTAATGTTACCAGCGCTTCATTCCACAAATTAGCAGTTTTTATTATCGAACCCGCATTTTTACTAAAAAGAAGGCACTTAATTCTTTGATTTACAGCAGCTGGCGAGGGATGATCATAAAATTTACCCAAGCCTCTAATCAAAGAAAAATAAGATTCAAGAATATCTTGGTTGCACCTCGCCGACATTATGTAAGAATATCCTTCACAATATAATTCAGAGAACATCCGCTGAAGACTTCGAATAGAAACCTGAAAAGCAATTTGAAATGGTAACAAATTCGATCTACCGATTACCCTCATCGATGTGCACAAATTATACAATTTTTCCAATGTCTCATTCTGTTTCACTAAATTTTTACCAAATACGTTTTTCATTTCATTAGTTGGATGAAAAGGAATTCTCGAATTCAGCACATCGAAACCGTCATTAATTGTTTTTAAGAATTTTACAACATGATCGTTGCCTGGAAGTGTATAACTAATAGCATCAGCTACTGTTCTTGAAAGTAACTCAGCTGCTATCCGGACTTTTTGTCTCTCGATCCCCGAAAGAAGTAAATGATTTTGATTAATCTTATAAGCAAATTTAAGATCTCCTTGTTTCTGTAATTCAATTAATTTTAGAAAAATGTCTTTAGTTACAATTTCACCGCTAGATAATTTGTATCCTTGATCAAGAAGATGATTTCTCAATAGTTTCAACGCATGAGGAACATCGTAAAAAGCCCAGATCTTACGATTTTCACAAAGCGGATGCGTAATATTTGTTTTATCATTATTAACACCAAGGTCGGCCATAAGTTTCCTATTTGATGGGCCTATGTCACATACAAACGCACGAACTTTGAATCCTGTAGATTCTATCATTCTAATGACTTCAAAAAATAAATTTTTATCCACTGCACAGTCAAAGTTATAATATATGGGTTGTTTACATTTTCCAACGAGGCTACGAATAATCATAACCTGCACGTAAGAATGAGGACCGCGGATTATATCCGAAATGCTGTCGTAACATATATCAGATTGAACTTTCATTTCATCGAATGGAAGTACAACATCTTTTTCAAAGTCCGTAAATACTCTTGAATGTGATGTCAAAATATTCAAACTTAAATTTATAAAACCCGGGGCAACTACAAATTCGCTCAAACGACGTTTTGTAGTCACTTCACTTGGAATGGGATACTTATAGGCTTCTTTTACGAAGTTGAAAGATTTTTTGAAATACACCTTAACGATATTGCCTTCGATATGTCGTCAGAAGACCAGCTGGAACATTTTCCACTAACGATTACTTGTTGTTGACACTTCGGGAAAGTTCCTTCAAACGCTTTTAGCCGAACTTTTAAACTCGTAATTTCAGCCTTCGCTGTCTCCAAATCCTTTAAAAGGCTTTCATTAGTTTGTTTTAAGGAATTATTTTCTAACTGTAATTTAATAAATTTATTATTATCGCTAATATCAGAGTTATTGGATGAACAAATTTCATTATTTGTTAAACATATGTCTTTAGCGTTGCTTCCTAACAAAGAATTTACAACTTTTTTAGACTCACGTTGTTATACCTTTCACTTCGTTCATTTTGAATATCTGACTCGCATTCAATTAATGTTGGTATTCGCAAATGAGGAATCGAATCCTTTTTTAAATTTTTCTTTGGTTTATACCCAAGCAATTCTGATCTCAAATCACGTTCAAAATCATTTTCATTAAAGTGACGAGAACAAACGCGGGCAGTTTCAATATTAAAGTCATCAGCTCTTTTGCTCATATGTAACCACTGTTTCCGTACAGCTTTATCTTTGGGAAACCGATGAAAACTGATTCCTAATTTATGAGCGTTTCTGCCATGATTAGAACACCCAGCGATGACACAACAAGGCATAATAAAAATATTAATAATAATAATATAGTATTAAAACGATCTAACCATTTCTATGTTGATGACGTAATATATGTATAAAATTGATAACATAGGCAGTATTAAACGAAAAAAAAAAAAACACATAAATTGCATAAGTTAATTTGTTGACCGTAATAAAAAATAAATAAAAAAATACTCGAACAAGCGGCGACAGAAGCACGAAATAATACGAACAACGGAACGACTACTACACTACAGTCAACTGTCTGAACTAGTGGGCACCGGTGACGTCAAAATTTCGTTTGACTACTGCGCAACTAGTTCGTGATACCTACCGTGTATTCTATTTACCGTGAGTATAATTACTTCTTTTATTTATTACGGGTCTTTGTATTATTTCTGATGTACGGCTAGCCATCCTGGGCGTTACGTAATTATTATTTAAAATTTTTGGTTTGTGTATACTCACTGTAAATTATGTTGAAATATACGTTGTTGTTGTTGTTGTACAACAAAGCGCATACGAAAAACAACAAAAGTTAAAGATGCAATAAGTATTATGAAACATAGTAAATAGAGATGGTGAGGACATGTGGCTAGAGCCGAAGACCGCTGGATAAGTGCGTCAACATCGTGGAAACCTGAGAACAAATGAGCCTTAGGACGACCAAGGATACGATGGACAGATGAAATCCAAAAGTTCAGGCCAAATTGGCGGGATGAAGCTCAATATCGTGGCGTGTGGGAAAAGTTGAGTGAAGCCTTCGTCCAGCAGTGGACTGATAATGGCTAGTGAAGAAGAAGAAGAAGAAGATGGGTGTTTGGCATATGTGTTACTTCGTTGATCTACATCCGGTATGTAAGCAAAAGTTTATATTTTATTTATTAATCTGTTAAGGAATATGCGTACGTTTATTTGGAGTAGGATTATGTGAATGTGGCGTAAATAATGTGTATTTTGATGGGTATGAGACTTGCGAATGCATGTAGTTTTTCTTGTGTGTTTAATGGGTGTAATATTTTCTGTATTTGATTTGAATTTTTTCCCTTCTTTCGTTTTTATAATGTTAAAAAATTATTCATTGTACTATTTTAATTATAAGCCTACACTATAATTGGCTTTTTAGCTGTTGTGTGGCTTCATTTCAATATATATATATATATTATTACTAATTATTAATAATTAATAACCAACGATTTTCGGTAATTAACGCTCAAGTTGAAATAATAATAATAATAAATAAGGTATATACCGTGAATCATCAGCTTATATTTAGTTTTCTAAATATCATATAATTCATTACTTGAAACCGGTTTCATTTTATATGCATTTTACGTAAAATTATATAATTGTTTAAGAGTTAAATTCATATCATATAATTTATTTTATTTCTAATTATTAATAATTAATAACAAAAGATTTTCGGAAATTAAGTCATTTCCAAGTTAAACTAATAAAAAATAAATTGCGTGCTATGAATAAGTTTATATTTGCTTCCTAAATATAATTCATTAACTGAATCCGGTTTTGTTGATTGAACTAAATATAAACTTATTCATAGTATGTAACTGATTTATCACTAATTGTTGATAATTAATAACGAAAGTTTTTCGACAATTATGTGTTTTTCAAATTAAAATAGTAATAAAAAATTCTATAAATTATTATATACTATAAATCGTTAACCGAATCAGTTTTCATTCTATAAATACACAATATTTTAAGGACTATATATAGACTTATTCGTGGTATATAATTTATTTATTATCTTTTTAACTTGAAAATAACATAACAGTCACAGACGAAAAGTTTTGTTATTAATGACATATTAGTGATTGCTGCTAATAACTTTGTGATTTGTGTATATATGTTATTCACTTCGTTATCCCAGCCGGACGTCGTTGCTTTATGTGGTGCAATGTTGCCATTTATACCGAGTTGTTTTGCATTTAATTCGCATAATTTGATCCATGTAGACATTCATCGATCTACTATGGCTTCTTTACCGATTCAGCGTTCATTGCGAAATTATTTTCTCCAGTCCATTTGCTCTAAAAGTCTAGCATGCGGCTCTTAATATATGTTTATTGGCTAGTCCAAAATTTCAGATTTTTTAAAATTAATAATTTTTTTCTCTTGCCAATTTGCGGCATTCTTAAGATTTTTCAGGTTGCTAAATCCTTGATTTTTTCCCATTAATCCATTGATAGTCGATGTTTCTGATCCAAACCAGCAACGTTTGCAGAAGTCGTAATTTCGTAATTTCGGATATTTTTCTACTTAAATGAGAGTAAAATAGATAAGACCTAAGTTTTCCAAAAAACGTTAATAATTGAATAGTGTAGAAATCAGGAGTAATTTTGATTTTTACAATTGATACTACAGGAAAGAATACAAGGAAAGCGGAGACGCGGCGGATGGGAATTTATGAAATAAGGAAATTGATGGATATGACCAGAAATCGAGAAATTTTGAACAGTTTTGTTGCTAAAGTCCGCTAAGCGGACATGGCAAGAAAGAAACAATGGATTGATACAGGCTAATCGTAATCGTATATTTATATTTCATTAAAATTCTTAAAAAGTATGCGACCGTTAGTTCGATGTTCGAAAATATCTGTAGAAATACGTTCGAAAAATATTTTCAATAAAATACACGATAAGAAAATTTCTTTTCGCACAAGACTAGCCGTGATAGGGACGTAAATATATCGACGTAACACGGTTAGAGAACACCTTATCATCTCTCGAGAATGATACTTCGATCTTTATGCGTTAGTGGGTAAGTGTATCGTGTTTCTAACTAAAGTTTCGATGGCTGAAGATATCCGCCGGATAATACAAAGGATTATAAGCAAGTCAGCCTTGCGTGGTACCTCATTATATGACAATAACGATATACCACCACTCTTAGAAAGACAGATAACGTCCTCATTGGCGCCAGTTGTTAGTAGTTTCGCTATCTCTTTATCTTACCTTTCATAAAAGTATCTCATGCGGGTTCATTCATCTATTCTTCCAGTTGTCTACTTTTATCAAAAACATCTCTACTACAACCGTTACAACTGTCTTCCATTCTTTTAATACCTCATCCAATCGGACGGTTTTCACTTTTATCTTCTATATAAATCCGGCTATACCGTTACGAAATAGTGGGAAAGTTTCATCTAAACTTTAAGCGTTTATACTCTCTAATAATGTATATAATATATACATACAGATATATATATAAGCACTAGCAAAATTCTAAAATATCGTGAGGATAAGAGTAAATCGGGTAGAAATACTTCTAAAATGCTAAATATTATACGGATCAGTTTAATAAACAATTTATGTGAGAAGGATGTATAAACGTTGGTACGAAATTATACAAACTTCTTTTTTTGATTTAATTTTTTATAATGTGGAATGTAATGATTTTTTTATAAAAAATCAATTTGAAATTAGTTACATCAAGATTTTTAATATTTATTTTCATTTTACTTGTAAAATTGTGTTTTGCGTTCGTATATTTTTATATTTTATATTTTACTTTTGGACATCATACATCGCAACAGTTAATGAAAAATTTAAAATTCCACCAGTACACAACTTTTACAGAATCCGGAAAATAGTATTGAAGAAAAAATTAATATAAAAAAACAAAATTAATAAACAAATATATTGATATTAAATTTCAACAAATCAAAAAATAGACAGAACAGAAGCAGACAGCATTTTTGGAGCATATTTTCACAATCACCATCGCATATTTTTAAGTAATTATATTTAATTTATATTTTTAAAATTATGATGTTTTAAAATGTTTCACTTGATAATGGCGTAAATGCCGAAAAGCTTTGTGTTTTCTTTAAGAAAATAAATATTAGTGATTTAACTAATTTTCAATTGATTTTTTCTTTTTTTGAGTTTTTGAAATGAAACTTCTATTGGTGCATTACATATGGGGAGTTAACTCGCAAAACGAGCAAGTGAGCGAGTGAGCGAGCGGAAATAATAGACGGATATATATATATATGTATATATATACATATATATATATATATATATACGCACGCACATATATACATCAACACCCACCTATCAAACCACGTTTTGTTTTGGAATTTTGTCCCAATTTTCACAGTCTGCCCAGATACAACCAGACTACACATATCGACGTATATCTTTATGTATACACGTGTGCCTCACGTCGTTAGTTGCTCTATATGACACATTAATTTAAATAATAATAATAAGTTTTTCGATGTTCTTTATACGCTCGGAACAATTTAATTTTAAAAATTCGTGAAAAAACAATATTCTCGCGAGAGAAAAAAAAAACAAACGCACACGTTGATAATTACGTCACTTTCGCACGTGTCGTGAGTGTGCACTTTAAAATGCTTGTGTAGTGATAATAATAGTAGTAGTGGTCAATATTACGTCTCTCCACTATGTTCAAACATCGCAAGCACAGTAATATTACGTCCATAAGTGCGGGTCTTGTGTCCTTTTGGGTAGCGAATAGACTTCGACTTCGGTGATCAATTTAAACTTTATTCGATCATTTTACGATCATCTTCGGTTTACAACGAAATGCCTACTCGTAACAAAATTATAATATCCGAAAACGCTCAACCCGATATATAAATCGTAAAACAAACTCTACCGAATAAACTTTTACGATTTCCCCGGACGACGATAATGAGCCTTTATAATGAAAAGTCGTCCAATAGTCACAAGCACCTTAAAATAGGGAAACGCGATATTGGCCCTCACGGAGATGTTGAAAATGAAATACGTAACGGAAAGTTATTCGCCAACCGCCAATCGGGAGATATCTTTCTTTTTCTCTATTTCAATACATTTTCGAGGATACTTCGGGTTTTTCCCGTTTTCGAAAGTTGAAACCGATTTATATTATTAGACGTCTATTGTGAAACGAGCGAAACGACTTTTAAATTTCGATACATTAAAAGGTACACGCTAAAAAAAAAGTTATACGTTTTACAACGAGATTAGGTAAAAAAAAAAAAGATAAAGAAAAAATGGATATCGAACAAGAATTATCGTACGAGGGTGCCGATGACGATGATCGAGCGCGAAACAGGATAAACAAGAAAAGAAATCACAACGGATGAAAGACATTCCGTCGTGGAAAAGGCGTTTTATCGATCGGTGTGAAATGTGGTTGATTCGTAGAATGCTGAAAATACCGTGGACGAAATACATGAAGTACTCGAAAAAGCTCAAATGGAAAGATCAATCTTAAAGATAATTAAGCATCGAAAAATAAGCTATTTTGGTCACCGAATAATGCGCGGAGAAAATTATAAATTGATGCAGCCTATATTATTAGGAAAGTTTGAAGGAAAATGAGAACGATATAGAAGAACACCACGGATGAATAACACGCGCGGCAGTGAATTGGTAACAATCGCAAAAATAGTACAGGCAGCCGGTGAACATTGTTCTGTCGTTAATCGTCTACGCACAGAATTATGTATGGCGCGCATCTGAATCCGAATGAAATCCACTTCGTAACAGAATTTTTATTGTATCGTAACATCGCCGGCTAGGGAAGTAAAGAATAGAAACAATTAAACATTTTTTAACGGAAAATCTCAAACTTTTCCGAAGTCATTATCGAGTGAATATAAAAAATAAAATTTAACTATATGAACGATTTATAAAAAATATAAAATGTAAAAATACTCATTTAGATATACAGTTAACAAAAATTAATAAAGTGAAAAAACGGTATTTATGAACTAATTCGATAATGAATGCGGTAAACAACACAATCGAAAATCGGCAATATGAAATTTATACATAAATAATAATACAATGTCGAGTAAAATAAAAAATTAAAAAAAAAAAATTCAATAAAAGATTTATACGAAAACAATAACACAATAAACTACAAAAAAAGAGGTAGTTCAAATCACTATTTTTTTCCTTTATGAACTAGGGGCTCTACCTAACCCTGCTACCTATGAGAGAGTTCCGCTTTATCGTCTGCGCAAGTGGGTACCTCTTAAGAGGTCTAATTATGATATTGCCTTACTTTTACTTATTAATTATGAAGTATGAAATTGGAAAGTATTAAACATTTAAAATGAAAATTTTTATTCAATTGAACATAAATATTTTTGCTCCATTTTATGTATGTAAAGAGTTCTACTAAAGGGGGTTTAATATTTTGGGTGTTCGAGACGAATAAAACAAAAACAATTTCATCAAAATCTCACCATTTTTGTAGAGATATGGCAAAAATGCCCTTTTTTACACACTCCATTGCATATATGGTTGTTTGCTGCAGGCCTGACAAAAGATAGCAGGCTACGCAAGTGTTAACATATTTATTCAACATCATATAGGATACTGACGACATTCTCAGAATTGATCGATATCAACATTGGTGATGTCACAAAAAAAAAAAAAAAAAAAAAAAAAAAAGACCAAGACTATATAAAGACCAATAAGCCTCATAAATCGTTTTTTTTTAAAAACATCTCTGAGAGTAATTTATAGCAAAATAAATAAAAAAGAAATCTATGAGAATATATCGGATACCCAATTTGAGTTCCATAAGGTATTAGGAACTCGAGAATCACTATTTACAACTCGGATGTTAGTTCAAAGGTGTAGGGTGTAAATCATTGTATTTTCATGTGTCATAGAGTTTGAAAAGACACTTGATCGAATAAAGCATAGAAATTCTAGAAAATACTGAAATAGACGAGCGAGACGATCGTATATCACTAACCTATACCGGAAACAGGTGGCCAATGTTAGAGTGAAACACCAAATCTACTCTAAAGTAGAAATAAAGCCAGGAGTGAGACAAGTAGCACTTCTTTCTAATCTGTACTCTGAGAATATAAAATTAGAGTAAATGACAAAAGTAAACTTCCATTACCGAGTAGTCACGTATATCTAAAGGTAATCGTTAACACTCACGGTTTCTAAAACCAGAAGATGCTATATGAACATGAAAAATTAACATCGGTTACTTAGACATTATTATTATTATTTGTTTATCTATTTACTTATTTATCATAGTGTCGTGTGTAACTGCCGATGCTATTACAATACTGATGATTTAGATGTAGTAAATGAGATTGAAGGAAGAAAGGAACTGTATAATTGATGAACCATTGGAGAGGAAATCAAAGTACGCAGGGCAGTGCAGTAAAATATGGCAAATAAGACGGGCATCTGAAACCGGACAAAAGAGGTAAATGTGGGGTAGTTGACACGTCGAAGTAGATGGTCATGACAGAGCATATGTGGCGTCGGCGGAGCCTGCTAAGTGTTATGCAGTTGGAACGGAGCAAGTTCGCAGATGGTTTCCAGAAGTGAGAATTAGGTTTAATAGCGAGAAGGAAGTTATTATAGGGTCATAAATTCCAATTCTGTTGCCAGTTTGCCAGTTGCGATAAATGAAGTATTTGTGGGTTGTGTTCAGTGCTGGACCTTACTTTAAATTGCATAAACTAGACGTCGCTTTATAAAAAAAATATTGTTTAATCCAATTTGGATCCACGAAATTGAATTAAGGAAACGAATACGGATGGTACCCGAAACTCCTCGGTTAATATTGACTGGTTACAAGAAAAAGTAAATAAAAAAACTATTCAATATAAAACACGTTAATGACGAAAACGATCGGCACGTAAACATCAAAATTAATAAATCGCAATTTGTCGTCGATTACCAAAATTCCTTTAAAAGTCTCGACATTGCAAAAGTGAAAAACGCAATAGAATCATTAAATCGTTAAATTTAGTTCTAAATTAGTCGCGGCATGAATTATTTTGACGAGATATTTTATTTTAAATCAGTTTCTCGTTTTCGCGTAATGTCTGCTTGACGATAAATATTTGAAGTAAAGAAAAAAATATATAATTTAAAAAACGAAGGTTACTATAAAAATTTTTCGTAACTTCGGAATCGTTTTCCTGAATCCGCAACTAAATATATACTCACACACAAACAAACATTTAGACAACACATTATATATATATATATATACTGATTAGCAAATAATGTATTTCTTTCGTAAATTACAAAACATATTTACGTAGATTTTCTTTTTCCTTTAATGACATTAAAATTAAAAATATCACTAGCATGTCTCTAAGAAAACAGACCTGAAATAATACATGTAAAGATCGATATATATATATATATATTGGGTGACCCAGAGAAGGCGGACGGTTTTATTGGTTTTTTAAATTACTCAAAAACTACACGATCAAAATTTTTTAATTAAATTTTATTTAAAAATAAAAAAACGAGAGATTAGCTTACAATCATTTGTGGAACATAATGTCGTTCAAATGACTGCCATTTGCAACAATATATTCATTGAGTATTTACAAATTTTTCGAACACTTTTCCAAGCATAGGTCGCTGAATTTTTGAAATTACTTCAGGAATCTGAATCTTCAGATCTTCCACATCTTGTGGTCGTGTTTCGCAAATGCGGCTTTTAAGGTACACCTACAAAAAAAATCGCGTAACTTTGAATTCTTTTCGAAACTCTCTTTGCACTGCCATGAGCGATTCACGCCGGCAATAACGTTCCACGCAAAATGCGCGCTCCTTCTGGTTATAGGATGATTCATAATAACTGAAACTAGATAAAAACGAGTCCCTTGTGTGTACACTAAACGCGGAGTACGCGGTTTGAGTTGTAGCAGTATTACTAACTGCACTATTCAAAAAACAAAAAAATCCGTCCTTCTCTTGGTCACCCTATATATTGACCAATCATGAGCATCTTTCAACTATATTTCGCCAATCATTCCGATTCTAAGGCGCTTCCGTCAGATGTTGTGCCGATGATATGCCAGCTGTATGTAGAATATAGTCGATAAACCGAGTCGCGAGTGACCGTCCTCTTTTTGTTTTTTCCTTCTATTAATCCCTGTATGGCAGTTACTTCCAATCCGTTTCGGCGTATAAAGTGGTCAAAAAATCTGAGCTCTTTTTTTTATCTTCTGTACCGGTCTATTTTTTTGTTCTATTCCCAGATCTGTCAAAATTAATGTGTTAGATCGATGCGCAATCCGTGGTATTCTGAGCATTTTTCTATAACAGATCACTTCAAATGCTTCTAATTCTTGACATAAGGTTTTAATTAAAGCCCATAATTAGGATGCGTAATTCGCTATCGAAAATATTAGTGTTTCATTAATTTCTTCTTAGTTTGTATCTTTATAGGTTGGTCTTTCCATATTTCATTTCACTTACTATTCCGATTCGTTTTCTAATTTCACTTATACAGAGCATTATTTTACTGATACGATGATAAGGGTAATGAGTCTATGATTTTGGCAATAGTGTCTGTCTCTGTAAATTATTAGATATATTGATTTAGTCTAGTCATATATCATCCATTGATCCTTCGATGTATTATATCGGCAGATTTTTTTTCGATTGGTTTAATCATCTCTGTTACTATCAGGTCTTGTTCTGCCGATTTATTATTTTTTCGCTTGTTTATTGGCTGTTCGACTTCCTCCCTAAGGATATCCGGTTCTCGCTGTGATATATACGAAGGTGTTTTAAAACCTGTGCGATATATTATTTGTATCTGTTAATATATTCATGCTATCAATTTCTTGTTTATCTGTAATGATTTTTCCACTTCGATCTTTTATCGATAAAGATTGTGGTTGGAAAATGTTGATTAAGTATTTTAGTTTTTTAAATACATCTTTTGCCTCATTCTTTTGGAAATGAATTTCAATTTCATCGCACACATTTTTGTCTTCTCGTAGTCTCGTATTGAATCTTTTTGCAAGTTTGTTATATTTTGTTCGTTTGTCACTTTCTTTTATACCGTGTGCTTTTATTTGTTGTATTTGTTTGATTATTATCGATGTTTTCTGAGTTATTTTTTAGATTTATCTGTAGATTTATGTATTTCAGCTTGTTCTTCTAACATATTGTTTATTCCATACTTCATCCGTCTTATTCTCGTTCATTTCATTTCATTTTCCGTTATGTTGTTTACTTTATCGGTGACTTTTGTTACGAATTGTTCATTGTGACCTACATACCCCATCTATTTGGTTTGTTCTTGCTGTACGTTTTAATTTTAAGCATAGTTCCGCCACTTTCACATATTTTATAGACATTTTCCATCTTTCTGCTGTCATCAATATATATAATCTGATTTCTGGTTTTCCAATCAGGTGATTGCCATGTAGATTAATTTAGACGTATAATTTTCGGAGGTATGTAATTTATTATTTGTAGTTAATACGTAAAGATTAAATTAGTATTAATAATATTTATTTATTATTTATTAATGGTAGTACCAGAAAATGAAAGCATAACTGTGTAAATTATATTAATCCACAATTAATTGTTTAAATAAACGGAAACCTCCGATTTTATACCTTTAGCCGAGTTTCGAAAACTACGATAATTTATTCCCACTCACCACCCTGCGACAACAATCGCATATTCTTTGAAATGTTTTCATTATACATATATATATATAAATTTATGAACTGTGTTAAATTTCTCGCTCGCCATAAAAAGTTATTTCGAAATTGGCTGAAAACGTGAATCCAGATTAAAATCGAACTGAATGTGAGAAATCATAAAAAACGACGGTAACAACGATGATAATAATAATAATTAATTAAAAAAAAATTAAAAATTACGATTCATCATTCATATTTTTATGATGAACGATCGGAGAGGAATGGGCAACAATGAAAAAGTTGTTCTTTTACACGTCGTATCAATCATATAAAATTTTCATAGTTTTTAGTTTTCCTTACAAAGTTCGTTTTTACGGAACAATTTTTTTTTTGTTTTTTTTTTAGAATACTTCATACACTCATGCATATATATATATATATATATAGGCGCATACGAACGTAGATATATGTATATGCCAAACGATATTTATATATATATATATATATATATATATATATATAAAACATTGGCGAAGACACGGCAAATCTAAAAAGAGCGGGTATTAATAATTTTTCTAAAAGGTATTGTCACACCAATCACACGAGTTCGTATGTAAGTTTTAGACGGTTTAAAATAGGAAAAAGCTCAAAAATATTAATCACACTAAAAAGCGACCTACGACACGTATATATAGTCGACTGAAATTTTGTACCAACTTTTATACTTTGCAGCAACAGGCGAGTTTCATTGTCGTTTGTAACTGGGGAATCGAAAAACTTTCCAAACTGTCATTTTTTCAGTTTGTCTCTCTCTTTCTAATTTGCTTTTAGGCGAATACTTACAGTGTAGGAGTTACGAGAAAAAATAATAATAATAATAATAATAATAATGATAGTAATAATGACGATAATATTAGCGATAATAATAGCAGTGTGATAATTGAAATAATCATAATATCGAGTATTCTTTCGAAGGGCCATTTTCGGTTAATGAAAAAAAAAAGTAATAATAACTTCGTCATTATATTAATGACACCTTTCATTTTACGGCAGACATATTGCATAGACATTTATATATAGGTATTATGTATAACCAATATCTAGGAAAAAAATGAACTAACCCGAAATCAATTAATTAGTGTTGGAGAAATTACGCCAGCAGGATAGTAGCATCGATGATAAGAAAAATGCCCAACGGTATTTTGTCTAAGAGCCTTTATTATATCCTACGGATAATTTTCGAAAAGAGACGTCTGAGGTAAAAATTATTTTTATCAACTATCATTAATTTAACTCGTTTCATCTGTTCGTTAATTTATCAACTATTTACGATCGACAAGATTTAAGACGGGTGGCAAAGAGACGGAATAGAGTTTCCATTAATTATAGTATAAAAATGCGTTTGACCGTAACGTGAATAAACTTATATTACAATTTCGATAATAACCTTGTATAAGGGTCGTTCGTGATCTTGGAGTACACTTAGATTGAGTCTTGAGTTTTCGATACGTATAAATTATTGCTCAGTTCTTCGGTTTGTCGTAAGAAACTCGAAATTATTCTTTCTCAATTCGAGAACATTAAATAATACTCTATATGTAGTCCTTGCAATATTCACTCTACGCATGTTGGTGGAGAAGCACAGAAAAAAAGACAGGAATGAGCATTTCGTTTTTATAGACACGGAAAAAGCATTTGACCGCATCCCTCATAAATTAATTTCATTTTCGCCGAGAGAGCATGGAGTTTCCGAAGCACCGGTAAAATGGGTACAATTGCTCTATAAAGATGTAACAATCGGGGTCAGATGCGCTGTAGGCGAATGTGATGACTATCCTGTCCGAATAGGTGTGCATCAAGGCTCGGCACTCTCACCATTACTGTTTAATGAGATTTTAGATACAATCATGCGCGACATACAAATGCCTATACCCTGGACAATCCTGTATGAAGACGACGTTGTTTTAATTGAAAACTCAAAGGATGCTCTCCAAAATAGAGCTCAAATATTGGTTTACCGGTTGGAAAAATTCGGCCTGGAAGTAAATATGAAGAAGAATACATGACTACTGATGCTAATACAATTGGGTCCATACAATTATCGGGTGAACAAATACCTCGGACAAACATCTTTAGATATTTTGGTTTCTGTGTGCAAAGTGACAGTGGCACATCCGAGGCAGTTCGCAATTGAATAAGCGCAACATGGCTGAAATGGAAATCTGTGACCCCCGGTGTATTATCCGACAAACGCGTACCCGTTCGACTGAAATCAAAAATTTACAGAACAGTTATTAGACTAGTTGCTTTGTATGGCGGTGAGTGCTGGCCGGTAACAAGGCGTGAAGAAAAATCGCTGCATGCTGTGGAAATGCGTATGTTAAGATGGTCACGAATCAGAAATGAACAAATCCACGCAGCAATGGTAGTCGCGCCTCTCGTAAGTAAACTACGTGAAACCCGGTTAAGGTGGTATGGCCACGTAGTACGAGCTGAGGACGCTGGAAGTGGCTCACTGATATCAGTATTTTTTTTTGTGTACGTGTATTCAATGTGTATTATGACTGAATGTGTTTATGTATACGTGTGTATATATGTATGCGCAGTTGTATAAGTGTTTTTATATATTACTTTAATAATTTAATACAATTTTTTTTTCTGTTTTTTTTTTCAAATTTTTGCGATTTAATTCAGCTGTGTATACTCGTATAAAATAATTTACTTTTCAGTGTTTAGATTTTCATTGGCACTAGCCATTATTTGAATTGTACGTAAGTAAATAAATAAGAAAAGGCGCTCATAACTATTGGAGTCATTTCGATTTTTGTCAAAAATGTAAATTATTTCCAACTCTCTCAGTCAGTTGTATCTCTTCCTTATACACTTCACCGACGTCGAATTGTTCGTTACCTAACATCGTGACCGCATCGAAAAATCGTATTGCACATCATAGGAATTACAGGCAACGAAAATAATGATCGGGCTTTTGATTATGTAACTTCGTACGTCTAAGCAATTTAGCGACAAATAAGTGCTATGTTATTTATCGCGGCATGAACTTTTTCGTCGTGAGAGAACTGCGCCTAATCAAGATAGACATATTATGCTGCGGGCATGCATAAGAAAATCACTTATGCGCGTGCAACAACGATGATGATTCGACCAGGTGCCGAATAATGCTGTATCCATTTATTGTTTCCGAAATGTTAGGTTTGTGTGCAATATTACACGTGAGTATACCGTTTCACTCAACATTCTAATTTACCATTGGCTTCAATGTTAATTAAATAACAGGCACATACTTGCGTTTCGTTTTGGATTTAAGCATAGTTTCTGCCCAGCTTCATTGTTTCTTAAACAATAGGCACCTACTTGTTCTTTTCCGGATTTAGGATTAACGAGTTTTATGTATAGTATTTGTCAAACGCCTCTATTAGAGTACACTCGTGCGTTGTTTTCTCGCCAACAGACTCTCGAAAACTTCAAAAGTGGAGCGCACACATATATATATATATACAGCTGTTAGGTATAACCTAGTTTCGCAGTCTACTTTAATATCTGCATTCAGTTATAATAATTTTTCTAAAATAACTTAGGGGTATATCTTTATATGTATATATACAAACTCACACACACATATATATATATATACATATAAAATAGCATGCGAAGTAACTGAATAGTTCATAGAATTAGTAAATATAATAAAATGTCGCATAATATTACGATGGAATCAAAATCATCGCATATTTCGCGATTGCCCCATCATCCTATCGGTCGACATAATTTAAGACACGCATATATAGATCGCGTATTAGTGCTAAAATTCTCTCGATCCGAATCGGTCGTTACGATATAGTTAAAATACCGTGTAGTTAGCGGCGAGTATTATCGCTGGACTAGTCGTTTAAACAGTATTAAAGAATATGTTGTAATTTAGTGAAGAAGGTAAAAATGTAAAAATAAATTTATACGACGTTATCTGAAAATGAATACATGGAAAATATAGTAGTTCTAATCTTTTATAAAAAATCAACTATTTAAATACATTACCACATCAAAAACAGAAAATTATACATACGTATATTTAAAAATATAATAGTTTAACAATATTTAATTATCTAACGTTAAATGGGTTTCTCTGTATACAAAGCAAAATATTGCTATTAATTAATAAGCAGAACTACGTTACCCATTATATTACAATAATTGGAACACTCGTACGCGGATAATGGGTTTAATGACGTAATTATATTACCGTTAGCACAATTAATATTATGTATTTAGTACTTATAAACCAAACAAAATATAACACCGTTTAATCATTAAAAGTTTTTTATCGCGAAGCTTTTCGACAGTTTCGACATTTTCAAGCACGCACAATTAATATTACATCTTTTTTTAACAAAAAAAAAAAAAAAAAAAAAAAAATCGTGCTAAACCGTCGAAAAGCTTCGTGATAAAAAACTTTTAGTGATTAAAAGGTGTTTAATTTGTTTGGTTTATAATTTATAAAATTACTACTCTCCGATATATTCAACATGTATTTAGTATTATTTATTAAATGGTATTATTATCAAGCGGACCCTTTGCCGGGAATATGCTCGGAAAGAAGTAGAATATATATACATATACAGTAAACAAACATAATTACTTTATCAATTATATTGCAATAATTAAAATACTTGTATATGAATAATGAGTCCAATGTCATCATCGTATTATCGTCTATACATTATATTTCAAATTAATATTACGTATTTAGCATTATTCATTAAATGCATAAAAGACCAACTGAGTACAATAAAAAGAGCTATATCGGTGACACAGGACCGAAGACAATGGAAATGTATTTGCTACGGGTCACAACAGTCATACTGACTGGACAAAAAATAATTAAATGCATATATATAAAGTCAACAATTATTTTACCAACCAATTATATTGTGGAATACTTGTAAATGGGGTATGAATTCAATCATCTAATTATCGTTTATTCATTATATTTCAAATTAATATTGTAGTATGATTTATTTAATGCCTGTTTTGGAACGAATTTCTTGTGCATGTGTGTGTGCACATTTATCATTATTTAAATTTATTTAATAAAATTTAACGGTAACTGCTAGTTATCATAAATAGATTAATTTGCTTTAGTGCATTAAAATATACCATTTAAAAAACGTAAATTTTGTCCTGTCTCTCAAAAAGATAACCATTTATTAACGCGATTATCCGCACACGCGTTAACGTATATGTGTGTATGGGTGTGTATGTGTGTATGCGCTAAAGGAAAGCAAATCTTTAAAAATTCATTCAGATATAATTTTCACACAATCTGATGTATATGTGTGCAGAATATTTTTAGGTGTTTGTGAAAGAGTTATGCATATGCGAAGATTATTAAGCGCGATGCGTACATGTGTATAGTGTGTGTGTGTGTGTATGTGACTCAAAAACTATCGCGCTCAAAACTTTACAGTTTAAAATTAGTTTTACAGTATTTAATAATGCACAGTATCTGAATCTGAACACACATAATAGTTAAGTATCTCCTACTAAAGACTATAAATGTCGTATTTACAACGCTACGGTGTGTATGAGCATTGGGCATAGAGGAGGTTGAGGGTGCTTTAATTCGATGTAAACATAAAACTGTCAATAAGTTAGATAATGTCGTAATTAACAAAAAAAAAACTCCCATTCGTTAAATAAACGTTTCAGTCATTTATGTATAACGATATTTATATATCTATCTATCTATAACGAAGATTATTAAATTCACAAGAGCTAAAAATAAGAATGTGCTTATTAACATCGACGGAGTGAAGTTAGAAAGCTTAACGGAAGTTAGATATTTAGGTAGCCTCATCAATGATGATGGGAGAGATGACAAAGAAATCAAATCGAGAATTGCCATGCCGAAACAGGCATTTAACAACCGGAGTCATACACTAAAGGATTCGAGATTAAGTTTAAAACTTAAGAAAAGAATAATGCGTTGTTATGTTTGGTCAGTACTATAATACGCATGCGAAACATGGACCATAAGTGCAAATAGTAAAAAAGAATAAACTCATTCGAAATGTGGTGTTACCGCAGGTTGTTAAAAATTTCCTGGACAGACTTCGTCACCAATAATAATGTATCAACCCGAGTAGATGAAAAGAAACCAGTAATAGTTGACAACATTAAAAAAAGAAAAATTAAATACATAGCTCATGGGATAAGAAAAAAGCGGAATATTCATGTTGGCGGCACAAGGGAAAATACAAGGGGAACGCTGCAGAGGAAGAAGACGACTGGAAATAATAACATCGAATTTACCGGATGGAACTTTTCAAGAAACAGTGACCAATGCCAGAAATCGGATCATACGAGTTGCACGCTATCTCTTGTCTCAAGAGTTGTGACTATGATGATGATGATATATATATGTATGCATGTATGTATATCATAAGTAATACAATAATTTATCAAGTTATATAAGTACACTCTTCAGCATATATCGCCGGTCGATTTAAATCAATTTCATAAACCGTTAAGCTTAGTTAACCTTATTTATACACTACTTCCCGTAAATGTTTTAGTAGCGCGTTCAATATCAAAATCCGGTACTACCTTGTAAATTAATTCCTGTTAAACGGAACCAAAATATTTCCGGGTCACTTAAAAAATTACACAAACCCCGTCGACATTAAGAAACGATTAAAAGGTTAGTAATTGAGTCAACTACAATTACTTAAGGAAGTTCATTTTAAATCTACCCTCGCTATTTCCGAAATTAATATCTCGTTAATAGCTACCGAACGAGTCTAGGCAAAAACGAATAAATTTGAAGTCGTAAAATCATTTTTTTTTTAATAAAAAGAAAAAAAAAATATGATACTCATCATTATCATCGCTAGCTGTTCATGTAATAATAATAATATAATAATAATAATAATTCCGTATTAAATCTTTAAACCGAACGAGGATTTATATTTGAATGATGAAAACATTATCATTTTGTATATATATATATATACATATATATATATATATATATATATATATATATATATATATATATATAAAACCTTAAGTTTGAAATTAACAAGTCTCAAATTAAGATTGTAACTGGTCGTGATCGAAATCTTGTACAAATTTTATGTAATACCGACCACATTAAATATTTAGGTTTTATTATAAATAATCATCTGGAATATAATAAGCATATTCAATACATAAATAATACGGTCAATAAATATTATTATATTTTTAAATCACTCGGTGGTAAATTATAGGGACTAAATTATAATTCAAAGTTAATACTATACAGAGGCTTGGTACAGAGTTTATACTCATATTGTGCTGGTATCTACTATAACCGCTTAACCGAGCAGCTAATTCATAAAGTAAATTCGAATTGCCGAAAATTTTTGATTGATTTAACATTCTCATATATAATTCCTTCAAATATTGCTATTCACTGGACTACTCTTCAAGTTGAAACAGATACTTCCTTATGATCTCTACGTGTTACTTCAGTCATATTTAACTGACAGAACATTCGTAGTCAGGATCAACAAATCTTATTCGAAGGAACATGAAGTTTTAGCATCGGTTCCGCAAGGTAGTGTACTTGGACCCCTTTTATATACGATATACACAGCAGGTCTGCCTACCTGTAATCAAACAATACTAGCCACATTCGCTGATGACATAGCCATCCCCGCATCGAATTCAGACGTCAAACATGCGAACTCTGCTGTCCAGAACCACCTAAATCGTATAGTTCAGTGGGCCCAGCGTTGCCGAATACAGTTTAATTCACACAAAAGTCAACATATTAGTTTACAAATAGATCAGTTAACTATAGACCTATAATAATTAATAAGAACGTAATCCCACAAGTTGATTTCGTACGTTATCTCGGAATGTACCTGGATCGAAGGCTTACATGGCGCTTTCACGTGGCGCAAACTCGTAAATCCGTCGTTGCCGCTGTTACATCCGCTGCTGGGACGAAGGTCAACCATGTATCTAAAAACTAAAAGGCGTATTTATCTAACAGTGATTGCACCAATTAGGCGTTATGGCATCGAATTATACGGATCGACCAGCGCAAGTAATCTGAACAGAATACAGCAACAGCAGTCGAAGATACTTCGCGTAATCACGTCCGCGCCATTCTATGTCTCCAACTTAACTCTGCACAACGATTTGTACATTCCATTTGTTCGGGATATTTACATTGACCAGTACGAAAAACTGTTTAACAACTTCAAATGTAGCAGTAATCCCAATATCGCCAGAATGCACTCGTCAGAACAAAAGACTCAGACGAAAATGGTGTCGAGACGCTCTCCCGGTTACCTCGCACGATATATTCTTTATCAATCATACATAACTTTATACTTTTAAATCACACTCTTAAATCATTGCTTATATTATCTATCTTATTGTTCGTATCGTAATATTTTAATTTTAATTTTCTATCCACTTTAATTTTAATTTTCTATCCACACCTACTCATTATCTTCTTATCGCAATCTAATGTCTTGTTGGAGACATTAAATTAATACGTATTTTATTGTGATCGCCATTGTTTATGGTAATTGGTACCGGTATAATGTAAAAAAAAAAAAAATAAAACTATCGCACGAGTATTACCTATTGATCTTCATATTAAAAAACGATCACTTATTTTTGAAATTAAAAGAGAACATAATGGAATTATAAATAAAGAATAAACAACTTGATTTGCATAGTTTTAATGAATTAAAATCAAGATATGCTCGAACTAATGGTATGTTAATTAATACATTTTTTCCAGATACAATTAAACGTTTTAAAAACGAAAGGATTAAAGTAAATTTTTATACGACACAGATCCTTTGGTTCTATCGGATATTTTGTGAATAAATTACAAATCATCAATAACGGAAAATGTCGTAATTATGCAACTAATGAAATAGAGGATGTCCAGCACATAGTATACACATGTAGTAAATCTAACCATCTGAGAAAATTGTATAATAAGGATTGCTCTCTTAATCCTAATGAAATTATTCTTTTAGAAAAATTTCCTAATTTATCTAGGAATTATTTAAGATTAAACATAGATATTGATAGTCACTACCGCCATAAGCTACTCTATATTTTTTTTTATAATGTATATTTATGTATTATAAGAGAAAAAATATATATATATATGTATACACATTTGACCAAATGAAAATCTCCGGAATTTTAGAAAATCAATTAGTAACTTTAATTGGAAATAAGACAGAGGCGAAAAAGTTAGAGAATTAACTAGTTCCGAGAAATAAAACAGAGTTAAGTCGAAGAGTGAGACAGAATTAGCGAGTGAGAAGGTTATGAAATTAAATTCGTATACCGGGGCGAGAGGTGCTGACCCGAATAATTACGGTGCGAGAAACGAAATCTTTACTATCCGTCTCTTTTCGAAAATTTCGAGCAAACAGCAAGAGACGAGGTTATCGCTTGTCATATACAAATTTCGTATGTATGTCCGTTATGTAGAAATAAATGTACTTTGAGGGTTTTGTTCTCCTTTTAACAAGTTCTTTCAGAAATATCCGATTAATTCGATTTTAACCGAAAGTTAAATGTTACGTATTAATAAAACTAGCTGACCCGTTTAAAACTAGCTGACCCGTTTAAAACTAGCTGACCCGTTTAAAGTAATTGTTCGTTGAATTTTTGTCGGGATATCATTTAATAATTGCGAACGTATTAAAAAATTTACCGAGAAAAACAATAATATTATTAACATATATTTTTAACGCAATAATTCGTACCGGCTATTACATCATACAACGGAAATTATAATGATGATACATAAATCTGGAAAAGCGCAGGAAAAAGTACCATCATACTGAAGACCTACCAGTCTCTTACTCGTTACTTCAAAGTTATTTGAAAAACTTATATTAATAAGAATAAAGCCGATACTCGAAAGGAAATAATACCTGATTAGCAACTTGAGTTTAGAAAACAAGATGGTGCGACGGAACAAATACATCGAATAGTTGACGTCATCAACAGCTTTTTTAAAGAAGAACATATTGTACGGCGCTATTTCTCGACATAAGCGTTTGACAAAGGTCTATTTAAACTAAAGAAAAATTTGAATCTTACTTAACAGATACTTTTAGGTAAATACTGATGATGAGTATTCTCAAATATATGGTATATATTCCGATCACAAAGAAACCGAATAAACAGTAGTAGACATATGCAGCGACTTCAGCAACATGTCAATCGACTGGCTGCCGATCTTAAGAGTAATTCCACAGAGTTCAAGCGTCTGAAAAGATACTGTCAACTGGATTAGCAAAATCCACAATAAATTCCGATTAGTATACACAGAGAATAGCCGCTATTGGACAGCATTCTGGTTGAAACACTTGTAAAATATCAATGCTACTTATTTACTGTCCTGTTCAATGACAGATCGTACGCAAAAAAACAAAATTATGTTTTTCGGTGGTTAAATCGTTGTATACACTTATGTATGTGTGTATTGATTTATGCGTACCTTTCTTAACACGAATAAATCGTCATATAATGTAATATAACTTCAATTATTTTTAGGTTTCCACATTTTATATGTATATATATTTATATGTATACATAAAGTCTCATAACAGAAAAGTTAGTAAGAGATGCTACCCGATGATCGTCATCAACTAGAAATTAGAGTCTAGTTAAAAGAAAGAAACAAAATCATCCGAACTATTGATAATAAGTAAAGAAGGTAAGCTGTACAGGATGTCGTCTAAATGATTCTGGTCGAGTCAGAGATTGATATCAAACCGACTGCGCTTTGTTTCTGGCCAAATAAAAAAAAGAATAATGGTTACCATTGTTTACATACCAGAATGCTTGTCCTCATTTACCCCGAGCAATTGTGTAACTAGCTTAGTCAGATGCCTTTCCACAATGTAACACATTTTTATCTATTTTGAAATTTTTGAACTCAGGTAATGGGGAAAAAGGTATATATATATATCACACGATCACGATGCGCTTATATCAATCCACTGCTGGATGTAAGCGTTCCCCTTTTGTTTCCACCTGTAGCGATCTTGGGCCTCGTTTATCCATTCCACACCGGCTGATCTATATATATCGTCCTGCCACCTGCCGACCACGACTTTTGCGTCCTTTTCTTGGAAGCCATTCTGTTATTCGTTTCGTCCACCTGTCATCGTTTCTTCTTGCTACATGACCTGACTAATTCCATTTCAACTGCACTGCACGTCCGACTACATTTGACAATTTAGTCTGCTGTCTTATCCGCGTGTTGGTTTTCTGGTCTGATATCTTGATGCCCCCAATATTAATCTTTCGTGGGCTCTCTGTGTCATTGCAAGTTTCTTAACAACATACTTCGTTAAGCTCCATGTTTCCGCTCCGTATGTAAGCACTGGAAGGATGCACTGTTCGTATACTTTCTTCTTCAAGCTGTTAGGTATATCTTTATTTTTGAGGACAGTACTTAACTTCCCAAAAGCTATCCACGATAGATGCGTTCGCCTTTTAATTTCTTTACGCATTGCTTCCTTCTGTGTGGTAATAATTTGACCTAGATATATTCATTGACCTGTTCCAGTATCTGGTCATCTAGTTTTATTTGTAACTTTTGAGGTGTATTTATCATGATCTTCGATTTATTAATATTGATGGTTAATGTAGGTCAGTTATCATTTCCTGTAAGGTACCAACATTATTACTAATCAACACAATGTCATCGGCAAAACGCAAGTGACTAATATTCTTCCCATCAATATTCACACCTTTAGACTCCCAAGACAAATTTTTGAACATACGTTCTAAGGCTGCTATAAATAACTTCGGAGATATTTATATATAAAGTATTATATATATATATATGTTTGTATGTGTGGCATTATAGAAGATCGACATAGGGCGCTCGAAAGACAACTTGTTACGGTATAAGGATGTGGTGGCTGTGGATTTTAAAAAGATCGGTACTAAAGCCAAGATATAGCGACGGGAAAATATAGGTCACGAACGGAAAAAAATTATGGACAAATGTGATAGAACAGCTTTTCATCAAGAAAGATATAATGCGCTCTACATTTCAGCAATGCTGATGTCCTTGTCAACAATGCCCTTTTCCAACTACATATCGTATCGAATTTGTGTCGTATGTGCGTTATAGACATGGGGTGATTGTCGATAAAAGGTTTTCATATTCGTCCACAAATAACGAGAAGTTCTATACATAGATACATATATATATATATATATATATTTATATTTATGAACGAAGATGAAGAAATAAGAAGAAGACTGGGCTACGGCAGAAGCGTATTTAATAATCTAGAATGGATACTGAAGATATAAAGAATTCTTCATTGCTTTGTATGGTCCACCTTACGATACGCTTCGGAACATAGACAATTTCGGGGATCAATATAAAAAGAAAATAAACGCCTTCGAGAAGTGATGCTATAGAACAATGCATAAAATATCAGAGAAGCAAAAGATATCCAATACGATAATATTGAATGAAAAGATCAAGATAAAGAAGAAGGATAATGTATATATACGCAATTAACGGAAGAAAGTCAGTACGGGGAATAATACAAATGACAAGGCAGGCGCAAATATAAAACCAACGTACCATGCTGAATAGGAGATGGAATGATTTTATATATATATATATATATATATATATATATATATATATATATATATATATATATGTATGTATGTATATATGTATATATATATATATATACTTATACATATATGATAATACATGAATTTTATAGGGCTATCTGATTCTGCATGGTGTCGTGTGGAGCCAGGTTATAATATATTAAAAGTTTCAAATTTGTTGACTACTCTTTTATCAGACATTGGTAATAAATATTTAAATAGATACAATAAACAAAGAACATATAAAAACATACGTAAAACAATAAAAATATATATATATATATATATTTATTTATAATAAATAAATAACGACATCGATCTGTTCTTAACGATGAAAGCGAGTAGCGAGCAACGAATAAACGAATTTCCCCGAAATCCGTTATGAATACAGCATGGCTAAAGTTGTTCTCTCATTATATGCTGCCACATCTTTTTCATTGCCATTATTATTTATATTCTATTGGGGATTTTCTAACTCGGTCCTTATCTATCTCAGCGATTAACTACTGTATTATACTAAATAACGTTAATGTAACAGATCGACCTAGATACATACACACACATATATACTCGTATATGTATCATCATCATATTCAGCTGATCAACTAGTCATGGTGTACCATATTCATGAATTAACCACATATTTTGTGCCATTTCTTCCGGGCTTGAGTAGCTCTGGTCCAGGTAACTCCTAATTTTTGTCTGAATTCGTAATCCCAATATGCGGTCGTCGCTGGGGCCTTTTTTCCCCTCGTGGGTACCACTGTGAGATTCTTGCTGTCCATATTCTATCTGTTCTACTCATTATATGACCAGTCCACTGCTATTTCATTTTATTTATTCTTTCAATTATATCTGTTACTTTTGTTCTATCGCGAACCCATTCGATCGTTTTCCAGTAATTTTTAGATGCGTTTCTACATTGATCTCTGGACTACTTGTAGCCTATATTTGCATTTCCGGTTAGCTTCCATAATTCATAACTGTGTGTCATCACTTGGAGAATGCACTGATCAAACGCTTTCTTTTTTAAGTGTAGTGGCATTTTTGATTTGATAATAACCGAATTCCGTCCAAACGCTGTCCATCCCAGTCTGATTCTTTTATTTATTTCTTGATGCAATAAGCCCGTGATACTAACCAGTTAATCCAGATATATGCATTCCTGGACTGTTTCCAGATGTTTGCCTTCAAGTTTGATGTCTTTATTTGGTGTCAATTCGTTTAGCATTATTTTAGTTTTCTGTTGATTTATGCTTAAGCTCATCGTTTTGCCAATTTCATTTAGTTCTTCTATCTGTCTCTGTAATTCATCAGATATATATATATATATATATATATATATATATATATATATAACCGGCAACAAGAACCATAAACAAAGGTGATCACGATAAATTTGGCGTATTAAACTAACGTCTCCAATGAGACATTAGATTGCAATAAAATAAAATTAAGATATTATAACGCGAGAGTAATATGTGAGAAAAATATTGATTAAAGAACGCCTTTTAGAAGTATTGCGTTAATATAAGTAATATAGTTAAGAAATCTAACGCTCAAGATAATTCCGGTTACTAGGTAATCGGGAGAGCATCCCGGCACCACCTCCTTCTCACTCTCCTAGCTGGATTGCCTGGAAGTTCTAATGAGTTCATTCTGAAAATATTGGGATTACTGCTATGTTTGAGTTTGTTAAATAATTTCTCGTACTGGCTAATGTAAACATCCTGAACAACTGAAATATTCAAATCATTATGCAGGATTAGATTAGAAACGTAGAATGGCGCGGACGTGATTATACGAAGTATCTTTGACTGCTGGTGCTGCACTCTGTTCAAATTATTTGCGATAGTTGATCCGTACAATTCAATACCATAACGCTAAATCGGCGCAATCATTGTGAGATAAATGCGTCTTTTAGTTTTTAAATTTAAGGTTGACTGACGGCCCAGCAGTGGATATAATAGCCCAATACGTGCAATAATGGTCTTTCTAATTTGCGCGACGTGAAAGCGCCATGTGAGCCTTCGATCCAAGTACAATCCGAGAGAGCGTACGAAATCAACTTGTGGGATAATGTTATTATTAATTGTTATAGGTATATGTTCAACCGATCTATTAGTAAACATAATATGTTGGCACTTATGTGGATTAAACTGTTTTCGCCAATATTGAGCCAATTGAACAATTCGATTCAGGTGGTTCTGAACAGCAAAGTTTGCATATTTGACATCCGAATTCGACGCGAGGATGGCTATATCATCTGCGAATGAAGATAGAATCGTTTGATTACTTGTGGGTAAATCTGCTGTGTAGATGGAACACAGTAGGGGCCCAAGTAGACTACCTTGAGGAACTGATGCTAAGACTGCATATTCCTTCGAATAAGAGTTGTTGATCCTAACCGTAAATGTTCTGTCAGTCAGTAGAGATCATAAGGAAGAATTTGTTCCAACTTAAGAAGTAGTCCAGGGTGCCAAACTTTATCAAACGCTTGGGCGACGTCCAAAAAAACGGCAGAAACATACTTTTTTTTTTTTTTTAGAGTTGAAGAGATAGCATCATGGCACTGTTGGATCGTGGAGTGTTTAACACGAAAACCGAACTGGTGATTTGGTATCACTTCATTAATCTTTATAATCGGATGTATACGATTTAAAATTAATTGCTCGAGGACTTTAGATAGCGAGCTAAGTAAACTGATAGGTCTGTATGAGGTTACATCAGTTTGAGGCTTATTGGGTTTACGAGTCATAATTATCACCGATTTTTTCCATGATTTGGGAAAATATCCAATCCGCAGTATTCCTTTAAATATGTAACACAACTGAATTGCTGACTTTCTTGGCAAGTGCGAAATAATTTCCCCATTGATTTTGTCGAAACCGGGAGCTTTCCGTAATGGTACTTTCTGAATACATGTAAATACCACCTTAGGAGTAAACAATTTGACATTTAGATTAGGAGCAAAGGACACTTTTGGTGAAGATTGTGCGTGGACGAACTGTTTGTTAGAAGATTCAGGATACGGTGTAAATACTGTGCTGAGATGTTCTGCAAATGTGTTCGTCGTAAGTAGTTTATTATTAAGAATATTTATTTTAAATTTTACATTTTAATTATTATATTTTATTTCCTAACGTAGCCCCTTAACAGTTCGCTGTTTTATATATATATATATATATATATATGATACCGAAAATGCTTAATACTAATAAATAGAGTAAATACAACGGTGAAAGCGGGGAAAATATTAATTATCGTTAAAGTAGACCAAAGCTAAAACTTCCCAAAATGTGTCCATCATTAACCTCTCAGACCACCCGATTAGAGAATATCGTTTCCTATTCGAATATTTCCAGCGCTTTAAATATTCACTTTGCCGATATTGCATTTTTTTCATGTCTCGTACTTTCCCTAATAGTTCGCTCGTCACTTAAAAGCTGTTACAGTATTTCCAATTTCATCCGGATTAATTTACGTTTATTTCGAGACAGGCGGAATAGTTTGTAATTTTCTCTTAAAACTGGCGAAAGTTTTCATCGATAAACAGGCTGCTGCTTCTTCTTCTCTCAGATATTGTTGGTTTTTCTCGTAACGCAGTTTCTAAAACACGTTGATGGATATTTAATAGTTCACCCGAAAACTACTTCAGACGATCCATCGCGTATGTATAACTTTGACCGGTAAGGAAATTTGTTCGATTTCGAGAAAACCTCTCAATAACGAAGCCTACGTCGACTACTATTTTAAATCTTCGAACGGGAACTTTTAAACTTTTAGATTGTCGTACAACTTTCATATTACGAAACGGAAACTCGAACGAATATTAAAAATCTTTTTCAAAATTCACTTTGGGAACAAGCAAATATATAGATATGCGTGTGTGTGATACTAAACCTCTTATAAAGCATTTGGAAAGGGTGGAATGTAATGATTTATAAAAATAAATAAGAAGAGGGAGAGTTAAAATCACTAAACATTTTTTTTTTCATAAAAATTTAACTCTTTTTTGTTTACGTTACGAAGAAGTCTCACGAATGAAAAGTTAATGTGTTGTGAGTGATGTGCTTTATGGACTTTCGGGCAAATTTGGAGTTCGTTTTTATTAGTGCCGAAAATATTGATGATAGTAGAATAAAGTTCGACCATCGTTTGGAGGATGTTAATCGAATCTAAATAAATTATGGAATTACGATATAATTTTGTAGCAGATCAAAACATATATATATAAATATATATACATATTTATATATATATATATATATATATATATATATATATATATACACGTATATATATAATTATCAAACGTATTCTCTCTGTTGATAGGTTTCTAATTTTTTTCAACTAAATGATCATTTGACTACGAATGTCACTCTCTCAATTTCCATCGCTGCTGCACTTTTTCCTTTAGCTGTTGATAGATCTCGTCGAAGATATATTTTTTACATCATCGATTAGTTTTTGGATATTATAATACTTTCTAAATATACCCATTTGTCAACCTGTTTTTCCGCTGTAATAGGTTCTTTTTTACAATTTTAATTAATTCAATATTTTACGTTTCAAATTTATCGCTGTCGTAGATTTCTTCACATTTTCCGAGGATACTGTTACATGTAGCGGTAAAAAACATCTTTCTACATAAACTAACATCTAATAATCATCCGTACCACCTGCCTACATAAATGTTCCAAGAAATCCAGTTAACGTTTAAAACGAAAAAAATCGTGTCCAAATGATTTTAAGATCACCTCGTATAATCCGATTGTCGAATGAACAATGCTATCTTACCGCGACTAAGTAGACTTCCTTTAATTCTAGGCTGTCATCTCAGTGAAGTAACCAGACTACTCTTTTCGTATTTTATAGACTTCTCCTTCATACTTCCTGTTGTTCCATTTCGTATTCGTTATACCCCCATTTCATGAAGGTCCTTTTAAAACGTGTTTAACAACGATCATACGTTAAAAAACATCTCCCGAAAATTCGCCCGATAGAAAGGACAAAAATATTACGATTTGAATCCGTGGTGTACATGTATATATGTATCTATATATATATATACATATATCTGCATTATTTTTAGCCTAAGATCGTATTTCCCCCACACCATTTGGACGGTAGATAATAAGTAGAGACTTTCAACATTGTTATCGAATAAGTACAGATCGAAAAATAGGAGCAAACCGCTAGACGCCGATTCCCGACGGAAGGATAAAATATTCAGTTCGACCGAAGTAAAGGTTAAAGTAAAAAAGCCGCGATAAATTGAAGAAATCGGACTAGGCTTTGATAAAAGAACGAAAAAATACTCACACACACATAACACATATCATATATCTACAACAAGCATATATATATACATATATATAAACATATAATACATATATATATATAAAGTACAGATGAGTTTTATATTTGAACATAATTTATACATATACGTACTGTGTATATGTTAATATAAGTATATGTATACATAAAGTAATTTATATGTATGCAGACAGATACAGGGGCTTAAATGGGCATATCTAATACCTTCAGTGTAGGCATATATACTCTTATTCTCTCGCCATATCTTAAATAGATGTTGGCGAAGTTGTGCTCCGCTCATATGCCTTTGGAACAATTTCCGTAGTATATATATATATATATATATATATATATATATATATATATATATATATATATATATATATATATATACATAAGCATATAAAAATATACACACACACCTATATATGTATATGCATTTGTATGTATATTTGCATGTTTGTATGTATGTGCAGGTATTCTTCCTCTTCATACGCCTAAACCACAAAACCACACGGCGGAGTAATTTCTTGTTTTTGGTCATATGCAGTGCACATATAGACACCACACGCACACACACATATATACACACACACACGTATATATGTATATATAGGTGCGTGTATATATATATATATTCAAATAAACCAACATACTTTATGTATTATTCGCAGCTCATCGTTACTGTAAGAGGAACCATAAATATATAGATATAGAACTATTTTCGGAAAATGTAACTTTACGTTCTCTCAGGTTTCGTTTGAAAACCTATTCGTGACCCTTATACCAAAATGTCGATTCGATATGAAATAAACAAAACGATAGAATTCATAATTTTTCTTTTTACCGAAAATATAATATTATGATCTGGCTCTATCGTGAAAAGGGAGGTAACTATCGCCATTTCCAATTTAGTTTCTTCATCTCCAAACATATTCGTACGAACATAATTGTATCATTGTACCGCTATATAAAACAACACGTATATTGTATATAACTTGGATGGAAAATCAGTCAAACGGATTAAACTGAAAACTTGGGATTATATATATAATATGTATATATTATATATATACATACTATATATATATATATATAGTATGTATACATATTCTATATGATATGTAAGTCTACCGTAAAAAATACGGTCATGGTGTTTCATTTCCGATGTAACGTCCTCTATTTTACTCTTTCGTCTTTTCCGTCCCGATTTATTTTGAAAAATAGGAAATGGAATTTTTCACGCGACCATAGAGAGGACTTAGATTTATGTATTCCAGATAGGATTTCTAGGATTTTGGGATATTGTATCGAAATTTAAACTTTATTTCGGAAATATATTTACACGCGCGAGCGATTTTTTTTTAAAGGAATAACAAATATTACTTTTTAAGAAAATTTCAGGCTGGTTCTTTTAGCAGGCTCTCACCTCTTTATGTAACTTAGTAAGTTTTAGTTTTCAGTTTGATAGGTAGAAATAAATGTAAAGAAAAATTTCCCATCAACTCGGAAATTAGTTAAACAAAGATTGTAAGAAAATAGGACGAGTTAATACCAGATTATTTCCAATTGTCATCCTCGGCTGTCATGCCGAAGATTGCAAAAAAATCGGTTCAACGACGAGGTTATTTCCTATTGTTAGCCGACCGGAGGCAGTTTTTTAATTTACAAAATTCTTACTCGTGATAGGATTCGTAATTGTCATCAGAAAAGCATGTACGCCATGTGACCCGTTTAGAACGTACGAAAATAAATTCCATCTATCCCGTTAGTAATAGAGATATTTTAACGACTTTAAAGATAATATACACCTATTATTTAACGATACATCGTCAGCATTTCTACATTTATTACTTGACAAATTACTACTTAATAAACAAGTACTAGGAATGTACACCTTGCCCAGTGGCGCACCCAGGATTTGTATCTACATCCCCTCATAAAAAAAATATTAAAAAATTCGTAATAAGAATTAATAAAATATACACAGCCGAATTTGTGGCCAAATTTGACAGGCAAAACAAACTACAAACGATCATGAACAACAACGAAACAAGTAATAACAACAACAAAAAATCGGCATGGATCAGATTCAAATGAGCAACGGTTCAACCAACGGCCATTTTTTTTTCTTCGTGCTGCACAGACAGCTGGATTTTAAATCTTATTAGCGGATATAATGTAACGACTATTTTCTAACGACACTTTACTCAGTAGAATAAATTCTATTCTTGAAGAAAAAAGTGTAACGCCTGATTATCAGTTCGGTTTCAGGAAGCACCCCATAGCGCATTAGAGTAACCACGTAGAATAGTTGATATCATAAACGGAAGCTTTGAAGAAAATAAATATTGTGCTGCAATTTTTCTGGACATTGAGAAAGTTTTCGACAAGGTTTGGCATACCGGACTGTTGTTCAAGCTAAAACACCAACTGCCTCATTCGTATTACCTGTTAATTAAGTCATATTTAACAGAAAGATATTTTCACGTTAATGTAAATGGTGATTATTCATCAATATATCCTATAATGTCGGGAGTTCTACTAAAATTTATACAAAGATTCCAGTCCAAAGTCCTGCGAGATATTTTAGCGGCACCATGGTTTGTTCGCAATGATGATATACACAAGGACTTACGCATTTCACCTGTCAAACAAATGATTGCAACCCTTGCAAGAAGATATTTTCATCGACTCAAAAACCACGTCAATCCGTTAGCAGTTGATCTCTCGCAGAATAGCGTGCGATTCAGACGATTGAAGCGACTTAGCCAGATTCAACTAGAATTCCGTCCGTAAATAATAATTTATAAAAATATTATAATAAACAACAATATATAATCATGGAACGGCAGCCATTGGGAAGCATAATCTATATGTATAGCAATGCTACTTAATGTTGAAACGACCAGATTGTATGCAAAAAAATAAAAAATAAAATAAAAAACCTTTTTGTAATCTAGGCTGTTTTGCACGCTCATTAAGATGAGGTTTTATTAGTGATAACGCGAGCTCTTTCAAATTTTCTCTTCTGTTTCAACTGTCATTTTAGCTCGGAAATTCTTTGGAACTCGCAAGTTTCGTGCATTGTTGATATGTATTTTATACTTTTTTAAGCTTCCGTGGGTACGCCACGGCGCCCGCCGATCGTTGTGAATGAAAATATTTTATTCATAATCTCCAGAGAAGATATTATTAAACTAATTTTAGATACTAGATCATCTACAATAAACTTGATAATTTCTTCCTTCTTATATAGATTGGATAATCAACCGTAAGACGAAGATCTTATTATCCATTTTCTAGCGATTTAAAGACCACCGTGGGAAAATCTTCATTGAATCGCGCAAGATTTATTCGCATTTGAATAAAAGCAGAAATTAGGTAACAGTGTGCAATAAAAATGCTAAATCTATTCAGATGTATGGATTGTGGAAGACAATCACAAGCTAATATACGAATTGCGAGGTTTATCGAAAGTTACAAAAAACAAGCTGGAAAAACCAACCAGTACTATCCGGCAAAACGTGCAGACTACGGAATCAGCTCCCCATAAATAGGAAAAATCTTATGCTCGAATGGTAAAAGGAAAACCTCGACAACCAATTAGGAAACGCGAACGCGAGCAACAATCATTATGGTTGGAAAGAGTAAAATGAGGTTAGCTTGGACAATATCGATAAGTTTCTTCGAAATTTGAATTATTTCATCAATATTGTAATCGCGATTTTTATTAATGACATTCCTAAAATTAAACATTTACAGATGGCATTATATGCTGATGATACTGCTATATATTGCACATCGTATCGAATTGACACTATACAAAAGAAGACTAACTCAAGGTTTTATTAAATTAAATTCGTATTTTAATAAATGGAGAATCAAAATAAATTCCGATAAAACTCAATCTATTCTATTCACGAAAAGAAGACCGCATTTCTTACCACCTGTGATAGTGAACAACAGATCTTTGGTTTGGAAAAGCGATATTAAATATTTAGGTGTAATACTGGATCGGGGTCTTACATTTACTAAACATGCTGAGTATGCCTGCAATAAGACTCATGCGGCTCTGTTTAAGCTATACCCGATATTTAATAAACGTTGTTACGTCAGCTCGGAAAATAAATTAATAATCTACAAAACCATAATCAGAACAATTATGCTTTATGCTTGTCCCATATGGTCATATACTAGCCGTTCTAACTTAGCGAAGTTACAACGGCTACAAAATATGTGCTGCAGAATAATTCTAAATCTTCCAGTCTATGTAAAGATTGAACACATAGGCATTGAACTTACCATATATACACGAGGTTGTCGAACAAAAAACAAAATTCTTTTTTGATAGCTGTGCCTGCAGTCAGTACTCATTTATAAACGACATAGGGGATTACACACGTACATGTTTGCAACTAAAATATAAGCGCTACAAACACAAAAGAATTAAACACACGCTATTTTGATGTACAGCCGGGATTATATTTTATTCAAAATTTATTTTTTGTATATAATACATATAAAAATTATTGTTTATCTTATTAAAATAAATATATATAAATTTATATAGGTAGCTTTATGATCAGTATGCGGGTTTTGTTAGTGGTTTTTCCTGTATTTTTACTTTAGTTAAATGAGCAACTGGGCATACTTTTTAAACTAGTACACGTAGTAAGAACTGTGTTCGGAATGCGTTGTATTATTTATTTGTTTTTGTAACATATATTTATTTTTTTGTAAATACACTTTTTATCAATCAATCAATCAATCAATTAATAGTGTATCAGCTTTTGAAAAATGCTAGTAAGCGGCAAATTATTCAATTACATCGCAAGAAACATTAAAAATCAACGGAATATTAATAGCTTAAGGAAATGTCGTGATAAATGAGCGTGATTATTAGTGTACAATATAATCAATCGGAGATTCGTACACCGGCTCGGAGATGTTAATTAGGCGGAATATAGAACACGCTTTACAACAAGGATTTTACTGCAATTACATGCAAATGATTTCTTTAACATACAATGGTTGTGAAATCAATATAGCTGCGGCATATTTTTCATCATGTAAACCAAGACATTATGAGAACTAAACACACTACCAACTTGTTCTTAATTACCTTAGAACTCGGTTCATTCTAGTGGTAACTTCAATAAAAAAAAGAAAAGAACTTTCACGAATCACTCGTACAGAAGGCGAATACTTTGTGGAAACTATCTGTAAGACTTAATGATTTTCGTCTCGTCGTAGGTATATTTACTGGCTTATCGTCTGACCAAAAAAGAAAAAAAATATGGACTTTCTTGAACTTTTTGCCGTCGACGGAATTGGAACAAACTAGTGGGTGTTTTTTCGTCTGATCATTTTCCAGTTCTATTTTCTTATAGCAATGCGATCAAGAAAAGTAAAGAAATCTACACTCACCAGCAAATTTACTGATTAGGAAAGGTTCCGTGTAGAAGTCGATCGGCGTATAAATCTGAAGGACGGCTTAAAAATCTGCTAGAAGCGGTCCCACAGGTACAGAATCTTACTGAAGTAACTCGTGAAGCTACTATTACTGCTATCACACCGCTCATTACCAAAAATTCGCGGGTAATTACTTATCTTTTTGAAATTCGTCTTACGATTGCAGAACGTAGGAAAGGAAAACGTGAATCGTTTAAGTCCAGAATTCGAGCGATAAAACTAATTTCAACAGCGCAAACAATTTTCTGAATAGAATGATCTATCAGCAAAGTCCTTCCGTCGAAGAAGACTACTCCCTATGATAGGCTGTACGCGGATTAAAACGACGGTTCGTTTTTATACCACGCCTATTTTAGACGAAAATTGTGTCTGAGAAGGTACGAATCTTAAACATATTTTCAACGTTCTCCAGCCACACGATACGGTATCAGGTGTAGTACCTTCAGTCGGTTATCAAAAGAATATATCAAACGTTTTTATCTGTCAGAAATAACTTATGAAATAAACATTTAAATTGGAAAAATGATTTTTGATGAAATTTCGGCTCATTGATTAAGTATTTATACAACGTCAGTCTAAAACTTGCATAATTCGCTGTCGCCTCTTAATATGGCCGAAGTCATCATGCTGAACAACGACTGAAATATTAAGTACCCACGTTGTTTTAAAAGATAAAATTACTATTACCATGTCATCTCTCCTTTAAAACAGATTGCGCATCAAGGCGTTGGCCTTTTTATATTTTCCTAAGTCTGGCTTCATCTATTATTCCATTTCTTTATAAAATGATAAAATGTAACTTTCCAACATGTTTAATTCAAGAACATTCATAGTCAAAATAAATGAGGTCACTTCTGAAGAGAAGAAAATTTCTGCCTCTGTTCCTCAATGAAGTCTGTTGGGACCAATACTCTATTTAATATACTCTGCAGACATGCCTGTCTCTAATCAGACAATTCTGGCCACCTTTGCAGATGATATAGCGATAATGGCCTCAAATGATAACCCAGAATTTGCAAATATAGCAATCCAACAACATATTGATAAAGTTCAAACGTGGGCCGATAACTGGAGAATAAAATTCAACAATAAAAAATGTCAACACGTAACTTTTACCAACAGACCTATTACATGTACAAAGCTAATCATAAATGATTCTGAGGTACCACAGGTTACGTCCGTGAAATATCTGGGAATATATTTGGATCGCAGATTCAACTGGCGTTCTCATACGAGCCAATTTACTTTAATCTAGATCTTAAAAGACGGATATACCTCACAGTTATAGCTCCAATCTGGAAGTATGGGATTGAACTGTACGGCAATTCTAAAGCCAGTCATGACACTAATACAAAGACGACAATCGAAAATATTGCGTTCGATGGTTTGTTTCCAATTGTACTCTCCACTATGATCTCAATATTCCATTCGTCAAAGACGTACACATGCAACAATATCGAAGATTTTTCGACAAATTTACCTAGGAAATAGATCTTTTTATGTATCTGTAGGTAACGCTGTCTCGTCTCACAAATCTTGCTCTGCGGGTGTCCCACAAGGCAGTATTATCGGATCACTTTTGTTTTGTATCTTTATGCTTTTCCAAATCCACCCAACACGCAAGTGGGACTATTTGCAGACGACGCTGCGATATTCTGCAGCTCTTATAGACCCAGCACAATTTGTAATAAACTTCAGTATGAGATATCGCAGGTACTTAAATATTACAATAAATGGCAAATTAGCATAAACCCGAACAAAACCGAAGCTATTTTCTTCTCCCGCAGAAGACCTGCTCTACCTGATAATTTGATAGTACAGGGAAACATTTTAGAGTGGTGCGATAAGGTTCGTTATCTTGGTGTAATCCTCGACAATAGACTTACTTTCACTGAACACATAAATAATATCACAATCAAGACGAACAATGCCTTCTGTTCCTTGTACCCCATTCTTAATCACAAGTCCTTTCTCAACATTAACAACAAGATAATCCTCTACAAAGCACTAATCCGCCCAATACTTTGCTACGCTTGTCCTTCCTGGAGCTCTATATCAAAAACCTCCTTTAACAAGTTACAAGTCATTCAAAACAGATGCCTCAGATGTATTCTCAATGCACCTCGCTATGCCAGAATCGACAGTATGCACGAAGCTACTGACCTGCCCTATATTAGAGGTTTTGTTCTAAAGCTATCGACTAACTTTTTTATTAAATGCTCTCACCAAAACAATGTACTCGTCTCCTCGATTGCCAATTACGATTCTAAGCAACTTCGTTTCATGTATTCCAAATATAAACACAGTCGACTTAAACATAATATTATGTAGTAATTAAATTTAATTTTTTAATTATAATTTAGCCCCTTTACTTAGTAAGCATATTCGACACCCGTGTCATCCACTTTTTATATGTGTATGTGTATATATATGTGTGTATATACATAGTATTCATTTAAGAACTTATAACCCTATACAATATATTTTGGTAGTTTAGACTTAAGTTTCTATACTATCATGTATTACTTGTAATTAGAAAACGTGTTTATTTTCTAGTCTTTTATTTGCTTTTTTCCTGCAGTATTTAACGTTTTGTTTTGGTTTATTCTTTATATTGTTACTGTGTTATTGTGGTAAGGTGTTCCCGGTACACAACGTTTGTAACCCCCATGTGTTATATTTTCTTTTATGTTTATTACTTATGCAAATATACTTTGTTGTTGTTGTTGTTATTTCAATATTTTCGTTCGTCTCGTTGTTTTTCCAAGTATTTCTCATTGTACTGTCAATACTTATGTATTATTCACGATGCCCGTTTCATAAAAATACTTTCTTCGAAATATCGTTTCATAATTTTTTCAATACACTGTTTTACTTCGATTGGAAAAAATTTTTATTACAACTTTATTACTTAACATCCGAAGAGTATTATCGATTATCACGTTATTTATACACGGCCCTAGTTGTAAATCGCACTTTTAGTAATTCAATCTTTCCCTCATTTAATTTAATTTCGTCAATACTCCGTCTTCTAAATGTAGATTTTAAAATGTAAAATGCTTCGAACGGTATTCGTATCATCATTTAAAATGTTCATAACATCAAGCTACGTCAACGCAAAATGAATTTGGTTATATTTCTTTTAGACAAATTTTTTTCACGTTTAACTATGTGATAGATATCAGGAAAAGTTTCATATCCGATTGAACTTTTGCGTTTGATTTATTATACAGTCTAAGTAAAAATGTAGTTGAAAAGGTAAAAAGGTAGTAAGAACACCCCAGAGATTATATTTGAGCGGAAGCATCTGATGCACATGAAATGACAGGATGACTGAACTATGGATATAAACAGTTTTACAGGAAATACGCGATACATAGAACTCGAACGAGGAAGAACATATTATCGGCAAATAATCTTGACAGGAAAGTGATGATACTTTAACAATTCTTCACGGCCGACTACGGAATAAATGAATTATATATATATATATATATATATATATATATATATATATATATATATATATATATATATGTTACACCGTACTTATATACAGTATATCGCATATAGATATCTCATCGTCATACAAACATTCGAGTATTCGTAGTAACGTTTCTACCTCATGTAATCTCTCAGCTGTCTTAATACAGCTGCGTTAGTTCTTTGATAAACGAAAACGTTTACTCACTAAATCTGTTTGTTTATACAAATACAAATATATAGACAAACAGTATTGTTGTGTATATCAGTAACTAATCACAGTTTCATTTACATATATATATATATATATATATATATATATATATATATATATATATATATATCTATGTATGTATATATATATGTATATATATATATATATATATATATATATATATATATATATATATATATATATATATATGTAGCGTGACGTAAACATACACATATACGCATATATGCTCAGTAATTATTAATGCTTTAGAAGAAAAAATACTGTCCAGTAATATTCTTAGACGTAGACTAGGTATTTCAATGTGTGATCTGCTAGGAGGTCTGTTGTCCAAGTACTTGTTTGCCAGCTAATTATGTCCGGTAGCTACGATAATATCTATCAAGTAGAAAGTTCCGTGTTTCCTACGACGAGGAAGAATTCGCCTTTTATGGAATACAAGCTAGTGTACCCCAGGACAGCGTGCCCTCGCTTTATCGCCAGTTTAGATTCCCTGTTTCACTCCATCTCTTTTTTATTTCATATATATTTTTTTAATGGGCACAAGATTTTTCCACCCAGCTTGATGTGAAATTATTTAAACGGATATAATTCTATAATTCGATTACGACATTTTCCTATGCATTTGAAATTTTCACAAATTATTTTAGCAAAGAAAGCAGGAAACCCTGCAGAGGAACTAACATCATACCGACCAATCTCTCTGCTTCCGGTGCTTTCTATAGTACGCGAATAGCTAATACTAAAAAGAATGAAACCCTTCTTGGAAACAAAAAATCTAATACCGGAACACCAATTTGGTTTTAGATCTGGTCATGGGACTGTGGAGCAGGTCCACCGTATAGTCAGCATTATTGAAGAATCTTTCGAATCTAAAAAGATATGTGACGCGGTTTTTCTCGATGTAAAACAGGTGTTCGATAGAGTATGGCACGAAGGATTGCTTTATAAAATTAGGTGCCATCTTCCGAATCAATTATTTGAAATACTCAAATTCTACCTTGACGGACGTTATTTTGTAGTCAAATATGGAGATGAAGAATCTCAACTTCATCCAATAAGTGCCGGTGTACCGCAAGGTAGCATACTGGGTCCGATGCTTTACCTAATTTATACGGCAGATATACCTGTACTAAATAATACAGAAATCGCTACCTTCGCGGACGATACAGCTGTGATTTGTTCTGACTCGTCTTTTGAAAATGCAGAAGTTAACTTACAATCAGCAGTTAATACTATTTCAAAATGGTTCAGGCAGTGGTGAATAGAAATCAATGAAAAAAAAATCAACTCGTGTAATATTTACAAATAAGAGAATACCCAGCGTCAAAAATATTTATATCAATAATCAGGAAATTCCAGCTAAAGACTCAGTAAAATACCTGGGAATCCATTTGGATAAAAAACTAACCTGGAAAAACCACATAGCAGCCAAACGAAATGAATTGAATATAAAGTATAGGAATATGCTTTGGCTTATTGGAAGAAAATCCGAATTAACACTGGAGAACAAGTTATTATTGTATAAATAAATTCTAAGGCCTATTTGGGCGTACGGATGTCAACTCTGGGGCTGTGCTAAACAGAGTAATACAGCTATAATACAGCGTTTCCAAAATAAAGCATTGAGAACCATAATAGATGCCCCGTGGTATGTAAGCAATCTTACATTACACACAGATCTAGAAGTTACATCTGTTAAAGATAAAATTCAAGAAATGGCTCGTAAATATGGCGACAAGCTTTCTTATCACACGAATGCTTTAGCTGTTGCTTTATTGAACAACTCTAAGATACCCGGCGTTTAAAACGAGTTAAACCTACAGATCTATTTTGAATAAGCATCAATAATATAAAGTACTAAAATACAATTAGTGAAAGTCCTTACCGTTGGGTAAGGAACTTCACAAGTCAATCGCAATTTCTGTTCAAAAAGATTGCTAGATAGCCTGAAGCTAGTGGCATAATTTCGGAAGAAAAAAAAAAAATTAAAAATTCCCTCTCGGCATCCGGTTGTATTGCATAATATTATGCTAACTGTCTAAAATTTGGTCTCTTCCCGGATTGTTGGAAGGCAGCTTCTTTAAGGCTTCTTTCCAAACCGGATAAAGATCCACCTGAATTGTCGGCTTATAGGCCTATATCCTATTGTAGAGGGAAGGTTTATAAAAATGTCGTCAATAAAATTCTGGTACAGAAGATCACTGCTAGGAGCACGCTGCACCACTTTCAAGTTCGTTTTCACTCAGGTCTATCAGCTGTGCTGTTCATGCTTTAGTTTCAACAATCGATCAGTACACTACAGATGGTTGCTCCGCTGTTGTCATTTCATATGATATCAAAGAGGCATTCGACAATTGCTGTTGGTCTGCAATTGTTGATGTCCTTAAGAATGATTTAGTTAATCCTTTTATAGTTAATGTTACTATTATAGCTTATTTTAATAATCGTTCTGTTACACTTAAACTTCGATCGTCGATTGAAGTTAGGTCACCTCCTTCTGGCGTTCCACAGGGTTCTGTCCTTGTACCTACTTTGTGGAACATACTGTACTCAATAGTATACGTTAAGCTTCATTATTATTGTTCTTATATTAATACCACATGTCAACTTATTTCCTATGCCGATGACCCATGTTTGGTGTTTAAAGCTAAAAATCACAAATCACTAGCAGTTCTCGCATGTATTTCTAAATACCTGGAGAGTGTGGTGATGGATATAGGCTTAATTTGCTCCGCATCAAATGCAGATTTTCTGTGTTTAGAAATGCCTCGCTCGTTGGCCACATTAATGAGCTTGAATTAAAAGAGTATTTAGGAAGTATTATTGACAAAAAACGATCGTTCGTTCCTCATTTTCAGTACATTTCTTTAAAGTGTACATATATAACAAATTGCTGCGTTTACAGAAAAATGCTCGGTTCTTTCATTTCGATTTTATATAAAGTCCTCATTCAGGCCCATTTAGAATATGGTGCGGTCATTTATGTTAATCAAAGAATTTTTGGTCTGGCCAACAAACGGCAGAGGAAATTTCTGCTTCGAAGCTTCCTTGTAACTGACTACGCCAACCTGTACGGCCTGTGTTATCTGTAGGGTCCTTCTGCTTAATTTATTTCTTGTCGGCGGGGCTCTCACTGGCGAGCGTCGGTTCAAGGGAGGGCGTGTTACTGAGTTGAAACATTCGAACCTACTAGACAGTATTTCAGTGCAGTCTATTCCATATTTAAAATTTAAGAATATACATCACTTCCTTGTTGATTGCAAACTGGCAAGGCAGGTGGGATGAAGATGAAACTGGCAGGAAGACTTATACCATTCTTCCTGATATTTCCATGCGTTTGAAAATGCTGAAGTTTCACGTCAACTTTTACGGCGATCAGGTGTTGTCAGGTCATGGCAAGTTAAGTTCCCATCTTCATAGATTCCGGGTTGCTAATGATCCTGTCTGCACTTGTTATACCGTAGGTAAGGTGGACAACATGTAGCATACTATGTTCATTTGTACTGCATTTACTGCCCTTCGTCATAAGTTTGATATAGACTAAGCAAATGTATATCCTCTAAGTATGAAAGTTGGAAGTTTCCTTTTTCGTGCTGAACAGGTTATGCGTTCAAAATTTAAAATTAAAACATTTTATAGTTCGCAATGATGCTTAAATCAATCGTGACCCCCCCAACATAGTTACAGTGTTTGCATTTTCTAATTTTTACATTAATTTATTTGTAGCGTGATCGATTATTCTCGTATTTAAATTAATTCAAAGTAATTTTAATATTTCAATGTAACTATTATCTATTATTTTATCATTTTTTTTCTTTTTTTGAGAGAGGGAGTCTTTATTTTTATATTAAAGTTCCTGGATAGAAGCCAATATCCATATTATTGTGTTTTTTTTTTTAATTTTATTTTCAAAATTACAACTGGCCAGGTAGCCATTCAGTAATTGGACTGAAACGTGAAATAACTTGTTAGGGGTTAGCATCCAGCGATGGACCGCACTAAGAAATTAGGCTAGATCAAACGATCGACTACGTTTTAACCTACAAACATGCAGACTAGTGTCAAGTAGATTGATCGTCAGTATGTGTTTGTACGCGTTTCCAAACGGCTTACATATTGCTTAGCGACACGTTTGATCTCTTCTTTCACGTATGGGATATTTAAGTATCGATCGTATGGTTCGATACGTACCAAGGTGGGGGAGACGATGAGTTTTATAGCCTTGTTCTGGAATCGTAGTATCCTATTTATGTGTGTATCTTTTGCGCAACCCCATACCATTAAACTGTATATCCAAACAGGCTTTGTAATTATTTTATAAACTAGAAGTTTGTTTTCTAGTGACAAACTGGAGTACATGCCAAGAAGCCACTTTAATTCGTGCAATTTTATATCTAACTGTTTCTTTTTTTTTTACTAATATGCTTCTGCCATGTTTACGATCTAAATGAATGCCTAAGTATTTAACATATTTTTCTTGGCTAATAATGACGCTCATTTAATTTTAACGGTTGATACGTTTCGGAGCGTAAAATCTAGCTGCGTGCATTTACTTTCGTTTACCCTGATACGCCAACGTCTCAGCCAGTTTTCAACTTTCAACAGATTTTTTTAGAGTTTATTAGAAGTTTCGCTATTATCTTTACCAATAGCACTGTATCGTCAGCAAATGTAGCTGTTTTCACGTTACTATCAACTGGAAAATCGGCAGAGTAGATTAAGTAAAGCACCGGATCTAAGACACTTAGATATCGGAGAATTGATTTAGGATTTTGACCTGGCATGTACGATGTTCAAGTCTAGGATTTTAGAAGGAGATAGTAAGGATGCGGTAATATTTTTTTTTTAAATCTATACACCATGATGCCACACCTTGTCAAAGGCTTGCTTGGCATCTAAGAACACACCCGTATATACTTTCTTAGTTTCAAGACTCTCTTGAATATTATGCACAATTCGGCGTATTTGTTTTTTTTTTCTGTTAATATTTTTAATGCGCAAACTCGTTTTTCTTTTATTTATGGAAGAAGGGGCTACGTATTCTCATCCCTTCTTTCATCACATTATAAGTTAATTTTAAGTGTGGATGACTCTTGAATTTGTGCAGAGTCCTTCATCATTAATTTCAAACTTCCTTTTTTTCCTATAGAGGGAGGCGTTTTAGTTGGTAAGAATCCCACACACTGATTTTCACAGCAGTGCATATGCACTGCATGAACAAAAGAAAAATTTATATGATACCAGTGTCTTTTGAAGATTTTCCCCTCCCGCCCCCAAAAAAAAATAAACGATATATTAAACATTAATATTAGTTGATGTAATATAATTGTAAATAGTTATATATATATACATTAGTGTGTATTGGCATTGGTACTTTGAAAGATATAATTTAATTACAATGAACTCTCTCGATTATCCGGATTAATCACGGGATGGTAATAGAAAAACACGGATAATCCGAAAATTGCTTTTTATTAAAGAAAAAATTAATATCAGTACAAAAATATAACAATGACTTACATTTGCCGATGCTCTGTATATATCATCAAACTAGGAATTTTCATTTTAACATCTACTGCTTAAAAAATTCTGTAACGCATCTTTGCTTCTGGTTGTTCATTTCTTGTCCTATATTGACACATATTTTACGAATCGCAGTGATGTCACCGTAATTAAATCCTCTTTGCCCCAAATAAACAAAGTTTCTGTAGATTGTAGAGCAGCAGAATAAGAAATTGCATTTTTCTCATTGAGTTCATCTTCTGCATCAGTACTGTCATCATATAACCATTGTTTGTTTTTTTTTTTTTTTTTTTAATATTACGACATGGATAATCCGCACACGGATAATAGTGAGTTCACTGTATATAATAAAGATTGTTGAGTAGTAAGAGCATTTCAAAAATATATGATCTGCATCTGCTACTTTGTTGTCATCGGAAGGATGAGGGCAAAAAGTAGAATTTAATATTGGTATACGGACGATGGAAGATAATCTACATACAGTCGTAATGAAACATAGAAGCATGTTATTTGTACTTTTATGTCACTGAACCACGATTTGGTAACATCATATCTCAGCTAGTTTCCAGTGTGGTCAAAAATCTGGGAAAAATTGTGCTTGTGAGGTTCAAACAGATAATTCGAGAAAATGGCATAATACCTAATCTCCAGTTCAGATTCAGAGAAAACCCCTCAACAGTGGTGCAATTACACAAGGTAACTGATACAAGTAAAAATACGTTGGAAGCGAAAGAATTTTGCAATGCGGCATTTATGGCTAATCATATCGATATTACCTGCTAATAAACGGTTATTTTAAACATCGAACGATTATGATCAAACGAGAGGAGGAATTGTCTGATATTTATACAATCGATGAAGGTGTCTCCAATGCAGCATGTTGGGACCTATCCTTTATTCAATATTTACCGCGGATTTACTAGTCAGGGAAGATACAACGATTTGTACGTTCGCTGATGACACGACAGTTTTAGCGAGGGATAAAGAAATAAATCAACACATAAACTACAAAAACACCTTAACGTTATAGAAAATTGGATGGCCGATTAGATAATAAAAGTAAATGTAAATAAATTTATCAATATCAACTTTATTTCAAAACGTTAACCGACCTCCGGTTATGCTCACAACAAGGTCGTACCTAAAAAAAAAATGTAAAGTTAAATAACTAGGGACTAAATTTTGACAAAACGTTAACGTGGAAAAATTATATAAAAATCAAACGAAAGGAAATGAAACATACATATAGAAGAATGTACCGGATGATGAAGAGTTCCGAGTAAGCTAACATTGGATAACGAGCAAATATAATTCAATAACAAAACCGATTTGGATGTATGGCGCTGTGGTATAATAACAAAGATTTCAAAATAAAGTCCTCCGAGCATCCCTGGTACGCAACAAATAAATCACTTTTATTAATAGAATACGCGGATGAAATTATTAACACACTCAAATCCAGAATATAAACGTCGAAGTAATATGCCATCTTGATAACAGCCAAACAAGAAGGTCTTTTGGGTCGTAGTAATTAAGAATGTACAATAAAAGAAACAAGTGTATACGAAGTGAGCATGAGCACACCGCTATTCGAAGCGGACCTGGTTTCTGCATCAGCAACAGAATTGCCGAGTATGCCGGAATGTCCAGGAAGTCAGGAGAATCTAACGAAAATACCGGATTCTAACAGCGAGCAAACCAAAATTCGGATTTTATATAAATAAGGCGATGCACGGGGATTGAAAGAGAATTTAGAACGGTTAAACAGCTTTTCGAGTCTTACTGATGACGAAGCTTGACAATGTTCAGAAACGTATTTTAACGCTCGGAATATTGCCATGGCAGTAAAAATCGAAGAAAAAGAACGAACTTCTTAATAACGTTTAAAAAAACGACTACGAAAGCAGCGCCAACTTTATTATTGAACTTGGAAGCATCTGTATACATTTTTCCAGTAAACTATTAAAAAGAGAAGTGTTAAAACTGGAGGCGAGATATATAGTTTTATGAAAAGTTTCCGAGTTTATTAAGTTCTGTTGTAAGACTCCTTACATTATCGATGACGTCGTAAGGAACATAAACGTTTTTAAAAGTCAACACTTTCAATTAAATCCCGGTTTCGAATTATAATACTGTGTCTTTCGTTACTGTTATCAACGGTATTTTCAGCAAAAACCACCCTCGAAAAATAAAGTAATAATAGGTTCCGTTGGTGGAAAAAAAAATAAAATGGAAATCAAATCTATAAAAGAAACGAGAAAATTGCAATGATAAAAAGGAACAAAAGAAAGATTTACATTTTATAGTTCGGAATTTTAAAAGCGATGTTCTCAGCCCCCGTTAAACTAAGGTCTCACAAAACTGGAATACGTCTACACGTAGGTGCAGAACAAAGGCGATTGCTTTTAAAAGAGAACTATCGAAGACGGAAATAAAAAAAAACAAAAAACACGTATTTTAAGGGTTTCGTCAAAGGGCAACGAATATGTCAATAAAGAATAGAAGAGAGAAAGAAAAATTGTAAAAGTATTTTCTGAAAGTACTGAAAAATATTAGGAGGGGTGAAGCATTTTAAACCGGAAGCCTTAATATAAGTCAATTCCTTTAGTGATCTTCCAATTCTTACAATAATAATAATCATAATTTTTTAAATACACCTACAACCTTTTCTATCGTCGAAGACAGAAAATCTAAAGGCAATCCCAGCTCTGTTTCTAATGACCTCCTAATTTGTTCGCATCATAATATTTGGTAACATTAAAAACTAAACAGAAGTCATCAGCATAATTCGAGATTGTTAAAGAATTTACAACTTCAGTTTATAGTGTACATTAGAATAGAATAAACTGAGCAGTGTGGGTTCAAGTATATTCCTCGAATTTCGCATATATTGAGCAAACGGTTATTATATCGTTGAAAACTTGCAGAATTGTAAATTATGAAAAAAATAACGAAAAGAAAAATGACGGAAAAATTTAATCATACCAAAATTTTTTGCGTGCTTAAAAAAATAAAAACTACAACACAAAACATCAAACTTATAATAATAATAATAATAATAATAATAATAATAATAATAATAATAATAATAAAAATAATAAAATATAATAATAGTAATAACTTTACAATGAGGATGATGATAATAGCAATAATAACAAGGAAGAAGAAGAAGAACAATCCAATAAGCGCTGTTAAAAAAAAAACACCAATAAGGGTTCTGAACTGGAAACATCTTTCCCTCATAAAAAATGACCTATTTTCATCGTGTATCTTTCTAATTCTTCTCGCCTAACCAAACGTTAAGAGTCTTACCGCTTATTTGACTTCTCCTTCTCCTTTGTTGGTCTTCAGGTTTTCACTTTCTCATTTTGTTTTATGGATCGTTATTTCTCTGCTTAAATTTTGTAAATTATCCCTTACGCTTCCCTTGTAAACCGATAAGTACACGCACATAAAACACACACATATATATATATACCTTATTTTTGGGGTAATACCGTTTTATAACAAGCTGCTAAAATAGTTGAAAAAAGGAAAAAAGCGTGTGAAAAAAAGAAAAGGAAAAAGTTCAAAAATACACCTCCTCTTCTAGATTAATTACTAAAATAAAAAATTGAAAATTAAAACGATAATCCTGGAAGACTGATTAGACTAAAGATAAAAAAAGAAAAGAAAAAATAAAGATAGAATTCAAATAGAATTCGAGAATGTCTATTAGGAAGGAAATCCGAGCTTTCTCCGAGTTCCAAGTTACTTTTTACAGCACAATGTTCAAGCCAGTGCGGATTCATGCACTACAATTGTGGAAAACATCTCGGAGTGCAAGAATTAAAATTACTCAACGATTCCAATCTAAGATTCTACGCTAGTTAATGCACCTCCCGTACATTCGAAATTATCATCTTCGCAGGAATCTGAAGGTAGCAGAGGTCAAAGATAAAACACAAACGTACAACGCTCGATCTGAAAAGGCTATATAGGCATATTCTAATCCGTTAGCTATTAATTTGCTAAATAATAACACCGTAGTTGTTAACTGGTAGTGATAGCGCTTATCTAGTCGATGTTGTATTGCTGAAAATTCGAGAATCTTTCATTTTTAATTTTATATGCACGTTCCTATTGTCTTATTATTTGCGACATATGTTTTATGTATGTACGTTATTTTTTTTTTTAAATGGTCATGCGGTATAATAAATTTTAAAAAATAACTAATTAATATTTGTTAATAATAATAATAATAGTTGAGGATAAAATATAATTAAACAGAATAAAAGTCGAAACTATAAGGTCTTATCTTAGTCGGTTGCGTGTTAAGGGGGGTACGCGGCTAAATAACTGGTGACTCATTTCACGATTCAACCGACGACAATAATAATTATATATATATATATATATCAATATACCTGTTTGTTTACATCTAATTAATTTACATACTTACACTGTCATAATAAGATGGTGCAGAGACAAACAAATAAATGCATACAAATATAAATAAGTTGATTTATTGATGGATATAATTTATCTCTTTCTTATTATTAAAGCACGTCACACACTTCTGAGCGTATAATGTACAAATTAAATAAAACATTAAATTTACTTATACCGATAAAAAACAACTTCTTTACAGAATCTATGAAAATATATGTAAACACCGTATATAAAGAAAGAAGAATATTTAATCAAATTGCCCAAATTAATAAACAAATTAAAAAAATAAATATATATATATTTTCAGAAAACGACCTATTTATTCGATTATTTAAAAAAATTCCTCATTAATTGTTAGTCATAATTCGGTTATGCCCGTCACTTTTATATATATATATATATATATATATATATATATATATATCATGATCACGATAAGCCTTTGCCTATCCACTCCTGGATGAAGGCTTTCACCAACGTCTTTACCCACTTCTGTCCTGCGCTTTCCTCAACTAATTTTTCCCAGTTACCCTTGTAATGTCATTGTGTCACCGCATCATTGACCTTCCCTGTTTCCTTTTTCTGACCATCGGCCACCACTGTTAGATACGCTTTGACCATATCTATTAGTTTCTCTTCGAGCCACGTGGCCACTTCAACTCCATTTCGTTGTAGCCATTCGCTCTACTGCTTCATTCAACCGTGTTTGTTCACGTATCCATTCATTATTTTTATGGTATGATAATCTTATATCCAACATCATTCTCTCACATGCAGTCTGAGATTTTCTTATCTTTTTTTAATTTGCTTTTGTATATATAGCAATGTTTCCGAATCGCATATAAAAATCGGAAGTAAGTTACGTTTCATGTTAATCGGTATTTGTTTATTGCGGAATACTACGCGTAATTTTTCAAGCGCAACCTACGATAGTGATATCCTCCTTGCCACTTCTGCTTTCAATATAATGTCTTTATTTGTTGTAATTTTTGGACGTAGGTATATGTAATTAGTATATATATATATATATGCCGAAATAACTAAAATATTATCCGGAGTCACTTTTGAGTTCCTATATAAATTATGCTGTAAAATATGGAATACATGTGAATGGCCGCGTCAGTGGACAACGTCAATTTTAATACCGATACATAAAAAAGGGTCTACAAAAAGTTGCGATAACTATCGTACAATCGCCCTCATTCCACACGCTTCTAAGATACTATTACACGTAATAAATGAGCGTTTAAAGTCTTATCTTAATTGGAAAATTCCTGACGAACAAGCCGGTTTTGTCGCAGGAAAAAGCACGCGGAATCAGATTTTGAAAATGAAACAAATTATAGAAAAAGCCAGAGAATACTACGTGCCTGTATATATAGCATTTATAGACTATAAAAAGGCTTTTGACAGCGTGATATGGGACAAGCTATGGATAATTTTGTCCGAAACGGGTGTTCCTAATCATCTTATAATGCTAGTGAAATCACTTTACGAAAACAGTTATAATACAGTACGAGCAGATAATTATTTCTCTAAACCTTTCAAAATATCAAAAGGTGTTAGACAAGGATGTATCTTGTCACCACTTTTATATAACATATACTCTGAATATATAATGCGACGTACTCTTGCCGCAGAGGAAGGAGGTATTTCAATTGGTGGAGCAAAAATTAATAATTTGAGATATGCCGATGACACGGCAATTTTTGCATCATCTATGGAAGAATTAAGTACAACTTTAAATAAACTGACGACAGTAAGCCATGAATTCGGAATGTGTATAAACAAAAATAAAACAAAAATTATGATAGTGGATCATAATAATGAAAATATATCTAATACTTCACAACAATTACACGGATATGAAGTCGTCAGCGAATTTGAATATCTAGGTGTCCGAATCAACAATAAAGGAGGCTCAAGCAAAGAAATAAGGAGACGATCTGCGATGAGTATAAATGCTATGAATAAGTTGCAACGTATCTGGCGGGATGGAAATATCAATTATTCTACAAAAATACAACTTGTTCGTTCCCTGGTGTTCTCCATCTTTACCTATGGTTCCGAAACATGTGTAATAAACTCCACAGATCAGCAATATATTGATGCATTTGAAATGAAATGCTGGCGCATAATGCTCGGTATAAAATGGCACGATAAACAAACGAACGTCTCGATCATTAAGCGTCTTAATATAGATAAACGATTGTCACAAGACATACGCGATAAAATGCACAAATTTTTCGGTCATATAATGCGTGCACGAGACTTAGACAGGACAGTCACACTAGGAAGAATGAACGGACATAGAAGAAAAGTTCGGCCAATGACCCGATGGACGAAACAAATATGCCGACGTGTTAAACTGTCCATACCAGATTTGGTACACTCGGCAGATGATCGACAACTGTGGAGGAATTTGATTGCTACATAATGGTCACGACGGTCAATTATGATCAATATACGACTTTAGATATATATATATATATATATATATATATATATATATATATATATATATATATATATATATATGAATTTAATCACTGATATGCAATATAATAAATCAGCATACACGAAAACAAGAGTTTCATAAATGAGACAACGGGAAACCACCGCAATTATCATCCTTCCTAGAATTATATCTATGATATGGATAGTACAGTGGCACTAAGTCTCCGTCATGAGACATGCCTTTAAATTATTGACAATAAGTAATACCAGAATCGAACATAAGTTGGACAAAAACCTAAGCGAAAACCAGTATGGGTTTGTAGCGAAAAAAAAGGAACGAGAGACGCGGTTGTATATTATTAAAGTTCATCATTCAATGAACGTTAAATGCGAATAAGGGCATAATCGTATGCTTTGTCGATTACGAGAAAGCGTTCGATAATGTTAACCATAAAAAAATGATCGAAATTTTAAAGAAATATAATATAGACGATAAATATATTAGAATAATAAAGAATTTGTACTGGAATCAACGCGCGAATATGAAAATCAATACGGAATATTCTAAAGACAAATGCAGTATTGAGAGAGACGTAAGGCACGGATGCCCCTTGTCACCAAGATTATACAACAACTATGCAGGAGAGACTGTGGGAGAAGCGCGAATTAATAATATAGGCCTGAAGATAAATGGCAAAATAATAAATGAAATAAGCTATGCAAATGACAAAAAAATTGTGAACCAAATAAATAGGGCCGGATTAAAATATAACGTGAAAATGAATACTGACAAAGCAAAGGTGATGAAGTTTACAAGAAGCGATATCAAAAATGTAAATATAAATATAGGAACACAGAAACTGGAAGAAATAAATGAATTTAATACTTAGGAGTTCTAATAAGTAACGATGGCAGAGATATAAAAGAAATAAGAACAAACATTGATATGGCAAAGAACGCATTTATGAATCTGAGCAGAGTGCTCGTTAATCAAAAAATGAGCCGAAATCTAGGAAAAAAAAAAGTATAATGCGGTGCTATGTATGGACGGTGCTGAAATATTCATGAGAAGCATGGACCATGATCGCCGCGAGTGTGAAAGAAAAATATCTGCATTTGAAATGTGGTGTTATCGAAAACTGATAAAAAGTATCATGGACAGATGACGTACCGAATGAGACAGTACTTGTTAGAATGGGGAAAAAAGAAAAAGTTTTAATTGAAGATGTTAAAAGGAGAAAATTAAAATACAAAGCGCATAAAATAGGAGAAAGTGGAATATTCATGTTGGTGATGCGTTGTTAATCAAAACCAATCAGAGGCAGAAAAAGATTGAACAACTAACCAACAACATGCTAGCCAACTCGATATGCAAAAATCTGAAAGATATTATAATATATGCCAGAGATCCAAAAATATAGATGTACGCTATCTCTTGCCACAGGAGACGCGACCACAATGACGATATATATACATATTTTATATATACAGTCGAATACGCTTATAAGGCACACATCGGGCGGAAGTCATTTGTCCCTTATAACCAGTTGTCCCTTGAAAGCGAATTTTTTAAAATCTCTTATTGAAGCGAGTGGGTGTTAGAATATATACAGTTTAGTAAACAATTAACATACTTATAACCTAATTAATGCGTAATATTTATTTGTATGGAAATTAAGAGAAAAATACAGGAGGCATACATAAGGTAAAGGAACCTGACCTGATATTTGTAAAAATTGTTCATTTACTGTAAAAATGCGCTATAGTTGTTTGGTGTAAATTCTTCATCTGCCGCGTTTGAACAAAATCTGCACAGTTACCTAATGATGCCGTAGGAGCACCTTCATTATTCTGTTGCATAAAATACCGCCGGAGCTTTTCAATACATTTTTTCGCCTCTGCAGTAGACACAGGAGGTAAGGAAATGTCATCCGTGTCATCATCACTTTCTCATTTGTGTATTTGTTTCTTCTTTGTGATATTTTCCACAATTTCGTTATTCAAATCTTCAATATTATTGTCACAGCATGGCAGATTGGCGCCAATATCTGAAAATTGTTCACAGTTGGTCACACATTGTAATTCATTCGGTGTTTCATTACTTTCCCTTTCAACAATTTCATAATCAGGCTCCTTGAAACCACAATGAGCGAAGCAGTTCTGAATTGTCATAAAAGTGACTTTTCTCCAGCTATCAGCAACAAATTGTATAGCCTGCAGTATTTTTATTGCGGAACTGATGTCTTTTGCCATTGTAGAAACTGTTACCAGGTCGTCTTCAATAGCTTCTAAGATATGCTGCATCAACATCTTCCTATATTGCACTTTTAAATTTTTTATGACACCCATATCAAGTGGCTGAATTAGTGAAGTAGTGTTTGGAGGTAAGAATTCAATTTGAATATTCTTCAGTTTAACGACAGTGTGGTGCGAAGTTCCACTGTCAACAAGGAGTAAAATTTTTCTAGAATCTCTCTGTAATCCTATATCCCAGTTTTCTAACCATTTTAAAAAAATAGTAGCAGTCATCCATGCATTTTTGTTTGCATAATATGTTACTGGCAGATTGGTTACATTGAGATTTTTAAAGCAACGTGGCTTTTTAGTTATACCAATAACTAAACGGTTTTTTTTGTCACTTCCAGTTGCATTGCAACAACATAGCACAGTGGTATGATCCATAGCTTTTTTTGAACCAATAAGTTGTTCGTGTTTACTAATACCCATCTGGAGTGGCTCGATAAAATAAACCAGTTTCATCCGCATTATAAATGTCATTCAGGCTGTAACTTTGAAGGAATTTGGAAATTTAGCTTGAACTCCATTGTTCAGCTCCTGTCAAATCAGCGCTTGCCTTTTCTTCATGAGTTTTTTTGAATTCGATATCATGTCTCCCTTTCCACCGTGCAAGCCAAACATTCGTAGCTGCAAAGTCTTCATAACCAATTTTTTTCGCAAACTCTTCAGATTTTAATTTCAACATTGGCCCACTGACATGAACACCTCTTTGTGTTACTGTGCTAAACCATAAATAAAGAGCTTCATCAACTTCTGCGTTTTTACCTTCTCCTTTTCATTTCCTTTACACAACTTGACTGCCCTTTTCAGTACTACTCCATTTTTTACGTAAGTTCTGTTCATCTGTTTTTAAATGGGAGATGGTGTTTCTGGAGACATACATGATTTTTGCTAACTCCCAAGGTTGAATTTCGATTTTGTCTAAAACAGAAATTTTTTCCTTTAATGATAAACATTTACGTGACATTTTATTCATACAAAAAATTTACCAGAACTAAAAAAAGAAAAAAAATTTTCATAAGAAAAAATAAATAAAATCGCACGATGCACTACAGTTTTTGCAGAACTTAACTAAGAACATAATAACCTATCAGAGAGTGCATAATTAATAAACGTACAGAGCAAAAAACAGTATAGCGTCAATGAAAGAATGTCAACACAAGAACATCTTAAACAAAATGAAGAAAAAACAAAAATGTTCACTTAAACAAAAACGAATTGTAAAAATGACTAAAACATTTTTATTCAATGTTTGTTTATGTGAATATTTTCGTTTTACGACCGGAAGTGTCATTTTATATCGGCTGGCTTATCGCCCCTCTCCCTATTTATTGCCTTGAAAGTCTATTTGTCCCTTATAACCGAGGCGTTGTCCCTCTAAAGCGAACTAAAACAACCTTCATTTGATACGTTTGTTTCAGGGTTTTTCTGATTGTCCCTTATAAACGGCTGTCCCTGTTATCCCGAGTCCCTTTAAAGCCGATTCGAGTGATATATATATATATATATATATATATATATATATATATATATATATGCAGGTATATATATAAATCTATATATATATGTAATGTATATATGTACACACAACTATATACATATATATATATATATATATATATATATATATATATATATATATATATATGTCTACAACATTATCATATTCTTACAAGGGAAACGCAAGTTTCGTTACTGTTTTTGACGGTTTTGTCACTTTCAAAAGTCTTTTAAGTTCACTGTAGCAAAGAATGAATGTCCTATCCAGGAATGTACAAAATTCTTAGGCCTTGTTGTCGTACTGCCTTCATTTCACACATACATATGTATGTAATACTTAGACACACGAAATTGTTAGTTTATTAGAATAGTGTACACGAGAAATGATTTATTTCCGTTCCAAATATCTGTGATCCTACGTGAAATTAATACCGGCGATGGTTTGTTTCAACCTTCAATAAAATTTTAATCAGCGCTGAAATTGACCGAATTTTAGATTTCTGATATAAATAGCTACAACATCGTACTTAGATCGGCTAGTCTTATTCGGTTGTATTAAAAAAAAAAATCTTGGTTGACGGATAATCGGAATGACATCTAAGTAATTATATCGTTACATTCAATGTCATTTAAATAATAAATTATCGCATAATATCGAAAACGACAATTAAATGAAAAATACGAAAATTAGCTTAATATATATTAGGACCACCGTTTTAAATTGAATACGAATTATACACAACCTCCAAACTTTCCGGCTTGCGCCCTCATTCCAGACAAAATAAGCACACCGGTACGTTATAAAATGTGCTCGTTCACTTTCAGTTGAAAAACTTACGCATTAATCATTAATGTTAAGACGATACAGCTCTATATGGTACAACTCAATACGGTATGCAGTTACTTCTAACAATTTTTCATCGCACACGAGAAAACTATCTATCAAAACTTACGTTTAGAATGTGGTATTGTATGGTTGCAAAACTCGGAAAAATGAGTCAAAACTGGAGACATTTGAATTATGGTACTACACAAAAATAATGAAAATGTCTTGGACGGAGAAAATCAAAAACGAAGACGTACTTCAAAGAGTGCAAGATGAGATGGATAAGATTAATGTCGGTCATTAAAAAAAACAAAACGAAGAAACGGTGCGATTGGCCACTTATTAAGACATTCTCGACAAATAAAAAACTTAATCGAAGGCAAAATAAACGAAAATCGGCTGAAGGGAAAACCGAAAACAAAATTTATTGAAAGCGTACTGAAGAAAAAAAAAACTGAAATCAAAAAATTCGCTTAGAACAGAAAGTTACTAACGTTGACCACCAACCTAATGGTTGAAGAGATAAAGAAGATGTGCTATACCGCGTCTAATAGACCGTCAACGAAAATTAAAATAAAGGAACCGTGCGAACACAATCCGTCCTGTCTATACAACGAGAATACCATAATATTAGAAATCCGACACCATCTACACAAACTACATAAGGAAGGATGTGAAATCCACTTTATGTGGATCCCGGGTCACATTGGGATGCACGGTAGTGATAAAGTAGACCTTGAAGTTCGGTCTATGGTACTTTCACCAGTACCAGAATACTCACCACCTCCACCAACATTAGCACATGTACTCGTGAGTTATTGACAAATGTGTCGGCACAATAAATGGTCCTAACACAAATCGGCCGAACGACTGAATTAAACATCTCGGTACGTGACCGGATAGATTTTTCTTCTGCTTGTAATAAATTACTCCATTTACGGAATATTACAACGGATGTTCTACCTTCTTTTAATCGCGATTCAAATCTATCTGTACAGAATAAATTCTTAATTTATATTTTTATAAGTCACTCGCGTCTACGATAGAGTATAATTTAGATAATTATAGATAACATTATAGTTCTATAAATAATTCTGCAATATCAAACATATTAATAGATAATTTTCAGCAATTAAACGGAAAATTATGTCTTCTACAAGTTTACAATATCTTCTCACGACATAGAATGCCCCAGAGTTTGATGTTCGGTAAGCGTGAGCTATAATTCTCTTAAAATACAAAATAATTACCTTCGAATCATATTAAATAAACCAACCTTCCCCACGGCCGATATTTTAAAATTTCTAACATTTATATTCTAAAAATTGCGAAAAACCGATATCGGACGCAGGTGAAACTCGCATATGACGCTCTACTTAGGATATGTAAAGTAAGCGAAAATATTTACTTCGTATGCCCTCTATCCGAAAATATATTTCTGCTCTCCTTTAAACAGATTTGTCGACGCCGGGACTTTAATAATTAAAGGAATCGGACGCAAGAACAATCGATAGTTTGAATCCCAACAAATCTTCCCCATCGGTTTAACTGACTCACAAAATAAATAATAATAACCGGACATTGTCTGGACTGCGGTACTACATTAATTGCTTATTGACTACGTAAGCCAAATTTAAACAATATTAAAAGTAGCCTGAACGAATGAATAATAATGTAACGTATTCGCAAATTTGAATTCGTGCGAAAAAAGTGTTTAATAAATTTCCCTAACCTGAAGAGGAGGTGAAGTTTTTCATTTATAAATCGTTCTGTTCTATTTTATACCGTTGATAACGATCTGGGAACACAATAATAATAATAATAATAATAATAATAATAATAATAATAGCAATAAATGTTTAACGAAAAAAAAACAAGCCCTCAGACTTATTATATATATATATATATGTGTGTGTGTAAAACACAAATGCGGACATATTTACTCAGCAATTAGGCCTGTTTTTTTCAAATGTCATTCTAGAAAATTACATAAATATGCATTTTGTCACACGCTTCTACCCACACATATACATACATAATGCAACACACACACATTTCACTACTGTTTACTATTCGTCATTTGGTCTTTATGTCGCCCGAATCGGCGCTGTCCGATTGTATAGAATGATAAATATCAATCGGGCGACAAGGTACTCGATTGCTTATAAACAACAATAATGATAATAATAATAGTAAATTCACGATTTCCGATCGATTTTTCGGTACTTCGGGAAAATAAAAAAAGGAGAAATGTTTAAACACTGGACAGATAAACTGGAAGGATGAGAAATCAATTGACGGAAAATCGAATATAAATAAAATATTAGAACAATTAAAATGGTGCCTTTATAAATTTACATTTGCGACGATAGAATTAATTTATCGATTGGTTAAATATCAGAACTCCAAAAATGGAAAAACAGAAAAATTATTTTCTTATTTCGAGTAAACTTACAATATTATTTTATTATGTGATTTATTAATAGGCGAATTATCTGATTTATGGGTTAAGTATTTAAAAAAAAATATATTATGTAAATCTACATATGCCGTTTGTAAGTACCGAGGTTATTACAGCATGATGAGACATGTGTCTAGTTTATATGTATGCAAGGAGTCCGCTTTCTCTGGTAAAGGTCAGAATTCTACCTATTCATTGAGGTTTGTTTGGGAGGATTTTGTGTATCGGGCCCTGTATTTTGTGTTTTAATCTGTGTGGTGTGAGTGTGTTTGGCAGTTGTAGATTAAGTGCGTGACTGTCGGTTCTGTTGAAGTTTGTTGGTGGGGAGGGCTTTTGGTATTGATATATGACCCACACCTACACGGTTTAGGATACATATTCTTTTCTGCTTGTGCCACCTGGAGACCACCAAGGTTCTATGGATGATTTTATGCTCCTCCTCAGGGATGTTGTTTGTAAGACCAAGTCGGTAGTCCATTCGTCTTTACTGTTGTTCATGAGTACATGTGCTAATGTTGGTAGAGGTGGTGAGTATTCTAGTACTTGTGTAAAAGTATCATAGACCGAGCTTCAAGATTTACTTTATCACTACCGTGTTGCCAATGTGACTTTGGATCCACAGAAAGTGGATTTCACATCCTTCCTTATGTAGTTTGTGTAAATTGTGTTGGATTTCTAATATACATATGTGGGCTTATTCTTATATATATATATATATATATATATATATATATATGTGTGTGTACGTGTGTTTATATATATATACAGGCGTAAAAATTAAAAAAAAAAGAAAACTGTATCGAATGTTGTTAAAATATCTTTAAATTTCACTTCTTTCTGCACTCCCGGGCACATGTTTTTTATTTATTCTATATTTCTAATATTTAAAATATCCGCTAATCGTAATTCATTCAACCGCCATTTATCATTATTGAAATATCACCTACATAGTGGTAGTTGTATTAATTACAGTTGAGAGTATAGAATTACAGAAAGCAGACGCATTCACACCAAAGCAGATTACATGCGACAATCGACGTACGAAGAAATATAAAAGGAAAGAGAACGGAGATGGTACTTATCTATCGGAGCGCTGATCTTCGATGTTGAAGCCGGCGCGACAAAACACGCCTTTGAAAATTTTGTATTTTATATTTATAACGAAGCGTCCGATAATTCGTTATTAGGGAAGATAAATGATATATTTCGGACTACACAATTTCGACGTAATAACCGGAATATCGTATATTACCGTTTATTTGGTTTTTTATAATGCCAAATACCGGCTTTTCAATTCAGAACATCTGGCAGCACTGATTCATTAATTAATTTTTGGTAGTACCATATGTAACTGCCGAGGATATTACGGGCCTGATGACTTCTGAAGTTCGGAAGTTATTAGAGAGTAGTTGAACGACTATAGCACAGGAAAACAGATAGGGTACGTGGACGGATGTCGATAGTGATGGAGTGTAGGACAGTGTTACTCAATCACTTAGCGTTGACGACCTCTACTATTCTATTCCGCCGCTTTTTCTAATCAACTCGTTGAAATTTCGGATTTCAATCGGATCTTTTTAATGCTATCCAACCGTTTTGTTCATATTTTTTCTAACCCTTTTTTACATTCTTCAACGAAACGCAACTTGAAGTAACTTCTTCGTTCAATTAAACGCTACGTTCAATTTTTCATTTGTTTCACATATGAAAATTCTTTAACTTTTAACTCGTTCTAGTATTTTATTTTTCATCTTTGGTAATATGTATTTTTATTCTATGTGCACACATTTCCAGCGGTGCAAACTTACCTAAATTATTTGTTATCGATGGTCGCAATTTCGTACTTTCTTAGAGATGGAATACTTCGTCACTAAACGATTTTTTTTCCGCGTTTTTTCTTAATGATTAATATTAAATATTGAAAATTTAATTTATTATAAAGTATCTGCAAAATACGTTGTTTAAGGTCCTTTTTGGAAAATAATAACGAAATGAATTTGAATTTCTGATTAACCCTGCAGTGGTCATGTGGTGTACGTATGTACATCAACCGTACAATTTTTGTTGTTGTTTCAAATATAACTGTACTGATCGGTTTATGCGTCTGTCTACCTTTCTACTAATCTGTTATCTGTGTGTTGACTCATTTCCAGATTTTTTGCTTCATGTGTATGGTGTTTATGCCGTGTTTTATACATGTGGTGTACATTTGTCATCCAGGTGACTACTGGCGTTCTGTAAGTTCTTAGAATTGTTTAACGGTTAACATACCTATTTATAGTATTCAGTAGTGTATAAATACTTAATTTTTATATTATAAGTTGTTCGTATATTACAATGTCAGCGGATCAGATATCAGCGTGGCTTTCAGAAGATGTAGATGATAATTTTTTAGACGATGTATCTGATGAAGAATGTAGTGATCATGTGTTAGATAATTCAGACGAATTCGATTCGAAAGAATCTGGTAAAGGTAGTGATTTGCCATTTACCACAACTGACCTTTATTATTTAGCGGAAAGATAATACAACATGGAATGTGTATCTTTTTCTAAAAACCAGACGTACTTCAAAACAGAACATTATTCTACGTCTGCCAGGAGTAAAAGGATTAGCACGAGAAAAACTGACACCAGAGTCCTGTTTTTCTATATTTTTTGACCAAATGGTAATAGATTGATTAGTAACATATACTAATATAAAAATTGCGGAGATCTCACAGAACTACGCAAGAACTCAGGATGCAAACAGACTGTATTGAAATGAGGGCATTTTTAGGCATTATATATGTAGCCGGCGTATTGAAATCGGGAAGGCTTCATATCTCCGAGATGTTTGATAATTCGAAAGGTACAGGAGTGGAGCTTATGTATTTAGCAATGACAGCTCAAAGATTTCGTTTCCTATTGCGTGCCTTGCGATTTGATAATATTGAGACTCGAAGTGAACGTCAAAATTTGGATAAACTTGCCCACATTCGCGAGATTTTTGAACTGGTTACTGATAGATTCAAGGAGAACTACATACCTAGCGAGTTTTTGATCCTTGATGAGCAATTGGTGGCATTTAGATGACCTTTTAGGCAGTACATCAATTCCAAACCAACGAAACTTTATGCACTAGTTGATGCGAAATCAATTTATACTTTCAGTACAGAAATATATGTTGGAAAACAATCTCAGGGTCCATATTATAAGACAATGTATCAAAAGACGTTTCATTACGATTAGTCTCTTCTATTGAAGGTTTACAAGGCCGGAATATAACGATGGGGACAATTAACAAGTATCCCGCTTGCTGAAGATTTATTGAAGAAGAAAATTTCAATCATTGGCACTCTAAAGAAAAACAAACGAGAAATTCCAAAGAACTTATACAGGTCAAGCAAAGGGCTCCTGGCTCCTCGATGTTTGCATTCGAAAAAAGGTATGACATTGGTCTCATATGTTCCTAAAAAAAAATCGGGTGGTAATTAGCATTATCTACTATGCACGAAGATGATTCGATTGACGTGACTACAGAAAACCCGGAAATTATAACCGCTTATAATAACACGAAATGTGGTGTTGATTTATTAGATCAAATGTGCAACCAATATTCTGTTTGCAGAAATTCGCGTCGTTGGCCTTTGACGGTTTTCTTCAATTTGATGGATGTGTCTGCTATAAACGCACTTATAATATTCTCACACAACAGAAGCCTATGCGATGACCAATTCAAAATAACCAGACGTCTATTCCTTCATGATCTAGCACGATCTCTAATAAAACTACATGTTTTGCGGCGTATTGGCAATGAACGAGAATTCCGCGACATATTCGTGAAAGAGGCGCTAGATTATTTGTAAGTGACCTGACCAGAAAGCAATTACCCACAAACTTCCCCCTCTTCTAGAGGGAGGTGTCACACCTGTCCTCGAGCAAAGAATAGAACATCAAGGCAAGCATGTGACATCCTGCAAAAGAAATGCGCGTGGAGAACATCTGGTTATTAGCAAGATCTGCACAGATTGCTCTACAGAAGGAGCTTCTTCCAGCGCCTCCAGTGAAAATTAATGTTGATAATATAAAAATAATTTTATTTTAATATCTAATAAGGTTAATAGACGTATATCATTTTTATATTATATCTTTATTATATAAATGTAAAAGAAAAAAGGATATATTACTTCAAAGCATAAATACCTAATTATTTACAAATTTTTACTAAAAAAATATATAATATTTTTTATATTATTATTGTACGACAATAAAGAAACAAAATGTAATATACACATGATATAAAAATGATAATTTATAGTCAAAACGTGCAAAATATTGTTAGTGTACGTTTGTACACCAGGTGACCATTCACGTTAGTACTTGGCAGGTGACCATTCACGTTAGTACTTGGCAGGTGACCACTGCAGGGTTAAATTGTCACCTATTGAGAATGTTTTCCAAATTTTAAAAGAAGAAAAAGCGAGGAAATACATTATTTCCGTTTCTACAGACGTCCACTAGTTGGGGATTTTTTAATAATATTATAATTATTATTAATGTATATATTATTATGTTGGGAAATTATTATTATTAATTAAATATTATTAAATTTTGTTTATAGAAATATAACACGTTAGTGTATTAATGGTTTAGGTGTAACTTTTAACGTTGCATGTATAAATTCTAAATTGTAAGTTGGAGGATTAAAAAGTGTGATATACAATGTAGCGCTTATTATTTTTCAGATATAAATGATAAAACAATTAATAACTTGTTTAAAGCAATTATCAAATTCTAATATATTATTACAATCTTAAAACAAAATATATAAATGTATATGAAAACTTTCATTCGAAGAAGATACTAGAATATTTAAACAATTTAGAGGAACAAAACAAGCTTATTATCAGATCTGAGACGCTTTTTTTTATATATTAGAAATCCATGTATTAATCAGTTTAAGCACATGGTCATTACAGATTGTACTTCATAAATCTGTCATAACCCAGTAGCCTTAATATGTGTGCGTTCGGTCTTTCCACGGCATTCATATTTTTCATCGATGCTTACGGTTTGCGTTTGTTTAACCTGTTCAATGTTCTCCGTTGAAGTCAATTTAATGGATATTTTAGCCGTAGTTTTTACTTCAGTGACACATCGATTGTACTACCCGTGTTTTGTTGGCTTTGTCAGATAAAGCGACGCTATTATGCATGCAAGATTTTCGCGATTTCAAACTTTCGTGTACTGTAATCTGTCCAAACATAGGGTGACCTCTGTATCAACTTTAGTTCTTTCAGTGCTGGAAATGACATTTATTCTTATATATGGTAGAGTAATACCGGCTGATAAATATAATAATTCAGTCTTTGTATGTCTAAGATAGCCCGTTATAATAAGTATCGTTTAATGTTATGTCCATTTTATTAACATGCGTTGATCAACCCCAAAATGAATATCCGTATTCCGATGCTGAGAAACACAGTGCGAAGCCTGTTGCTCGGAGAACTTCTGGCCTAGCTCCCAATCGAGATGAAATCAGCTTACGAATAATATTGTTCCGAGTAGATGCTTTCATTTTTAAGAATTCCATTTATTCTTAAAGGTAAGTGACCGGTCCAATGTCACGCAAAGGTATTTCGGATGTTCGTTATGATTTAACATCTGTCCGTCCCATTCTAGTGTCAATTTACACTTTGATTTAGCATTTTTCATTGATTTAATCCATTAATTCTGTAGAATTCGTCCAACTATTGTAACGCCATCTGTAGTTTGTTTCGGACATCGGCGTTTGTTTCGCATTGTGGTGTAATGGCTAAGTCGTCAGCATACAAAAAATACTTTGTGACAAAACAAGGTGATTCAATTTCTCCTCACTATTTAATACGGTACTTGAATTTGCATAAAGAAAATTAAATTGGGAATCTAAAGAAATAAACATCGATGGATAATATTTATCTAAACTTACATTTGCAGACGACATAATTCTATTTGCGGGATTTGCAAAACGAACTATCAATAATATTAAAAGAATTACACCGTAATTGTAGAAATGTAGGTTTAGATATAAATTCTCACAAAATAAATCTTGTTACTAACAATACAGTAAAAAAATTCGGCTTAATGGAGAATTGGAATATGTGCAGGAAGTAATTTATTTGGGCCGGCGTTTATCATGTAGCGATTGGATGGACAAAGAAATGACAAGAAGAATTACCGCAGCATGGAACAAATTTTGGAGTTAAAAAAGAATTCTAAAAAATATAAGTTGGAAAATTAACCTAAAAGCAAAATTTAGTATTCTGGAAAAATGGGTCGTACCAATTTTGTTGTATGGTTGTCAAATGTCTATGAAAGCAGCACATATTCACAAAATTAGTCGTTTACAGAGATCAATGGAGAGATTTGTACTTGAAATTAGACTGAATTCGTTCGGAAACCATAAGATATAAAACTAAAATTAAGGACATTGCGAAGAGAGCCTTCAGCCTAAAATGGAACTGGGCTGGTCGCACGATTCGTCGGGATGACTTTGTCGCAAATGTAACCAACTGGATTCCGGATTACAATAAACGAAGTATAGGTAGGCAACAGACAGCGGATGGGTTCTACTTGGTTGCAATTAAGCTCGAATAGAACGGAATGGAAGAAAACGTGCAAATTATATAGTGTTCATAACGATATCTATTATTATTATTTAAACGTATCCGGATGCATGCTTATATGTTGTATAATATTGTTAGTATATTTATTGGTGGCAGGCCATCGACCGATATTTGGCGAAATGAAGCCTTTATTTATTTATTTACAATCTTAAACTTACGTTCAAATAACAAGCGCTGATAACTGATTATAATGTAACGTATATACAAAAAAAAAACTAAACTAAACGGTCAGTTCGATTGTTCGTAGATAATTTAGATAATTAAGTTTTAGACGAATATTTTACAATATTTAAGTTTCGCACTTCCGAGTCATTTTCAAGCGCCCGTTATATTTCAACGTCTACGCCTGTCAATTCATACCGGATTAAAAAATCCCGAATAAGGTCCAATCGTTATTATCCTGTACGAAAGCACCATTGTCGCTATTACCGTTCGTTTGTATTATTCAAATATATTCGTAACGTACATCTCTATACGAGAGGATTGTTGATAAAAAGTCTAAAACTACAGTTAAAAACCATCATTAATCTATCCTGATTATTAATTAAAAGTTTTATTAAAAGTTATCTTAAGGCTGCATTATTATACACATTCATTTGTACATACAATCGTATTTGTTGTGTGAACATCGCGTAAGTTCAGACACTCGATTAGTTTAATCATTTTATACGGTTACTACGTATCCAGGGTTAACAAGCAAAAAACTAGTTTTCTAACTTAATTGGTAAAGTTATATAGCACAAAAAAACCTTTTAACTTGTTGCTTAAAATTTTATATTTTTCTTATATATATATTATATATATATATATATATATATATATATATATATATATATATATATATATATATATATATATATATATACATGTTCACCGTAATATAACCCCTTAAAATTGTTCGGAAATTGTTTATTTTTCTATAGGAAGATTGAATTTAGAACTATGAACTTGAATCAGTTTCACTCTGTAGTTTAAAGGTCAGTTTTCTTTTTATCCTCAATCGCACGATCTGCGTTCCGACCTGTTCATTCTTATTAAAGTTTCAATAGTATGTTTCATTAATACCGAATATATCCCTGCACAAATTAGATTTTCAGCGTTTTTGTAAATAACATTATAAAGAATGTAAAGAAACGAAAATAAAATTTATTCAATTTATTATTTATGATAAAAAATTATTTACTTCGTCCTTCATTCATGATTATAAAGATTTTGGTAAACATCGTAAACGAGAATTTATTAAACTATTAAGGACGTTACCATATTTACTAAATATTATTTAACGTATGTGACGAGTTCCAATCAATGTGAAGGCTGATGAAGAAATACGCGCTCAAGGGCACACATGTATATACACATTCTACATATATACACGCAGTAACAAGCTGCGGCAAAAGCGCTCCTAAAATCAACAAATAGCTTCTTGAAGGTAACCAAAGAAATCCGCACCCAAATCTAAATCAGTAGAACGCGAACGTATAATTAGATGGAGGGAGCACCGAACCCTCAAGCCAGAGATGCAGAAGATATACTCGGAACCAGGCTTTAAGTAAAACTGGGTAATACGAAGAACAAACACGAGCTGGATATATTCGAACAAGAGTGAATTGAGGATTCAGTCTACAATTGTTAGGAGATCTGATATATGAGCCATTTATTAAAAATGCTAACTCGCCGAACTACGATGCAATATGACAAATTTCATTGATGCGGATCAACATGTACCTTATGACTTGCAGAGTACTGTTCCGAGAAAATATAATAATAACAAGAAGTACTCTACACGGTTGTTCTGCTTCGTTTTCGTGACGCAATTTTATATCCGTCTCAATTACCGACCAGCGCATTGATCTTGTCATCGATTTTGTCAGTCGGACCCTCCTATTGGGTAAATTTTTATCCGCGAGGATCGAAAACTATTCGCGAGATTCCATTTTACACATTTATTTCTTGTATTACTACACCTAGTTCGCAGTTTGTTCGTTGGTTTCCGTCCACGCCTAATTTAACTGTCCATTTTTAAATTCTTCGATGGTATTTCACATGTGGATAATATCGAAGAATATATATTACTTAAGCTTGTCGTTATATTGTATCAGTATATTTACTATTTCTTCCGTGTTTGTGTATGAAACATCGTGAATAATCACGCATACATTTGGACTGTATTTTTTCTAAATTTTGAACCGAATTCGTTAACTATTGCGTTGATGACCTCGTTGTAATCTGGACGTATTCGATAGAGCGAGTCATCAATTTTTTACTTCTGATATTCCTCGTGTGATAACCGTTTTCAATCCATGACCGAATTGAGACACCGTGTTTTTTTATAGGCCCTACCACTGAAGGAGTAAAAATAAACGGAGTAGAAGTACATTGTATCGGAGAATGGACAGCAGCTCCAACAAAAAGCATCAAAAACAAATGTGGAAATACTACAAATGGTAGAAAAAGAAAGGAAGCTGTTAAAAGCAATAGAACAAAGAAGAAATTGATTTTTGGCAAACATGCTACGCCACAATATGTTCCAGACTACAATGAACGGAAATTAAAAGGGAAGAGGAAGAGAGGAAGATCTCGAGATGGATAGACCAGATAAGAAAAGAAACACAAATGAATTATCATTAAGAACGCAGCTTAAGATAGACAAACGTGGAAAAGAATAGTAGGTTAAGCTACAAAAACAAGAGCAAGGCTTTTAATAATTTATCAATCGCAACATCAAAATCCTTTTTAAATGTAAAAGGTATATTAATTCGGCGTTTAGCTTAGTACGTAAACAGAAATAATAAAATACATATTTAACAACGACTATAGAGTACGATCGACCATAAATAATGCAACAACTGTACTAATCGACAAATAAGTAAGAAGGATAGACTAAGTCGACTAAGTAGATTAAAAAAGGACAGATTCGAGTATTACAATAACCCGATTCCGAGAAATAAAACTTTTTCCACAGCTTTCATGTTAAATAATAATTATTGTAAAATTATTATTTTTTAATTATTTATTTTTTGTTTTGTTTTTAATCGTCATTCTGAAAACTGTTTCATCTTCTAACGGGAACATCATTGTTCTTCTCGGATTGTACATCGTTGTCTCATTTATCTTATCCTCCGGTTAAATTACAAAAGAGTACTCCTATTATATATATATATATATATATATATATATATATATATATATATATATATATATATATATATATATATATATATATATATATATACATAAATATTATATATATAGAAAAAATATAGATGTATATATATTATTAATACAAACACATATATATTATTAATATATATATATAGGATGACCCAGTTTTCGGATAGCGTAGTTGGCAACACCGCTACAACGCAAACCGCGTGCTTCACGTTTAGTGTACACACGAGAGATTCTTTTTTCTTCCCTTAGTTATTATGACATTCTATAACGAAAAGAAGCGCGCGTTTTGCGTGGAACGTTATTTTCGGCGTGAATTGATCAAGACAGTGCAAAGAAAGCTTTGAAAATAATTCAAAGTTACGCGGTGCAAACCTGTAACATCTCGCAATTCAATTTTAAGGTGGGTTGAAAACTTTCGAGAGACAGTTTTTGCAACGTAAAAGAAAAAAGTCCTGAACAAGAAAGAACGGTTCGTATACCTCTATAAACATAGATTGAGTCTGCGGGCAGTGATCATTCGGAGTCCCGGACGGCTCTGCTGATTGTCATGCTGCTTCTTTAAACCTGTCGAGAGAATCTATTCGCCCTATATTGCTGGAAGACTTGAAATTTCATCCTCCGGAACTGGTAATAACTCGGGAATTAAAAAGTACCGACCATGCATAACGAAAACTTTTTGCTGAAAACATCGAAGACGAAGAATTCGATTTAAACAATCTTTTTATGAGCGATGAAGCTCATTTTCAGCTATACGTATTCGTTTACAAATAGAACTGCCGCTACTGGTCCGAACCTAATCCGAATTTAATCGAACAGAAGTCGTCACACAACGAGCGAGTAACCGTCTGGCCTGGAGTAGGCAATAGCGGGGCCTTATTTTTTCACTGGTACTGTCAACGAAACGCGTTATATCGAGATGATAAACTCGTTTTTGCTTCCCTCACTTCGTTGTGCTCGTCTTCTCGGACGTACATGGTTTCAGCAAGATGATGCGACGTGTCATGAAGCGTTTGCTAACCGCATATTGTCGCGTTTCACTTGGCTGTCGCGTTTCGCTTGGCCGTCGCGCTCGCCAGATTTGTCCGTTCCAGATTTATTTACCTTAACAGCCGCGTTTACGAAACACATCCACGAGAATTAGAAGGCTTGAAAACTGGGATTTCTGAAAAAATTTCAAAAATTCAGCGACCTATGCTCGAAAAAGTCTTCAACAATTTTGTAGACTAAATGAATGTATTCGTAAGCTAATTTCTCGTTTTTATACTTTCAAACAAATTTTTAATCAAAAATTTTGGTTGAACAGTTTTGGAGTTATTCAAAAAACAAAACCCTCCGTCTTATGTGAGTCACCCTATCTATATATATATATATATATATATATATATATATATATATATATATATATATATATATATATATATATATATATATATATATATGGATTACAAACGATTCCTTTCTATTTTTCTCGATTACTTGAATTTTATCAAAATTTCGTCATCATTTTGCATTTAGAAAATGAGTAGAGGAAAAAGCTACTAAATGAAAATCTAAAAATAAGACATATTGATACCGAAGTGGAAGATTTCTTGGAGAGTTTAGTTTTTATTTCTGGATAGTGCGTTCATTAATGGAACCCACACTACCATTTCGGATACTGGATTATAGCGCACGCGAGATATAGGATAGAAACATGTAAGCTCGGGGTAGGCGAATGGACAAATTAAAGTAATTGAACCGTTGCGAAGATCTTCTTCAACAACGTCGCAAAACGACTAGTTATCACGCAAACGGATAGAAGGTTAAAGGTTCTAAAAATGCATTCCCCCCCCCCCCGAAAATGCTGACGTAAACGTTATTTAAAAGAAAAAATTATCGTCCTTCCGATTACTACGCGGACGGGGATATAAATCGGTTATAACGACGAGAAATCGAAAATTTTGTACGCGATTCCAGAACCCATTTCCGAAGCAATTGCTACTTCTCGAATTTTCTCGTCCATATGGCGATTTTTAGAAATCCTGCCTTAACCGATTTCAAGTTAGTCTGTTATGTGTGGTTTTTTTTTTAACACATTCACGTAGGCATTTTCGATTTTATTTTCCTTCAGATCGCTTGAAAAAACACAGCTGACCAGAATATATATGAATAAGCTCGTAAAAAAGTTTCCAACAGAAAACTGGAACCAACTAAATAATCGCGTATACGAAATATGATTTGATATAATAAAAAATATTCGTACTAATAGAAAATAGTGCCGCCTTTTTGCTCTTCTCGAGTAATTTGTGGAACGTACATATTTTCTTAATCTCTATTGCTCGATATCTCTTCTTCGGGGTTGTCCAGTCCTAGGAGGACTTGTTCGCCATACCCCTTGAGTTGGGTGTGCGTCAGTACAACAAACTTCTTATTTTATGGTTCTCAATTAGTGTTAGCCTCGGTTTGCCTTTTTCGAATTTTTCCTCGCTATTTTGCCTTCCATCGTATTCGGGATATCATTCCTCCCGGCTATCCGATCCATTCCAATCTCCTTTATCTTATACGTCGCAGGATAGAACGTCGTTCTTGGACTCGATCAAAAATACTTTGGTTCGATACTTTGTCAGTCCATGAGACTTTCAACGGGCGACGCCAATGTCAAGTTCCAAATGCTTCTAATTTTAGTTTATCTTTGCCGAACATGGAGTCCACATACGAGGCTATTGACCATACGTAAGTTGTTTTCTTCGCTGCGTGATCAAAAATCTTTTTTTCGTGAATGCCGTTTTCGCCATTGCAATTCCGGCTACTATTTCCTTCTGACACGATACATCCTCTGTAATCCATTGTCCCAAATATTTAAATTCTTTCACATGTTTTTCCTTCCAGCCTTATTTCGTTGTTTGTTCAATGATCCACATTAGTCTTTTCGGTATTAACGTTTATTCCATATTTCTTTGCATGTAGCCTCGTTAACAATCTCAACGAATAGACGAATTAGAATAAAGATACTTCACTTTTAGATTGATTAATTAAATATTTAAATGATGTAACTACATCTAATTTATCGTAAGAAATATAAGTAAAATATATATAAGGAGAATTTTCTTTTTTTCCCCGGAAGTTATTGTACATATTATAAAGAATATTCGAAAATAAAAAATAGATTCAGTGAAATTCATAAGAAAAAAAAATTAAAATATTCGCATTTATTCGACTTTTCTTATAAATTGCGACCGGATTAAATGGTGGCTATGTAGAGTATTTTTTCCTGAATAAGAAGATGACGAAGAGTTTATCAGTAGCCCATTCAGATGACTAGGCATATTTCATACGAGGTGTCAAAGATCCTGACCCATATAGCCTTCTTACTTCTTGATCATTATCTAGAAAGATTATTCATATCGTATTAATCGTTCTTTTGGTTCACTCTCTAACGTTGAGAATTTCGAAATATTTATTGTAGAGTACGAAATGTATCAGAATGAATCGATTCGATAGCTTTCGTTCGTATAGACTTAATAAGGATGATTTTATAAATTAATAATTTATTTCTGAGAAATGGATAGGTGTTTTCGCCGACTTAATTTCCACAATTTCATGTCAAGTTGTTTGCACTTCATACGACACGCTTAGACCATGCTAACTTTCTAACGAAGAACATACTCGGATATTTTTGTCACGATATTATTACTGAGCTTATTTTTATTGAAACACGATTTATACTTCGCAAAAGTAATTGCGTTTACTCTAACGCGTCAACGTCTGAGCCGGATATTCGATTTCTATTATAGCCGTTTGCAGTTTATTTTTACACCGCGACAGGGTGGTCCTTATTAATAGTTAAAGCTGACGCATCGTCTGCAAACACATTGCAGCGTTAGTATCTGTTTCGTGTGGAAAATCTGCTTTGGATAAATATTAGAAATTTCAACTTTGAATTTTACTTGATGTGTGCCGGTTTTCCAAACATGATTTTGTCAGTAGCTAAAACGATTGGGGAACGGATTTTTTTAGGCAACAAACTTGATGCAAGATCTTGCCAACGAGGTGGATCTGTAGAACCGCGTTGAAAATATTAGTAAAAAGTAAAATATTGTTTCGTTTGGCAGCTTTTATAATATTCCGCCATTAATTAAATCGCGATCTGGTTTTTTTGACAATTTAATTTTTATAATATATTTTGTCTGTTTTGGTTGATACGATGGGGATACTCTCAGTTTTAAGGGAGCATCTAAAAATTGTATTATTCCTTTGAAATTTGCACTCCCTGCATACGGTTCGAACACATCTGAAAAGTGCTGAATAATTCCGCTTTGCCACTTCTATCCCGTATATTATTATAATAATGTGTTAACCTATTTTTACTCTTGATTGCCTTCTAAAAGCTAAAATCGGTTAATTTAGAAGGAAATAAATTTTGCAAATAACGATACAAGTTTGGCTTAAAATTTTTAATTATTGTAATTGATGGAAGAATGGACTATGTAATCTCATCCCATCGTAATAATGTAAGTGTGTGGAGGACTCTGCATTTGTGCCGGGAACTCCATCAATATATTAAAACTCCCTTTTGTTCTATAGAGAGAGGTGGTTTTTAGTGGGTAAAAATGCCACACGCTGATTTTGGCTCCCTTGCAATGTATGTTGTTTGTATGCACTGCATTAATAAAAACTAAATCTTTATTATATCAGTGTCTTTTGAAGATTTTCCACCCGCAAACAAAACAAAACGGTACAATGTATTATTTTTAATTTAATAAAGTGACATCTAACTGATTGAATTTCTTATTTAATAATTTCTTGTCGTTAGGGTTTGTTCTCTCTTTTTTTTTGACACGTTTTACGTATTTTTCTTTGTTCATTTACTAATATCGTGACATGTCGCAGGATATTACTTATATTAGCTAGTGTTTTACTTTTAGAAATTAATTTCATTCTGCAGATTGGGATAGTTTCAGTAAAGTGTTGAATTGTTACATCTAAATCTAATTCTGCTTCTAGAGATACCTTTAGATTCAACTTGACATTTAATCATTCACGAAATTCGTTCAAATTACTATATTTATTGTACGATTGAATTTTTCTTTCCTTAAATACTGATACTGCGCTTAAAAAATTTACCCCGGGTATTATAGTTTAGAGTATCATTGTAATTTAGATTTGTCAGTTGCGTAATTGAATTTATTAAATTACCTCTAGCATTAGTGGAACGTGATAAAACAGTGTTTATAAATCAGGTAATAAACCGTATAATAACCCTAAAACAACGAAACACTCCTATGGATTCCTAGTGAAATGATTAATAAATAAATATATATATATATATATATATATATATATATATGTATTTTAATGATTTGAAAATTCAGAGATTCACTGTCAGATTGTTTTATTATAAGAATGCCAGATTGACATACTTATTTTTAGTAAAGTTTTCCTCATATTTGTTAATCAGTTTGAAAAATTCAAAATGGAACACCTTTTTAACGTCACCTAATCTACGGGAAACTAGTTAAAACTTATTGAGATCAAGTCAATCTTTACCGCCCTTGAATAATCCGTTAACAAATCAGCCGGTATATAAGTTAAATGACAAGCTTGAACTACCGGTTTCTCACGTTTCTGATATGAGTACCCGTCGTGATATAATTCCACGTACTCATTACTATAGGGTTTTCCAGGTAATTATCTCGTTGTTACCGACTCACAGAGTATTTTAAAGGCTATTGAATGCAAAGGGAAGGTGTCAGATTCATTGATTTCAGTCATCTTGTTGAAACTTAATCAGCTCGAAAACCTCAGTATATTTGTGTCATTCTTGTGGGTACCGGGACATCGAGGAGTCCCCGACAATGAAATGGTAGATGCAATAGCTAAAAGGGGTTCTTCTAGTGGTGTTTTATTCTCTTCAGTTTCTTCTCGTGACGTCATTCACTTTATACAGTCTGTTCATAAAAAGCACTGGGATCAGACATATATGGAGTGCATACAGCGGTCGCCTCTTACTGCGTATTATCAGCTGCAGCCGTCTCTCCCTAGGTTCCCATGGTTCTACGTTTTCAAAAACATCAAGCGGAGAGGAATTGTGCTTATCAGCAGATTGCGGTTTGGGCATTGCTTGTTGCCTGACCGCCTGTTCGTTATGCAGCTTAGAGATAATCCGTATTGTCCTCTACATGCTGGTCGTGTAGTCTGCAACCCCGATCACGTGTTCTTCGAATGTCCTTCATTAACAGCACTACGTTCTGAACTGTATCTCAAATTACTTTACGCATCTCGTGGTGGTCCTCCTTATAATGTAATGTCCCTTCTACATGTTGAGAATCTAGATTTATTCCCGGACATAGCGACTTTTCTCGAGAAGTTGTCCGAGTTCATAAGAATATGAGTTAGTGATTATTACGGCTCCACGTTGGGTAAGCTGTAAAGGCATCCCCATTAAAAAAAAAAAAAAAAAAAAAAAAAAATGGATGTTAGGTTTCAACTACTTGTTCCAACATTCCGTCAGATATTTACCTTACTACGCCTTCTTAAATTAATAAATACATCACAAAGTTAAAAAACAAATCATCCTGTGGCGATGATGAACTATAGTGATTAAACACTTACTAAGACAATTGTATATTTGACAAATATTGCGAAAGGTGTGCTCAAAACAAGTTTCTTTCCTACACAGTGCAGTTGTGCTAGAATTATAATTATGCCTAAATCCGGCAATGATATTACTGTTATCGATAATATTCGTCCAATCAGTCTGCTAAACTCTCTTAATAAAATAATTGTTTTAAATCGATTACAGTTACACTTTGAAAATAACAGAATTCTCACAGACGAACAGTTTGGATTTAGAGTGGGTTATTCATCTGTACACCAAATAGCTGGGCTGACTGATTACATAACCGACAACTTTAATCTTAATATTTATACGGGGTTATTACTAATCGACATTGAAAAAGCTTTTGATTCGGCTCGACATAATGGTATCATTTTTAAACTCGTTAAATTTAAATTTCTCTTATATTCAATAAAGTCAATTAAATCTTATTTAAGCAATAGAATGTTCTATGTTACTCATCATATATATATATATATATGTATAAATCCTCTGCTAAAACTTATAGTTCAGGTGTACCGCAGGGCAGTGTATTAGGCTCGTATCTATTTTTAATGTTAATAAATGATATACCGATGTTACCATAATACGCCGACGATTTAACATTATATTGTAAATCTTACAAGCTAAATACCATAAGTAACAGATTATTACAAAAGGCTGCTAGCTCATTTGTAGACGGTGGGAGTTAAAAATAAAGACAGATAAAACTGAATCTATACTCTTCATAAGGCGGCAACAATTCCTTCAACGGAAATTAACATCGATGGCAAAAGTATTCACTGGCGAAAGCAAGTTCGATGTTTAGGTGTCATCCTGGATTATCGTTTATCTTTTAATAATAATATTAATTACATAATTAATAATAAAGCAATCCGTACACTTCCAACAATATTTAATAGACGATCGTATTAATCTGTCATTAATAAGAAATTATTATATACACGTATTATTCGGCGCAGATTAAGCTAGACAGCTATCAGTTTCAAACAGTACATTTAAAAAATTACAACTTATTCAAAATCACTGTTGCAGAATTATATTAAATCGTCACAAGTATACAAAATTTACTTAATTAAACATGCCTATATTCTTACATTAGTAACTTATCGATAAAGTTTTACTACAGGTGTAGAGTACATGAAAATAGATTAATTAATTTCATGGTTGATTACGATATGTTAAGCCTCACCAAGCGTTATACTAGGTACAAACATCGTAGAATTAAGCATAACTCACTTAATTTGTGTCGTAAATTATTTATTTTGTGTAGTTAATATGGTATGTGTGCATGTGTGTGCATATGCACGTACATGTGTATATATGTGTGCCTATATACTTCGTATATGTTTGTTTTTCTTTTATACTATTTATTTCCCCCTCAGGTTTTTGTTTGTTTTTTCCTGTAGCCTATTTGTCTCATTAATTTTCTAGATTTAGTAGTACTATATAAGTTGACTGTTAATGTGTAAAGTACTCAGCTTTATGAACCTTGTTGTATGTATATCATTATGAAATAAAGCTTCTTTTTCTTCTATTAATACTGTTTTTCATTTTACTGATTTTTGTGAATTGTAATCTAAAATTCATGCTTTTTTTCATTTTATATTTTTTTTATTTTTAAATATTCATTTGATAATGGCCTAACAGCCGAAAAGCTTTGTGATTCTTCGTAAAGAAAAATTTTAATGATTTTAACTTTTTTGCTAATGTTTATTTTTAAAAAATCATTATATATATATATATATATATATATATATATATATATATATATATATATATATATATATATATATATATATATATATAAACAAGCGCGTGCAAAAAATTAAAAGTCTGAAAAATAACTAAAGGAATATATGTCGGAACCTGCGAGGTAATAACGTCATTGTTGAATATGACAATATTTATGATAACACACTCTCCTACGCATGCCAAAAACATTATAATATATACATGTTTATGTGTGTATTCATGTATATGTGTATGTGTCGCATGTGGACGGGATAGATTTTTAAAAATACCATGCACCCTACAATCTCGTTACAACGGTTTACGTCTTCGTCCTGTTCTTTGTTCTTTTTACATTCTCTTATTTAACATAGAACGTCATTACCGGGGAAAAGTTCTACAAATAATCCACGAATCTCTGCCATCATTTTTTTTCTTGGGAGGCTTCGTCTTTAATTTTACCTGCAGTTCTTTTCTCTTGCGCTTTTTTAACCCCCGTCTTCACCACCCAATCAGGTTATTATATTTTTCACACCACGAAAAATGTCTAAACCGTCGCGAACGATGTACCGTAGATAAGATCCCGTCGTAGTTTTCATTTTCAATTTTAATTCTTTTTCCTCGGCCTTTAAATTTATGAAACCCGCTTCTGGAATTATTTAGTAACGTGAATACCGAGTTCCGATAGATATTTGCCCGCGTGTAGGTGAGATTACATATCCGAAATAAAAGAAGGCAAACCCGACTTGTTGATTAATGGCGATTTGCCGTAGCCTAACGACCGGCTCCTAAATTGTTACGCGTACAGATTGTAATTTACTATTTCGCTCGATTTCTATTTTTGGCTCGCGTTTACCATCTTAATTATCGCCACGAGCTACAGTACCACTCGGTAATGACGTCGGTAGTAGCTTTATATCGTGCGATTGCCGGATAAGTAGAACGACACTATATATTGTTGTTTGTGTATTTCTATTGTTACTCACATAGTCCTTCATCATTACGTCCATGCATATATATATATATATATATATATGTGTGTGTTTGTGTATGAGGCTGTGTGTATTAAGTTCTAAATGGAACATCCGAAAAATAAAATTAAATCGAGCGTTTTTCGATCTCGACCTAAAACGTAACTACACGGAGATCTTTCACTGGGCAATTTTTCTCGGCAAACTGACACGCCTAATTTAAAATTAATCCATCATTATTTTAAATTGGATTGAAATATACTAGACAACTACACGATATAAATGTGTCTATCCGTGTGTCTATCTAGTCTGTACAAATAATTTCACTACAGAGGAAATATCTTAATTAACGCGTACAGACGATATAAAACCTTTTCGCAAAGTACGTTAATCGCTATTACTCGACGTACTAACGAAAATCAGAATTTTGATATATTTGCAATAAAGAATAAACGAATTTCTGTTCGTCAATGAAAATCTCGATCACGAACTAAGCTATTACCGATAATACAAAAACCGTTTCCCTAACCCCTATAGCATCCCATAGGAGACAAATTAAAACCGTTTAAGAAATTACCGCAGCCCAATTTGACAATCCAAATGGGGAAAAATGCATGCCATACATTTGAAATAATTACCAACTTTTTAGGTACACCACCCTCGTAGACGCACAATTTAATCGCAGCACCCGCATAGAACTGAATAATATGAAATTATCTGTACTATAAAATACGTTAGATATTTATGAATGTAAAGTTTAATTTTAATTTATCTTACTTCTTCTTCTTCTTCTTCAAGTGCCTTCTCCTCGGAAAAGGTTGGCGGTCATATGATGAGACTGATCTCGGTTGCTGGCTATCCTTATGATTTCTGAAGCCTTCCCGATGTTCAACTAATCTTGTATATTTTACATCTAATATGTTCTTCTTCCTAGGCCCTCTTTCCCTTCAATGTTTCCTCGTATTTATTACTTCTTATTATATGACCTAGGTACGCTGTTTTTCTTCATTTTACTATAGTCATCAGTTCTCTTACATTTGGATTCACTATTGACCTAAGAAACTTCATGTTAAAATGTAGGTCCGGCAGATCAGGAATAAAACACGTCAATTATCTTAATTAATTAATAGGCAGGCAATCGGAGTTGGATGTTTCCTACAAGCTGCTGCTATACAAGCAAATTATTAATCCTATTTAGACTTATGGCCTGAGGGCCCGCTCTGACGGCCAAGTATACGCCGCTGTCAAAACATCATCTTACGCGATAGTTGATGCTTATCGTTACGATATTCATTCTAATCTCAGCATGGTGGTGTTCATCAATGATGTCATTAAGAAATTCGTTAAATTGCACAAGCATCGTTTGGACAACCATGTCAATGCAGAATCAAGACAACTGCTTGATACCGAACATGGAATTAGACGAATCGTTCGTCGCCACCCTATAGATTTAATCTTGTAAATATGTAAATTGATGTATAACGGATGCGTAACCAATGGGATACGTACTCACACTCGTCTTTGTACTTAGAGGTGAAGTTAGAATCATGTAAGTTATTGATAATTATTTAGCCAAACGGCTAAGATTGTATATTATTAAGGGCTGTGTAAAAAAACACATATTCGCATATCTGCGAAATAAATAATTTGTTCGTAGTCTTCAAATAATGTTTTACCATTTCTTCTATTAGGCAAAGTATTACCTTCCATGTCGTAATATATGCCCTAATCATTCGCGTTCGTCTTTTTGCTATTATTTTCTGATAACTTCGGTTTTCCATCAATTCCTCATAATATCAAGAGTCGATGTCACTTCGTACTATCATGTCGTTCCCGTTAAAACGTTTCCAATCTGACACTACATAATGATTTCAAGATTCCATATGTCAGCGACATACTGCAGTCCAAGATATTATTTGATAAGTTCGAAGACAACAACAACCCGATCAATTGTACCATGCACACAACAAGTAGACAATTCACCAAGGCGCTTGAGAAGAAAGTGATGCCATGATGCTATTCAGATCACCCTAACGGACTTCAGTTTTCCCCTCTTTGCTCGGATATTAGTATGTTTTTTTTTATTAACTACTGTATTTGATCATACTTATTACTATCATTCGTTCTCAATTTCATTCCCATCGTATTACCCGTCCTTCTTTTCTCACAATCTTGTGCTTTAATCAAGGCACCAGATTAATACCCGTTTTCTCATCCGTGATCAGCGTTGTTTTCAGCACTTAGTGCTAGTACAATTTGAAAAAAAAAATGTATTTCTTTTAATTGTTCTATTTCTTTACATATTTTGTTATACTAATCAGTTTTTGCCCGTTTCCATTCCTTTATTACCAATTTATATAAAATTTTATATTCTGTGCTTGATTTATCAGTTGTTTGTCTTCTGCTATTTACCGTGCTTATTATTTTTTTTGTGTAATCCATGCGTTATCTTTTCTTGTATTCGTTTTTAATGTTTCATCCGTTACTTTTATCACTGCAGTTTCCACTCGGATTATTTATCACCCGTTTTCTTTATTGCCTTCATTTTCTTTTCTAACTCAGTTTGAAATTCTGCTAACATGTTTGGATTAGTTTCGAGTTGTTCAGTTTTTCATCTTTAATTATTTTTTAATTCTTAATCTGCTACATTTCTTTAGGACTAATTTATATCTAACCGCGAATTCTATGGTCGGTGTACATATAGGTGCGGAGTATGCTCTAGATTCAGTCCAGAGCATACTACGATTATGGAGTCGTTCCTTCCATGGACATCCTGGTATTTTGGGTTGCATCAAAAAAGACCTAGCAGTATGGCCAAAACCCATTGGCGAAATCTGTCTACTCAGATTGGAAACAGAGGTAAATAGAGTGTACCTAGGGCATACACTAATCACCCACTCGTACCTGTTTGGTAAAAAGCCACCACCTGTATGCGATAAATGCAAAGCACCATTAACCATCAATCATATGCTCAAGAACTACAAAAATACGCTCATTATCGTACGAAGGAGATAAGGTCAACTATCCCGAACGTCTACTGGAAATTCTTACAGACTTCCTTATCAAGACTAATATTATTAATAGTTTCTAGTCAATAAATGAAAAAAATTATCTCAAATTTTTCTACTTCATTCACATTATAATTCCTCCGGCAGGAATTTAAAAATGTCTAATTTTCCCTTATAGCTTTTCTCTTTTTACTTACACACACACACACACATATATCATCGACATTTTACTGTCCGTTGCTAAATGAGCAAATTATACGTTATCTCTACTTAAAATCACCATTCAAGACACTAATTACACACAACGCAGGTGTATATTGTGTTATAAAACGCCATTGCCTTTTTCGTACAAATTATGAGTCACATGATGAAAAACTTTATACGGCGAGATTGGATCGAACATCAATTGCCAGCTACGCTCTATATTATATATATATATATATAATACACGTATGATTTAAAATAATCTTCAGCAAGTGTCGTAAAAACAAATGTATTAGTATTAAATAAGTGTATTAAACAATGCAATAAATACGCATATAACCCTTTAATATAAATTGCGGTTATATACAAAACATTGTTCAATGTAAAGTTCTGAGGCCATTCAGTACCTGAAATAACGACTACAACGTCCCTTTGGTAATAATAACCCAAAATGGAGAAGAAAACGAATTGCACAGAACAGTTTCCTTTAAAGTAACATTAAATTGGAAAATCCAATTTTTTTCCAGAAATATTGCCGCTTAAAGCTTCTCGTAGCCTATCGTAAGTGTGTGCAAAGGGTAACCTAAAGATAGTGCTTATTTTAGTACGTGTGTGCGGTGTGCATGTGCATATATATATATATTCAAAACATAGTTGTTTACACCTCTCTTCACTTCGGTACCATTCGTATACAGAATAATACAGTCTTATAGAAACATCAGTATTATTAATGTGTGTGTTTGTTTCCGTATATTTCGTCCGTTATAAAAATGGTTTAATAGCGCGAAAATAACTCTTTCTCATACACACAAACACACACACACATATATATATACATATGACGTAACGTATCACTTTATAAGAACTAGAACCCTGTAGAGCCAGCAATACATATTATTACGTTTTCCATGGGCGATAATAACATTTTTATTACATCAGTAATACTTTGCACATTAATACTTTACACCCTGTACACTAGACGATGCCACGAGATTATCGTTACCACAGACGATAAAATACATATGAAATTGCGGGGAAAGGCTAACCGTTCTTATTATTCCCAGTTAGTGGATCATCTCAAACTTTAGACATTTCAGCGAGGAATTTTTGTTCGAATCGAAGATAAGTCATATTAATATACAATGGACCTAGCCAAATGATATAAAATTGCGCTAACTACCGCACCATATCCTTAATACTATATGCTAGTAAAGTTATGCTTTACATAATCCAAGAAAGACTTAAACCATTTTTAATACCTAAAATATCCTCAGAACAGGCCGGTTTTATGCCCGGAAAGGGTACGAGAAATCAACTCATAATCATCACACAGCTAATAGAAAAATGTTACGAATTTAATATGCCGGCTATATTATGTTTCCTGGATTATGCGAAAGCATTCGACACCGTTAAATGGAGTGTTATGTGGCGAATACTGAAAGACACAGGAGTACCTGAATAAATATCAGAATAATTAAACAGATATATGATAATAACGAAGCATATGTACGCATTGAAAAGGAAATGTCGGAAAGTTTTCAAACAGGAAAAGGTGCAAGACAAGGGCGCGTGCTCTGGCCACTACTATTTAACATATGTGGTGAATGGATAATACAGAAAGTTATGGAGAAATGGAATGGCAGTATATCAGTGGGCTGATATAAAATTACAAATTTAAGGTACGCGACACGGTTTTACTGGCTGGTACAGAGGCAGGAATGGCGGATCTGCTGCAGTTAATCGAAACTGTCGGCGAAGAGGCTGGCCTGAAATTAAATCGAAAAAAATTCTCTATCATGGTAGTAGATGGAGCCAAACAGTTACCTCCAAACTTAAATTTAATACCGGATATGAAATGCAAAAACTATGTTGTATAGGAGCACATTTGTCCAATAAGGGAGGATGCGAAGAAGAAGTAAAACGCCGGATAGGACTAGCCAAAGTAGCAATAAATAAACTAATAAAAATATGGAAAGATAGGGGTATACGAAATCAAACGAAATTATACCTAATGAGACAATAGTATCTCCCATCCCATTGCACTGTATGGCTGCAAAACATGGACATTAAATAAATCATCTCAACGGAGACTCGAGGCAATGGAATTGATAGCATACAGAAGAATGTTCAGAATTCTATGGACTATCCGTAGAACGAATGCCTCAATTCTGCAACAGTTAAATATCCAGCCATACCAGAGAATATTGCCTATCATTGAAGTTCTTTGGGCATATTATTCGAGCTAATAGCATCGAGAAGGTGGTCATTCAAGGAAAAGTACAAGGTAAACGGCAGATAGGTCGACCGCCAATACGTTTTATCGACCAAATCAAAACGATAACTGGTATTCAGACGGCCCAAGAAATTATGCACCAGGCCGCGAACAGAGATATATGGAGAAAACTTCCTTCAAAGTCATAAATTGGGTCACGACTCTCGAAATCGAACGCACGATTGGATGATGATGATGATGATATATATATATATATATTATAAACCAAACAAAATCATAACACAGTTTAATCACTAAAAAAAAACTTTTAGTGTTCAAACTATATAATGATTTTGTTTGGTTTATAATTTATAAAATCACTATTCTCCAATATATTCAACATTTTATATATATATGTATGCATGTATGTATATGTATGTATGTGTGTGTATATGTCTATATAAAATATACGTCATTTTAACGTGTGTTTAGCTCAATAGTTGTTATAAAAATTGAAACAAGAAATTCGTTGGATATCTATATATATGCGACTTTATAAAATTAGAATAAGGAATTGATTCATTGTTTTTCGTCTTTGTCTTTTATGTTAACGCGCGGTTTAACGAATATTTGAAATAAATTTTATTTTACGACTTCCACATTGTACACAGATTGAAAACGCATAAACGAATTTTATTCTTACTTAATTTTTGTAACCCGAAATATCAAAATTTTAACGATTATCGATTAAACGACAAACGACAATTAGCAAAACTTTATCGTAATATACAGACTCGGTGTAATAACGTTAATTAATGTGTGACCCATGTAATGACGTCGAATTATAAACAGTAAAAAAGTAGTTATAATCATAAGTTAAAAGGTTTTTGGGGTATTATTCCATTTTAAAGTGGAAAATTATAAAAAACGATTGAAATAAAACAAAAAATAAAAGGTAAAAAAAAATATTTAATCTACATATACACAATATTACACAAACGACTCTGATTACAAACTGTACTGTGTCAGACTAATCTGATGATGAATACTTTTTTTCCGTTTATGTGTCTATATTCCAATGTGTATTGTGATATGCAGTGGTATAAGTATTTTTTTATATTTCTGTAATAATTCAATATTTTTTTTTTCAAATCTGTTGTGGTTTAATTCAGTTGCATGATTGTGTTCAATTATTTAGTTCTCAGTGTTCGCATTTTAATTAACATTATCTATTATACCGTCTATAAATAAATAAATAAATAAATAAATAAATACATATTTTTTATTTCGGCACTTCTCATAACGGGACAATTTCGAACCAACCATCACTGGAATTAATTTCAGGGTCATAACGTAATAAAAAGTAATTTCTTAAATAACGATTCCTAAACTGATCAACTACCATTTTGTCGGTCTTAATTCATCTGACAGTTATAGCCTATAACGACGCAAGTTAAAAAGCGACGCATTTTTCAAGTTGTACAATGAGGTAACATCAAATTCATTTGACATTAACGCATCGCCGTGTGAACGAACGAATAATATATAACTTTTTCACATCATTTAGCAACATCGGCTAAACGTAGGACTAAATTATATTTAACGATATTTATCATTTCCAGGGCTATCATCGCCCGACATTCTCTAACGTGACGTCATGCGTACTTGATCGCAAACATTAACGATTTACGTACATCGGACAAATGGCGGCAAGGTAGGAACCTCCACGTGGTGTCCTTGGACAGTGACGGAAATATAAAATCTGAAAAAATTCGGAGATGATTTCAAACTATCGCTGACAAATCCTACCACTACCAAACGCGTGCAATAGCAGAAGATATACTCCTGAAAATGCCTTTTTCAACGCCAGCCTTGACGATCATCTTTGTAAATGTTGAACGATTAAAGTATGTAAAATCGAGCATGTTATCGAACTTACGTAAACAACAAAATTTTGATATCCTTGACCTGCAAGAAACCCATAGAGAAAGTGCGCTTCAAATTTATGGAACGAACCTTGTTGCAAATATACCGCATGGAAAGCATAGGAGCGTAGTTTATTCACGTCCGGGAATAAAGATTTCCTCCGTTTACAAATCTTGTAAAAACAACATGGAAGTAATAACACTTGAACTGGAAAACTGTACGACAACTTTTATATATAACCCCCTCTTCCCAGGAAATAAATATGAAGCCCCCATCAACTGAAAACATTCCCAACAAGGAGATATAAATTGGGAATTTCAACAGCCATAGGATAGAATGGGGCCGTGATACAAATTATGAAAATGTTGAAAAAGTAGTCTCATAGGATATAAGTAAACAAATGGATTTGGTGCATGATGCAAAGTTACCTCATTCCTTTAATAACTGTCGGTGGATGAGAAGCTTCAATCCGGATTTAATGTTTGTTTCGGAAAAACTGCTGCCACGTGCTCTAAAGATGTTATGAATTCAATACCTAAAAGCCAACATAAATCGATTCAGCTGACAATATTTCCAATTATACGGGGAATAAACTGTTTGCTAGAGAATCGATTTAATTTTAAGAAGGCAAATTGGAATAAATTCATACAGCTATTAAATGAAATTCTAAACTAAATAGACGCGGTAGCAGAAAATTTACCAAGCGATCTACGGATGTACAATCAACGCCATCCCCAGAAGGCATAGGAAACCGTTAATTCCTTTAAGCAATGAAACTAAACGGAAATTACAAGAATACATTCACATCTATGAAATATCTCATTCTAGTAACATCACAATGGAACTCGTAAAACAGGTAAATAAGTTGACAGCAAATCAAAAAAGAGAAAGATGAACTGAATTGATAAACTCACTGGATATGAAGCGAAATAGTTTTAAAGCATGAAGGCTCCTAAAAACCTAAATGGTGAACAAACAAAACTGGCCTAGTATATATCACGGCTAATAATATAGATAGAGTCAACTGATTGTAAATGGCAAAACGAAGAAAAAAATCAAAAAGGTGAAAATCATCAGAGATGAAACCAAAAATAAAAACCATCTTAAGCAGCAAATTACAGCACACGATATACAAGGAAAGCCCCCTGGACCCGTTGGAGTTATGGCAGATCAACTTAGTTGAGTGATGAAGCAATAGTCTGGTTTGCAAAATGATTTAAATAAAAAAATATAAAATACCAGCAATTTGGAAAAAATATCAAAACGGTGTTGAAACCTAGAAAAGATCCAGAATATCCTACCAGCTATAGACCCATTTATCTATTGGGTAACATCATGAAAATATTTGAAAGAATCATTTTTAGCAAGATACAACCCATCACTAAAAGTAAATTAATAACAGAACAAGTCGATTTGCAGGAGCAGCAACGATTAAGTACTGAACCTGACTCAATATATTCAGAAAGGATTCCAAGATAAACAAATCACAGGAATAATGTTTATTAATTTCACTACTGCTTACGACACAATGGACCATAGCTTACTGTTTAAAAAACATATCACATGACAGATAACTGCAAATTAATAACTATCTTGAGGGAACTCCTCACAAACAGAAGTGAAATTTGGGACCAAAGAAAGCAGCTGGAGACATCAAAGAAACGGTCTACAATAGGGTAGAGTATTGGCCCTAACACTTTTTAATATCTACACTAACTATCAATCAAAAACATTTCGAACAAGAAGGTTCATATTTGCCGACGACCTGGCAGTTGCAGCTCAAGACAGGGTTCCATGCAGAAGTTCAAGAGCATCTACAATGAGCAGTAGAGAAGTTAGGTGACTACTATAAAGAGAATGCTTTAAACCTCAACCCAGGAAAAACGGACGTGTGTGCCTTCCGTCTAAATAATGGAAAAGCAGAATGTCTACTTGAACGGATGCCAGATAAGACATAATCAAACTCCAAAATATCTAGGACTTACCCTAGACCGAACACTTACGTTTAGAACACACTGCGAAACATTAGAGAAAAAAATTTGTCGTTGAATGTTCTGGAATTTTTATCTAATATTATTCGAGATGTTAATATCTGCAGTTGCGTTTATTACAGTCAGTCGCATGATCGACATCATTGCGACGTATTTTTGTAACGATTGTCTAAATACAAAGTTACCCTTAATAATAGTAATAAAATGAGAAAATGATAGTGGGTACGAAATTAACTCGTGAACGTTTCTATTGAAGATAACTGACAGCAGGTATACAGGGTTACAAATATTCGTATATATATATATATATATATATATATATATATATATATATATATATATACATATAAATATATATATATATATGTATTTATATATATGTATTTATATGTATATATAACAACAGTTGAGGAAGGAGTAAAGGTGCAAGTTCATGATTATTTAATGCACAACCATCGATTGGTATATGTACTACAGTCTTGTAAATATTAGCGTGGTCGAAAATCGTTACCTCCCATTTGTCAAATAGACGGTTCGGTAGTCTTTTTTGATTGAAAAAATTCTTCCACGTGAATTCCCACTACTACTATTATTACAATTTACAATCGAACGCACGCAATGACGATATATATTAACAGTGTCTAATCGTCTACAATTACAAATCTCGACTAGTATTACTAATAACGCAATCTCTACTATCATTATTTTCAGTTATTATTATTATGATTATCGCTTAAATATTCCTTCCAATTTCCTCTTTATAATTATTTCAATGTCGTCTTTTTCTTTTTCATATGAATAAACTAAATAGCGTTGCGAGTGTACTTATCGTAGAGTAGATAGCAAATTGTAGTTGCGTGATTATACGCAACTGTCAACGGAAATATCAGAAATATAATGTATACGCACATATATTATATACATAAATGCGCCTATTATCATTTAATCAGATATAGGAGGCCTTCAAATCTATAATGTCGTGTTGCGGACAAATTCGCATACATATACGATAGGAAATTCTTCAATAATAGAACCAAAATAGCCCCTCAACAGTATGCGTCTTAATTTCAAATGATACTGCCCACCTAGTTCCGCCTTTGAGATTTACGTTCTATCCTTGAAGACGAGTCCAGTTTTATTCTGTCTCCAAATTCTTATCGAAAATTTCAACTTTCTGGAATATATGAACTATTTCCGCCTTTTTGCAAGTATTTCCTTTGTCAACTAGCTCAACGAAAAACTAAAATTACTATTTTCTCACAATGGATATACAGATCACCATTCTCTCTTCCTCAGATCACATAGGAATTACAAACAACGAAAATGCCGATCCAGCAGCACACTTCGGTCTTTGTTTTTCCAAGGGCTTCTTTTTACATCACATTCTTCGTTACGTTAAAAATATAATTTTTTTTTATTCGTTGTTTCTTGTTTTTACAAATAATTTCCTACCTAACATCAAAACTAACAATCAAACTTTGATTTTCTCCTGGTTGAAATCTCTCTAGTTAATTCTAGCAATATATATATATATATATATATATATATATATATATATATATATATATATATATATATATATATATATATATGATACTTAAACCTTCTCACAGTTCCGTAATAGCCCCAACCGGTAACCATTGCATCCAAATATGTTCATAATAATAACGTACTCTCAATTATCACAGAAAACTAACAGCGAAACAAACTTTTGTTACAGTGTATTAATTGTAGATTCGTTTTTCTGTGTTTTTTTTTCCAGTAGTCTCCAATGATTCTTGACATTCTTTTCAATCGTGTTTTTATATCGTCGAACAAATGCATTTTGAATAATCTTTTGTTATTGTATGTCCCGACTGTATGGTGGCTGCTGATCACATCTTGTATTTTCTGGAAAACTGTTTTATACAAATAAAACTAAAATCATGGTAATAGATATTAGCGTTAAGGTTAAGCAACGTATGCGGAATTGGCGTTGTGAATAATTTTCTTGGATCAGCGTTAACCAATAGGGGAAACTGCTTACCGGATATAAAATGCAGATTAGCATTAGCGCGTAGTGCTATAGTTAGTCTAACAAAAAGATCTGGAAGGATACAGCACTGAATACAAAGTTTAATTCGCTAAACTACGTAGTTTTTCCAATAGCTACTTATGTGTGCGAAACATAGTCCCTTACTGTTGAGTGTGTCAACAGAATAGACAGGTTCGAAAACTGAGCATATAGGAGGCTTGGATGGAAGACTAATCGAAATATTTCTCAGAAATTAAAAACACATAGTCGTTTGTCAAACAGAATGAGAAAATGACTTCTTTGGACATGTTGCGAGAATTCTCTACAGCGTCCAATAATCACAGGGAAATTGAACGGGCGAAGAAAAAAAGGAAGACCAAGAACACGTTGGCCTGATCAGTTAAAATCGTTAATTAGCTTAAACATGCATGAACGATTGCTATTTTTGCTCAGAAGAGGCCAACATAGAGATCAATAACATATGCCGCTGTTTCTTAACATCACTACGCCATCTTGAGGGATAAGAGAATGAATGAGTTAGCATATTATCGTGGTAGAGAAATAATTCCCAGGAGAGCCTATAAAATGCGACCATTTTCTTCGCAGTATATCAAGCAATTTACCAAGAACTTCCAGATTTCCTTTGTCATAGTTTTCCAGAAACGTATTCGTGCAATACAATAACACTTTCAAAGCCGATGAAGAATGATTTCATTTAAGGCTTGATCGAAATAATCACAGGCGAGATTACGCATTAATTCCTCCTGCGTCGTGCCAGTACGATCGAACAATTAAGCTTCCCCGTGAAAATATTATAAGATGTTCATATTGTTTCATAGTCCGTATCATATTTTCGAAGAGCAAAAATTAACCTCGTTTTTGAACAAAGCGTTGTACTTTTTCACTGTACTTCGGAAAGTTTTTGTCAGATTCAGATTAGCATTTTAAATCCTAGAGTTTTTTTTCTTGTTTTTTTTTGAAAGGTGTTCGTTAGCATATTACGATGAACCAATTAAAAAGCTTCTAATTCTTTCATCTAATAACTAACGAATTTCCGCGAAATACCTTCCATTTTTAAGAACGCTTCATCGAAAATGCTGACGTGGAATGCTCGGTGAAAAGAATTTACGATAACTGCGTCGAAAAGTATCGTCCTTATTATTATTATTGTTATAATTATCCCAAGTGGTTGTCGAGTTCGTGCTGAAGAATATATTTTGAGGGATTTCGAAAGGCTTGCGGCTTCAAACCAAATTTTCTTCTTTCCAAACTAACACGCGACGTACATACACACATACACAGGTGAAAATCGCGTTATCTGATTCGGAAGATTTACGTTTACTTCAACAAGCTAAACTAATCTACTCCATGATCGACGGGTTAATAACTTTCTTTTTCAATGCAAGGATACCAGTATCGAATTTTTATTTAATTTTTTAACCTTATATTCGGATATATATATTTTTTTATTATTATTATCCTTATACTTGTTCTGTATAGTCTGCTATCTGTAATAGTACGTATAAAAAGCTTCAAAATTATTGTCGCAGAATTATATTAAATGCTACCCATTATACAAAAATTTCATATTTACACGAGCAAAGAAAGCTACCGTTTATTGATGAATTTATTAACAAAATTTCCATAAATTTGTTCGCTAATTGTTCTATCCGTCGCGATAATTAATATCAGGTTTTTTTTGGAGGGGTGGTCTTCCATACAGTTTACCCATATCTGCATATTATGGAATGAATAAGAAAGGGCTACTTATAAATTAGGCAGATTAAAAAGTAATGGTAGGTATGAGTAAAATTAAATAATGATACCAAAATCTAAAATATAGGAGTATAGGGCCGTGCATACTTCAGCATTTTTAAGAGCTAAGAGAAATGCAATATTTATAGGAAACGGAACTTTAAGGCTGTAAAGAGGTTGATAAAATGCAACACGAAAATTACTATGATGGGAACACTCGAGGATAACATGGTCCGCATCAGCCACTAAATGGGTATCCATAGGATGAGAGCAATTAGGAAAACTAATAAGTTTCAACTTGTGTAACAAAGCAGGAAGACGACTACTGCCGAGTCTCAGTCGACAAATGGTAGTAATAAAACCTCGCAATTTGTTCGTTTCTTATCTATCTCACCGTGCGGTCGCTGTGTTCAGTGTTAAAGGTAAGCGCGTCTTTTCTCTCTTAACCTTTCGTATCGTCGGCATTTATCTCTCTCGATCGGCTGTCGCTTTTGCGTCGGTTATCGGTAGTTCGTAATCTCCACGTGTAATTTTATTCTCCGTCTTCGTCGTGCATATCGCGTGTTCTCGTCGTGTCTATCGCGCTTCCTCGACCGCGGGTTTTACCCCGTTGCGTCAACGTTCGATCGGTTTCGTTGTTTCGCGTTACGTTATCACACACATCGGACATTTATACTTTGTATTTGTGTGGTAAGTCCCGCCTTCTACGGCGAACTGTTGCTTGCCGTTAATATGACTTCATCTCTCACTCTTCCCACCATGTCACCTAATAAAGTTTCTTATTCAAATGTTACCAAAAAAAGTCTCACCACTTACTTCGTTTAATCATCCCAAAGACGAACAGGGCTTAATCTTTCAGTCGTTGAAAGATTACACACTTGGTGACCATTTAATGGTCATTAAGGACGACAAAATCCTAGCCGCTTCTAAAGTTAACAATAATAAAATACTTATTTTTCTTAAAACTGAAAGTCTAGTCAGCTCATTTATGTCTACGCACGGCGGCTTCTCGATCGGTTCTACCTTCATCCAGTGCTATCGTCTTAAACAACCAGCGAAAAGAATTATATTTTCCAACGTATCTCCGGTTATCCCAAACAATGTATTAAGTGAATATTTAACTAAAGGTCTAAAAATCAAACTGTTGTCCGATATCTCCATACTACGAATGAATCCCTCCGATGACCTATTTAGTCACATCGTAAGTTGGCGTCGCCAAATCTATACCGAGGGAAACTTTGATACTACCATCCTCCCCAAATGTTTCGAGCTTTCTTATAACGAACGCAACTACAGAATATTTATCTCACCTGACGAACATACTTGTTTTTCATGTGGATCCAAGGGGCACCGAATCGAAGAATGTTCATCTGTATCTCTCGCAAAAAACCTTCGTTGGATTCAGTAAACAATGATCATGTAGAAGAGATCCCTTGTGTAGTTACAAAAGAGGACAACAACTTACAGTCGATAATACCATCAACCCCCATCAATTTGTCCCATTCTGAAAATATAAAAAGGCAACTATCTGACACCTCGAACGCATCCGACTCCAATAATCTGATCAAACCAGAAGCTAGCATTCTCAGCTCTACTACACGTTCATCTATCGAAAAGAAAAGGAAAAAAGGCTCAACGGTTGTTAAATCGATGGAGGAAACCCCTTGCTGTTCTGAGATCGAATCGGACCTAAATCTTTCTCATGATAACTTAGACAAAATAAACTGAAGCAAAATTCAGCTACTTCAATTAAAGACATTCTAAAACCCGTTGAACATACTATTAATGAAAAATTTACCTCTAAACAATATCCTATCTCATTTTCCAACTTCTCTCTATTAATGGACTTAGTCATGGGTAAACATAATGCAGATATTAACCAAACTCTCACAGACTTTAAAATCTCTCCATCTGACTTATTACAAATATTATTAGACGAAAATCACTCTTCACTATCAGAAAGGTCGATCAAACTCAGATTCACTAAACTTGAACAAAAACTCAAGGACATTATCAGTTTCTCTTCCTAATTCGCAACTACAAATAATTTCGCTCCATCGTTTTTATCATTAACTATGAACAACAATAATCATGAAACCATACTTTCCTGGAATTGTAACGGCATTTTCAAACATTACGAAGACTTCAAAATTCTCTCTCATCAGTACACCCAGTCTTCAATATGTCTACAGGAAACTCATTTGAAGCCAAAAAATAATTTCAGTATCCAAAATTATAATATTCTCTCACACTCTCGTCTATCGGCTCAGTGTGCATCAGGCGGGGTTCTTCTAGCGGTAAAATGAAATATTCATTTCCAGCAAATCCAAATTCAGACCAGCATAGAAATTGTTGCCGCAAAAGTATTTCTTTCCACTCCACTCACCATAGCATCAATTTATTTACTCCCTAATGAAGAAATCAATCGTCAAGACCTGGTAAACATCATATCTTCGCTCCCGCGACCGTTTTTGTTGTGCGGAGAGTTCAATGCTCACTCCCCCTCATGGAATGGTAATAAATACAACAAAAAAGGTCGAATTTTAGAAGACTTGATGTCGTCTTATAATCTTGGTGTTACGTGCACATCTGAACCAACCTACTACAATTTCTCATCAAAATCTTGGTCTACCTTGGACATAATTATACTTTCTCCTGATCTCGCCGGCGAAATTCATCTCTTCGGACACTCTAATTTGTCTGGCAGCGATCATCGCCCTATTATTCTTTTTCGAACAAATAACTTATACTGTCCATCTCCACCACAAAAGAAAAGGTATAATTATCACAGAACTGATTGGAATGCATTCCATAATTCTATAGCCGCAGTCCTCCGATCTATTAATACAGACAGCTCAGAATCGTACAATTACATGCAAATGTTCACAAATGAACTTGTTTCTCATGCTAACCTTCATTCTCCCGAAGTAAAGAAACGTGTTAATTCGATTCCGTGGTGGTTCGCTGAATGCACTTCTGCAATAAGGAAAATGCGCAAAGCATTAAAACAACTGAAGGCACATCCTACACTGGAAAATCACATCACTTTCCAAAAGTTACGAGCCCAAACATGTTCCACTCTAAAACAAGCGAAACGTAAAATGCTGGCAAGATTTCGTAAAGTCAGTTAATCTTAAAACTTCAACTTCAATAGTCTGGAAGAAAATTAATAGTATCAATAGAAAACCACCCCCAACACCACTTTCCTGTATCCTTATAGATAACAAACTCATACATGATATAGACTCAATCTACTCCGCATTTGCACGCTCTTTGATCACTCAGGCGGTATTCGAGTCTAGACAACTGTTAACCAGCGTTCAGTGCGGATTCAGACCGGGAAGATATACAGTCGACCAACTCATGTTCCTAAAGAATTATATACAAAGTTCCTTCATTAATAAACACCACGTTTTAGCCGTGTTCTTTGATTTGGTAAAGTGGAGTTTTCTCCTTCTAAAACTTCCGCAGTTCACTTTTGTCGAATACGAAACTGCCAACATGGACTTAATGTTTACTTGAATGGCATACGCATTAAATCTTCAAACGTCGTTAAATATCTTGGGATAATTTTTGAAAACAAGCTAACTTGGAAACCTCATGTAGCGCATATTAAATCGGAATGCACTTCCAGACTTAACATTATCAAAATGCTCTCACACTCAACATTTAAATCAGATCGTCCAACTCTGTTAAAAATATACCATGCTGTTATAAAACCTAAAATTGACTATGGCGTCGAAATCTACAGTTCCGCTAGTAAAAAGGTCCTTTCACCCCTTAACACAATCCATCACATAGCAATCCAACTGGCCATCGGTGCATTCCCAATGACTCCAGTCATCACATGCGAAGCTGGAGAACTCCCTCTTGATCTACATAGGCAGCGTTCTCTACTTCTCTCCTTCATTCACTTCTCCTCAAATCCTAATCTTCCTTCCCACTCCTCAACCTTTGGCTTCAAATCTTACCCCTCAATTCTTACTTTTGCTAAACAAATAGAAAATATCCTGTCCTCTCTTCAAATCTACCTTCCCCCAGTTTTTCCTTCCTCCCTTAACATCATTCCTCCTTGGAGTGAGCACACTATTCCAATACACCTCAGTCTCACCAAATTTTCAAAGAATCATACTCCTAAACATGTAATAAAAGCAACTTACCTAGAAATGATTTCACGGTACCCATCTTATAGCTTATACTTCACCGATGGCTCTAAAAACAAAACTGGAGTAGGAGGCGCTTTCGTTTCCTTCCAGGACTCTATAGTTCATTTCTCCACTCCACCCCATTACTCAATACTATCGGCGGAATTATATGCCATCAAAATGGCGGTAATGGATATTTCAAACATTGTCGTTGACCAGTCGTTCCTAATATGCACGGGTTCTCTTGTCACTCATGATCCAAAATTACACCCCCTCTGGCTGGCTAAAGAAATTGGTCATTTGATCATAACTTCTAGTAAACATGTAGTTTTCACATGGATTCCATCGCATATTGATATACAAGGAAATGATCAAGCGGACAGTGCAGCAAGAGAAGGCTCATTGCTTCAACCATTCCCGCTCCTGCCTACACCAATGAAAGATCTCCAGACTTTCATAAAATCTTCAGAGCGCAACTCATGGAACCTCCAGTGGTCTGCACTTCCCCTCACCAACAAACTGCGATCAGTTCGAGACACAATATGCCTCCAGATTCCATCTCACTCGGCAAACAGAAGAGATGATACTGTACTTGCTCGTCTGCGCCTAGGTCATACTAATATCTCCCCACAGCTATATCCTACAAAAACTTCCTCCTCCTCTTTGCTCAACCTCTAATGTCCTCATTACCGTCGAACACATATGTGTGCAATTCAACTCCCAACGTTCTATCCTCGACAAACCGCTCAAGCTCCTAAACATTCTTTCCTACACGCAAGATACTTCCAATAATTTATTAAATTTTCTTAAATCCTCCAATTTATATAATCTAATTTAACAATCCGTACTTCCAATTTATTCTTCCAACTTTCCACTGATTCTCAATAACCCTACGTTCTCTCCTTTCCCGTGCCTCTGGTCTAGGTGCATTAAATGGCACGTAAATCTACAGGTAATCTACAGGTAATTTTAATATTGTAGAACCATGGATTAGAAGGTATGTCGGGTTGAATAGATTTATAATGTCTTAAAGTAAATGGATCAGCCCATAAATTTTTCCAGTATTCCTTTAATGTACGCTAGGAGATCTATAGGAGGAGTATAAAGAAGTGACTAAATGATCAGCTAGATTATTGACATGGATACACCGCTATGCCCGGGGATCCAAACAAATTTAACTCTCACACCGAGCGAGTTTAATCAGCATGTGTAATTAGAAATCTTGTAAATAATTGACGGTAAACAAGAATTCAGCTGTATCGGTTATTATGATATGGCACATCTCCTTATAAAGCATAAACACTGTAGAATGAAGTGTAGATTTTTATAAAAATTATCTTCTTATTTCGAGTAAAGTGTGTCTATTATTTTGTCGTGTGATTTATTAATAAGTATCGATTGTAAATTGTAATTATCTAATTTATAGTTTAACTCGAATATTTTTATTATTTTTTTCTCTCGTCTTAGCAGTTATTTAGTTTTGTCGTTTTTTCACCTATATTTCGTTCTGAACATATTTATACTAATTATAGGATGGTTCGGGTGAAGACAGACCGCATGTTACAGTTCATACTGCATACACATCGATCGAGTTCGGAAAACGATCATTCCCGGACGCTCTGATCGTCGTCATGCTGCTTCTTTAAATTAGTCGAGAGAATCTGTTCGCCGTATATTGCTGGAAGACTTGAAATTTCATCCTTATAAACGGGTAATAACTCAGGAATTAAAAAGTACCGACCATGCATAATGAGAACTTTTTTGCTGAGACGATGCTGAAAAAATCGAAGACGAAAAGGTCGATTTATTTGACGAACGATGAAGGTCATTTTCAGCTATCTGTATTCGTAAACAAACAGAAGAACTGCCGCTACTCGTCCGAACCTAATCCGAATGCAATCGAACAGAAGCCGTCACACATTGAGCGAGTAAACGTCTGGGTTTGAGAGGTGAAGTAGGGAATAGTGGGACCGTATTTTTTCATGGGTACTGTTAACGGAACGCGCTATACTGAGATGATAAACTCGTTTTTTCTTCCCTCACTTCGTCATGATCGTCATCGTCCGGACCGTACATTGTTTCAACACGATGGTGCGACGTGTCACTGTTCAGCAGAAACGTTCACAGAACTGAAAGAAGCGTTTGGTAACCGCGTATTGTCGCGTCGCACGCATTTCGCTTATTTAACCGTTCTGAATTTTTTTTGTAGGGATATCTTAAGAGCCGCGTTCACGAAACACGTCTACAAGATCCGGAAAATCTGAAAACTCGAATTTATAAAGAAATTATTCAGCGGTCTAAGCTCAAAAAAGTGTCCAAGAATTTTGTATAAAGACCGAATGAATACTTTGGTGCAAACGATAAATGATCGTAAGCCGTTTTCCTATTTTTAAATAAAATTTCATTCAAAAATTTCGGTCGAGTAGTTTTCGAGTCATTCATAAAACAAAACAGTCCTTCTTGTCCGGATCACCCTATATGAAAAATTTAATTTATTATTAAGTTAAAATAATTATTTGCCAAAGTTATAATTTGCCAATAATTCGTGTAAGGTTGGTTAATGAAAAAAGCCTTTTTCTTCTTATTTTTGGTTTTGGTGATAACATCCATAATGCGAGGGGAAAAATACTTCAAACTGTACTGAATGTAGAGGACACACACACTGAGGAGTGAACTAATTTATGAGTATACAGGCGAAAACGTAATTAGTGAAAAAAAAAGCTTTCAATGGGTGTCGGCATAATGGTGTATTCCTTTAAGTGACATGATAAGTAGCGAAAGTCGATGGAAAATAAAACCCATATTGGCTTCCGTAGAAAGTTAAATGTTTGCTTATTAATCATATGATAGTAGTTTAAAGGTGACTTCTTCCGAATCAAATGGTCTGAAAAGAAAAGGATTTTATATAAATGTATAATATGATCACCATCATTGTTCGTTGCACGAAATACCGTGACTAGCGCGTTGTACATTATTTTTATAAATAAAATGGGCTAGCATTTAAAGTACCAATTTCGCGCGCGTATAATATAACTGTCTTCTGCGCGATAATTAAGATTTATATGATGACGAAAAACTATCCTGCTAGCACAGGGATCTAATCATCGCCCTGATTACACTGGGGCATTCTATCAAACTGTGATAAGTTACACAGCAGTTATTCATTTACATTAACAGTATGTATAAAACTAAAAATAAACACTTGAATTTTATATACACAGCAGTTATTCATTTACATTAACAGTATGTATAAAACTCAGAATAAACACTTGAATTTTATACCGCTGTAAAACAGTAACAAATCCAATACGCAGCTTTAGAACTTACTAACGAAGTCATTTAGCGACATTTTCCACTAAAGAATAAATTAAAAATATATTGAGCATTACCACTACACACACACACACATATGTATATATAACATATATGTATGCATGTGTGTTTTATCGTCTCATTTAATAAAAAAGTGTATATATATATTGACGTACATACATATTTATATATATATATATATATATATAGTATACACGTAATTATTTTTTCATACTTTAACAATAAGATTTTGAGATCGTGATATTACATACACAACATGTATATGTGTATGTATACGTATATTGCATTACAGCGCCGCTGAAGTCTTCGGACCGTTACGAATAATTATTTTCATTTTGGAATAGTAGCACGATAAATTCGTTCTTTTCATATTTTTTGAAAAATAATTACCTTATAAATATTTAAATAAATCGCTAAAAGTTTTTCAATGCATTTTTAAATAATGGTGCTTCTACGTTTTTGGTTTTTTTCTGGACCTAACGACGTTTTACTGAAATTAAATTTAATTACGGCGTATACGATTATGATTATATAATACATTTTTCGAAGAGACATATATAAGTGTAACCACGGATACAGTTCGACCGGAGCTCCTAAACGGAGCTCGTTCGGAGTTGGCTGGATAGTGAAATGGACTGCAGATGTGCTAATTAGCTGCGAACAATATATCAAATAATCAGTCACGGTCGAAGAAACGGCAATTACAGCGGCTATGAGGCAAGAGAATGTGAATAGGCAGCTTGAGCTGACCACTAAAATTCAAATATGAAATTATCGTTTCTCTCCTCCCGTAATTTCTTGTTTCTTTCGCCTTCATTTTCTACTACGAAAAAACTTCATCTTCTCTCCATTCGCTGACAAGTAATCGCACCAGCGTGTATAGTAATCTTGATTGGACTTTTTTTTTTATTTTATTTTATTTTATTTTATTTATAGACGCTCGATTTATCATTTGCGTCTTAGAGTTGATTATAAGCTGTTTATTAAGTTAGTGTCTGTAAGGTAAAAAGATTTTTAATTTTGTCCGGGTTATCTTCGAGTATTGTTTTTATTGTGTCATGATTTAGGTTGTATTTTATACGTTGGTTTCCGTAACATTCTAATAGTATGTGGTTTATATTTAATTGTTAATTGCATTCATGATGGGTGGTGGAGGGGTCCTATTGAGTAGGTGTTGTAAGGTGAGTAACGTGTGTCCTGTACGTAGTCGAGCTAGCGTTTTTTCTGTTTTTCTTTCTTTCTGGTCTGTTGTTTTCCAGTTTCCTAATTTCGGCTTAATCTGATACAGGTGTGTATGTGTACATTGAGTCTCCCAGAATTTTTGAAATGACATTTTAATTGTTTGTATAAGGACTGTATGTGTAAATCGGTAATGCGAGTTGATTTTATTGTTTTTATATTCATAGGAGTTGTTTTGACTAGTCTATCAATGTTTTCATTCCCAGCTATTCCCGAATGGGCTGGTGTCCATAAAAGAACAAGTTCATTGTTATTTGAGATGAGGTTGTTAATAATGTGTTTTCGGTTGAAAGTATCTGAGTTTGTATTTGTAATATATTTTTGAATATGTTTAAGAGCGCTGTAAGAATCTGTGCAGATTACATATTTATTCGGTTGTGCTTGTTTAGATATGTATTTTAAAGCTTTATAAATTGCAAGAAGTTCTGCTGTAAAAACTGATATTGAATCCGGTAAATGATATACTTGGGATTGGTTGGGTGTAAGATAGGCCGATGAGGTTTGGTTTGTGGACTTTGATGCGTCAGTGTATATTTGTGTATAATCGCCGTACTGTTTTTCCAAAATGTTGTAAAATTTTGATTTGAGTGTATTTGAAGGTGTTAAATTTTTCTTATATTTTTCCAGTTCTGTGTTTATTGCTATTGTAAGCTTTGTCCAAGGTGGTATTTGTGGAGCTTGGTTTGTTTTAATTTGCGGTAATCGATATTGAAGTTTTGCTAATGTATTGTTAACGCGTTCTGATAGGGGTTTGGAAGCATTTGGCTTGCTTAAGAAAGTATGATGAGATTTATTCGTTTGTAAGGACTTGGATGTTGGATGGATGGTGTGCAAATTGATTGTGTGTAATATTTTAGTGCTAATATTTGTCTTCTGTATCGGAGTGGTAATATGTTTGCTTCCACGTGTAAAGCTGTGTTTGAGGTAGTGTGAAAGGCTCTCGAGGCAATTCTAATAGCTAGATTTTGAATAGAGTTGAGTTGTTTTAGTGTAGAATAGGCTGCGCTACCATATATTATACTAGCGTAGTCCAGTCTGCTTAGAATGTAGGATTTGTATAACTGTATTAATGTTTTTCGGTCAGATCCCCGCGATGAATTATTTAACATTCTGAGCATATTTATTTTTTGCGAGCATTTTATTTTTAGTTTGTTTATGTGTTCTTTCTCCAACTTAGTTTCGGGTCCAATATTAGTCCTAGTATCTGAAGTGAATCTGTATTTTCTATTTGTATTGTATCCATGTGTAAGTTTGGTGTAATTACATTTCGTTTTTTTGCTGAAAGTTATACGCTTAGTTTTTGATGAGGAGAAAGTAAATCCTTGAGATTTAGCCCAGTTATTTAAGTCGTTTATTGTATTCTGCAGTAAAAGTTCCACAAATTTAGAGTCCCGATTTGAGTAGTATATCGATAAGTCGTCAGCATATATACAGTACTTTACTGGAGTTGGTACATATTGTTTAATATTAGTCATGACTATAATAAATAACGTAGGACTAATTACAGATCCTTGAGGGGTACCATTTTCTTGAATTTTTGTATCGGATAAAATAGAATTTATCTTTACTTGAAATTTTCGGCGGTGTAAAAAGTTGCAAATGAAAATCGGTAAATTTCCTCTAAATCCCCACTGATATAGAGTAAGAACAATTATTTGTTTCCAGAGTTTATCGAAAGCCTTTTCTAAATCAAAGTTGACAACGGTTGTAATTTTATTTTCTATTAAATTATTTCGAATGTCTGTTGTAAGTTTAGCTAACAGATCCTGAGCGCTTCTTTGTTTCCTGAAGCCGAACTGTAAGGGATCCAAGAGTTCTGAGCTTTCTAACTGCCACAGCAATCTACTATTAACAATTCTTTCGAGTAACTTGCACAGGGTATTTGTGAGAGAGATCGGTCTGTAGCTAGCCGGGTCTAATACATTCTTGTTTTGTTTTAGTATCGGAATAAGATGAGCTTCTCTCCATGTCTCCGGAAACGACTGAGTTTGCCATATTATATTAAAAAAGTGCAAAACGGCTTCTTTAGAGGATGAATTAAGTTGTTTTATCATGGAAATGTGGATTCCGTCTGGACCGGCGGCTGAGGGCCGCATTGCATTTAGGGCGGTATTAAATTCGTCTTTAGTTATGGTAATGTTATAGCTGAAGTTAGTTATTGATGTGAAATCGATTAGTACTTTCTTCTATTTCTTTGTACGTCCTGAAATCGTCAGGATAGTTTTGCTTAGATGATACTTGATAGAAGTGTGTCGGCTAGAACGTTTGTCATTTCAATTTTATCATATGTAATACGGGGGGGACCTGCTTTTATTGCTGTTATTGGTTCGACTGTGCGTTTATTCGCGATTTGTCGGATTTGATTCCATAATTTTTTAGAAGGAGTAGACGCATTTATTGTTTTAACAAAATCTTGCCAGTGATTGCTTTTTGATTCACGTATTCTTATCCGGGCTAGTGATCTGGTTTTTTAAAATTTGATCAAGTTTTCGATTGTTGGTTGACGTCTGAATTTTGATAGGGTTTTATTCTTTTCTTTCTTGCCATCGATACTTGTTATATAAATCGAAATAATAACTAAATTTAGGAAATAATTATGTATAATTTAAATGTGCTAAGAAACGAACAAAGATTGTAACGGGTTCATAATTTCAAGTATATTTCTATTTTTATAACGTATAATTAGGTATGACTTAGAATCGCCGGTTTAATTATTCGGTCAATCATTATGACGCCAATCGTCGGTGGAATTAACGTGTAATATGAGTCTTAATTAAAGTCATTCTTCACCAGCTATCAAGAAGTAACAGCGTCACCGTAGGATTTGTAGATTATATCGCATAGATAAGGTGCGCTCCGAAAATTTTTACGCTGGTTAAATATTCGATTAATTAAAAATAAATAAATAAACGGAAAGATTAACCGGCTTTTGAAGAGCGGGTAAATAAAAATGTCGATAATTTAGTCAACTGCGAAATGTTTTTTTTTTTTTGGTTTTGACATTATATTTCCATTAGCAATGCTGGTTTGATTACATCTTCCGAGAAGGAAAAATGACACATATACTCCGTAGTTATATATACATATATTTATGCGTATGTATGTGTGTGTTTATATACGCAAACTAATTCCCTTTGATGAAACTTATCGTCATAGGTCATCGACTATGCTAAAATGACGGAAAATAAACTTTTACTGATAATGGAATATTCAGTCGAAATTTGAATTTTATATGGCGAGAGTAAGCGAACTAGATTAATATTTAACTTTTATCCGAACGAACGTGCTATCGGAATATTAAATAAATAGAAACCGGCAACATCCACGCACTTCTAGTTATACACGCAATGAATTATTATTATTATTATTATTGACAATTTTGTTTTCGTTACACTGAAAATAATTTTCTTCTAGCGTGTACGCCTGATTAATATTAAATCAACGGAATTTTAAAAGCGCTGACTATACCGCTTCTTCATTTTGCTGATTCTCGGATGGTCTGGGAGGGAACTCCGCATCCAATCAGTGTACCGGTACTCAATCATTTACTAAATCGCATATACGAATTATTCGTTGTAGTATTAGATTTACAAAATAACGGAAAAGTGAAATACGTGAGGGGGCAGTAATACTGTTACTAATTAGATATTCGCCGTAAATAACTAGTAGTTATCGAGATGTTTAAAAAAAAATGTTTTGCCGTTACTTGAACACGTAACACGCGCACACATAAACAGGAGATTATGCATCTTAAGTGGTTAGGTTACGCATGACGCCAGAACCAAAATATTCTGAAGGAGGTAATCGAGACAGAATAATGGGGAAGCGACTACGCTATCGACTATGAATACCGTTCGTTGTTGACACGCTGCTAAAATAAATTGGAATATTAGAAAGAATTAATGAGAAATGAAACATATATATATATATATATATATATATATATATATATATATATATATATATATATATATATTGTTATTTGAGAGAATTAATAAAAAAATAAAGATGCTGCGGAAGATTCGCAAGATATTAGGTGATGTATTACGGCAGAACATTTTGAAAGAAGGTACCAAAAGCAAGTGGACGGGGGAAATAACCACTCAATTAACCGTGAATTCACTGGCATCGTGTTCAGAATAAAAAAGGAAATACATGACAGGATTTCATGGAAACGATTAGTGCATGAGGCGAACTGGACTAAAGCACCGATGATGATTACGGTGTGTATATATATATGATATATATGTGTGTATGTATATATGTACACAAGGTCTTGGACAACTTTTTTTTTTTTTAAGAAATGTGCAAATTCAATGTCTGACATCGTTAGGCTTTTAATATCGTAATTCATTTAAATCATGAATATACGTTAAAAATGATCCCTACGAAATATGCAGGAAAAGAATGTAAGTTTGAGGCAAGAAAGTTTGGAAAACAGCGTATTTAGGTACGGAATTTACATTGGGAAAAAAATGTAACGACGCTTAAAAAAAGGAATATAACTTTGGTGAACCGATAATGAACGAAAAGGATTTGACAAAGCAAGATCTCAGTTAAATAAAAAGAGATAAACATTCTATTTTTTTTTTTTATCTGTGTCGAAATATGGTACATCGATCACCAACAAAAAAAAACAATGGACGAAATTCGACGCAGATAAAATGAGCCGATAGAAAAAAAAAAAGAGTTTATCTTTCTTTATTTAACTGAGATCTTGCTTTGTAAAATCCTTAAATAGAAAATTAAAGGAATAAATTGAAAAATATCAAAATGGCTCGCCGGCTTATGCGTTACGTCCGCGAGATTATAAGACATTCCATGTTTTTTTTTGCTTCGCGTGCACCGTCGGCATTGAATGCCTCTGGGTACGCACACGCACGAGGTCTCAAAAAAAATTTTTGACATTTTTGAATTTCGACGCTTGATAAATTTTTATAGAACCTATTTAATAGATATTCAAACGACGAGTTCGAAATAAAAAGTCCGTTTTTAATTATGATCGACAGGTTTCGAGCTACGAATTTTTGAAAATCGCCGACTTGTCACCTCGGCAGAGCGTAGCGCGCGACGTAAATATTTTTGAACGATTCCGACTATTGAAATATAGGAGCTTGTATATAAGATCTATCGTATAAAGCGAAAAAACCGCGACAAAAAATTTCCAACCGAACAAGAAAATTTTAAAAGTTGCAATTTTTTTTAAATTTCACTTTTTTCGCGATAAATCGCGAACGACTCGATATTCGGGAAAATATAGTTTAAACAAAAATTATGCGGCGTTGAAATACGCGTCTAACGGCGGTATTATCGTATTTTTATGATAAATATCCATCGAGAAAATTAGGGTTAAAGGGTTCAGGGGTTTTGGGCCGTTTTTAAGCGCCCTCTGATAGATAGAAAGTTCGGGTTGACGTTAGACGAAAGTAGACGTCTCGAGATCTATCATTTATACAATGAATTTTTCCAAAGTAACGAGAAATCACGAATTTAAAATTATGTTTTCAATTTTTAAAATGATTATTTTCTTCGTAAACGATTTTTCGTGTCGCATGACGGAAATTTCCTAAATTCACAAGGGTGTGGCCAGAGTGAAAGATGAGGAATGTCAAAACGAAATTATTAATTTCTGTATAAGAAAAAAAAAAAAGATGAAATTCTCAAAGGCAACCGAATGATCCACGACGGTAACTTTAAGCAGGTGACCCTATTATAGTAGAAACAAAAGAAAATTCTCCGAAATGATAAACAGGTCATACGTGGTGAAATGGTGTAACAATTTTGCCCTACCCTAAAAACGCTTATAGATATACATATATGTACGTATTGTTCGGGTGTAAATATAATCGAGAATGAAATAACGATAAAATCTAAATAATAATAATATTAATAACAAAACTGACGCATAAAAAATATACTAATTCTTAGCCGATAATAATCAATTAGTATATTTTTTATTCCATATTCCATATCAAATAAAAAAAAAAAAATATACTAATTGATTATTATCGGCTAAGAATTAGAAAAATATACTAATTGATTATTATCGGCTAAGAATTAGTAGAAGCGTGTCTAATATCACCTATTCCCGCTATACCAATTCCAACGAAGGACTTCCTTCACACCATACGATCTAAATTATCCGATAGAGCAAACGAAGGATTTTCAAACCTGCAGCAATACAACGTCAACTGGATAAAGTCAACTACATGTCAAAACTTAAACAGGAGAAACGAAGTAGTCCTGTGCCGTGTACGCTCAGGCCACACACTGCTTACTCACAAGCACTTATTTACTAATAGTGACCAACCGAAATGTACCGCATGCAATATTCCTTTAACTATTCCTCACTTGCTTATTACCTGTCCGTTATATTCCTCCGAACGTACAATCGCAAACCTTCCAAACTCTCTCCCAAATATTTTACAGCATTCTCCTACATCCGAATCTAGACTCCTTGCCTTCCTTCATTTATCCAGAATCTACCCGTTAATATAAATTCCTCCCGTGCCTCTGGCCTTAGTAGCAGTACACGGCACGGTTATCAACGAAAAAAGAAGAAGAAGAAGAAGTATATTTTTTAATATATCAGATTTGTTAATCGTTTATTATTAGTTATTAGATATTCGTTATTTAGAAGTTAAAAAATAGTATAACCGTCAATCGCAAAAGGTTTATTCTTTATGATTATTTTGCATTAACAATTTTTACTATGTATTTTTAAAAACAAATCACTACGTATATATATATATATATAATGAAAATAATGATCATGGTATAATAATAGAATTTTTCCTCTTCTTAGAGCTCTCAGTATAATTTAATATAGTTTATTCTAAAGGATTTAAACTTATTTTTGCACGATAATAGTCGGTAATACGTGTTGTTACCTGGACTATTATATTATCCTTAAATATAAATACACTTGCAAAGAGCATCTAACACGCATAAATGATCCTTCATTGCGAAATATTAATATAAACGTTACGTTCATTTACCATTTACATATTGTTCTTATGACCTTTTATACAAACACACATACATACATATATATATCAGTTATACAATTAATTTTAATTTTTTATAATGTGAAATGTAGTGATTTTTTTTATAAAAAATCAATTTAAAATTAGTTAAATCACTAGTATTTATTTTCTTAAAGAAAATACAAAGCTTTCCGGCATTTACGCCATTATCAAGTGAACCATTTTAAAACATCAAATTTTTAAAAATATAAATTAAATATAATTACTTAAAAATATGCGATGGTGATTGTGAAAATATGATCCAAAAATGGTGTCTGCTTCTGTTCTATCTATTTTTTGATTTGTTGAAATTTAATATCAATATATTTGTTTATTAATTTTGTTTTTTATATTAATTTTTCTTCAATATTATTTTCCGGATTCTGTAAAAGTTGTGTACTGGTGAAATTTTAAATTTTTCATGAACTGTTGCGGTGCATGATGTCCAAAAGTAAAATATAAAATATAAAAATATACGAACGCATTTTTTTAAAAAACACAATTTTACAAGTAAAATGAAAATAAATATTAAAAATCTGATAATGACCGTGGTGAACAACACAATCAACTATCGATATATAAAATTTACAAAACAATAGCCAGATAATAATTAATTTGAATATGTAGTTAAACATTGAAAAATACTTATATTATATAATAAAAATTAATAGCCAGTAAAATTACAACATATTTTACAATATACTTTTTGAAATTAATTCTTCATCAAAATTTACCATTGAATTTAATAAATTATTTTTATTTTTATCCCTTTCTTTTATAATTTCAATTTTTTCAAGTAGTTTTCTTTTTTTATAGTGTTTTTCTATATGTAAAATTTTATAATTTAGATTAATATTATTTATTTTAGTAAATGCCGACCAGCTTTGTGTTTTCTTTAAGAAAATAAATATTAGTGATTTAACTAATTTTCCATTGATTTTGTATACAATTAATTATAATGATAATAAAGAAAAAAATATTTTATTTAAAAAACGAATCCTTTCTATACCGATCGTGTTTTTACAATAATAAAAATTTACATGACCAATCAGCAACATTACTTAATAATCGGGATTCGTAAAATCCTCGTCCAATTTGTTTATATTACTGAAAATTGAAAAGGCACCGTCGGAAATATAAATGAATAAATCCAACTGTCGATCGATTAATGGATTTCTGATGTAAATACGAACAACATGCGAAACGGGTACTGTTGACGATATTGTAATCGCGACAGTGATGAGATTCGACTTGCTAATTACAAAATCCTAATCGAAATTTAGCATTGTACTCGTTTAAAACAGGCATCTCGCTGAAACTATCGCGGCTCAATCATATTTTTCTTTTTTTGTTTTTATTTTGGTACATTTTTTAGTTTATTTTTTATTACTTTTGTTATATAAGAAAAAACAATTGAACCGAGCCCGATAAATTTTAATTACAGTAAGCGGAACTGGTAATTACAACTGCGGTCATTATAAAATGAAGAATAAAAAAAGTAGTTGAAATCGCAAAAAAAAAAAGAAAAAAAAGTGTTAAAAAACACAAAGCTTTTCAGCCATTAAGTCATTTTCAAGTGTACGTAAATAAAGTAATAATTATAATAATAAATAAAAATAAAAATAAAATGCAAAAAATACTTAATTTAGATATACAATATTACAAAGAAAAGCAACGTGAAATAATCGATTTGATTATAAACTAACCTGATGGCGAATGTGGTAAAAATCACAATCAACCAATCAACGAGGTATATAATAATCTATACATAACCATAATCCGTAACTAGTTGCAAAAATCCAAACTCTACTCATATGTCTAATATAAAAAATAAATAAAAATTATAATATTTAATTTTTTATTAATTTTCGTCATTTTTATTTTTTTTTTTTATTTTTTATATCGGGCGTAGAATTTGAATTTTTCTAGCTGGTTTAATGCATCATTATGCTTCTTGTTGTTCGGTTAATTGTGTTGATTGCCACATTCATCGTCAGGCTAGTTTAAAATCAAATCTGTTACTTTAAATTACTTTTCTTTGTAATATTGTGCATTTCAATTAAATATCTTCTTACATTTTATTTTTGTTTTTTATTGTTTTTTAATTCTATTATTATTAATGTTTTTGTTTATAGCTAATTTTTTACGTAAAAATAAACGTACAATAGCTGGTCACGACGTTCGGTAACGAATGATGATGATACTTGAAAATAGCTTTACAGTCGAAAAGTTTGGTGTCTTTTAATACAAAATTAATAATTTTAACTAATTTTTTTTTATCGTTTATTTTTTTTAAATTACTATATTCCACACTATTTAAAATTATCGTTATAATTACAACTATTTATTACAATTGCACTAATAAACGTGCTTTTCAAAAATTATACAACGTTATTTACATAGAGTTTTAGTGATAGAACTCATTCACACAAAAGCGCGAAACATATACATATGTATACACACACACACATATATATAATATATATATATAAAAAGCAATATTCTAGAGAATATGGCGATTGCCGCACAATTAGTCTCATGAGTCACCTCTAGGAAATCTTCCTGAGAATTATTTATCATCGAATTCGAGATAAGTGTGAATATAATTCGAGTGATACTCAATTTGGTTTTCGTAAAGGTTTTGGAACAGAGAAACTCTACTGAACATCCTGCTTCAAAAACATAGGGAGATGAACAAAGACGTATTCATTTGCTTTCTTGATTACGAGAAGGCATTTGATAGTGTTCAGCACAATAAACTAATCGACATTCTGCTAGCGGTCGGTATTGATGACTTTAGGATAATTAAGAACCTGTATTGGAATCAAACAGCTGAGCTCATTCTAGGAAAGGGTGAAAGCATTAACTTGGATGTGCAACGCGGAGTACGGCAAGGTTGCATTCTTTCACCTATGTTATTTAATCTGTATGTCGACCATGTTCAAATCAGCTATCGGTGACACGCTAATAGGAGTTCAGATAAATGGGAGAATTATTAATAATCTGCGATATGCAGACGATGTGGCGATTCTTGCAAATAATTGAAAAGACCTTCAATACCTTCTTAATAAACTGAACACAGTCGGTAGCTCATATAATTTGATGATAAATGTAAAAAAAACAAAATGGATGATAATAAGCAAAGAGAATAACCTTAACACAGTTTCCATTAAAATTAATAACAGGAAGATTGAAAGAGTGCAGAAATTCAAATACATCGGCTGTTACGGAGAATCTAGACCTAGATACAGAAATAAAAATGCGATGTAACTACACCCGAAGTTCCTTTGCCAGTATGCGGGATCTCCTTTGCAATAGATCCTTACGTTTAAATATACGTCAAAAAATGATGCAGCGCTACATGTATCGAATTTTATTATATGGAATTGAGGCATCAACATTAAACAAAAGGCAAATAAATAGATTGGAGTCTGTAGAGATGTGGCTACATAGAAAGATGTTGAAAATACCATAGACAAGATATCAAATCGATAAGTCCTAGAGATGGCCAAAACTGAAAGAAGCTTAATGAAATCAGTTATTCAAAGGAAAATAAAGTACTTCGGCCATGTAATTAGAGGAGATAAATATAAACTACTACAATTAATTATCCAAGGACAAGTGGATGGGAAAAGAAGTCGAGGAAGACGGAAAACATGCTAGTTGGATAACATCAAGTAATGAACAAACATATGGTCAATACAAAAACTAATGCAAGAAGCCAGGACAAAGAAGTTTTGATTACTAACATACTTGATCGCCAACGCTCTTCGTATAGTAGGGCATCCGAAGAAGAAGAAGAAGATATATATATATATATATACACGGTGAATCCTTGTGTACATAATTGTTACGTTGTAGTTCGGAATAATAAGCTGGCACGGTATCATTAGCAAGGTGTCGGTGGCAGTTGCAATTCTTGCATGCAAGCCTAGCTATTTTACATATGCCGCCTTCTCATCTAGCACAAAACCTACAAATCGTTCTCCGCCCTTTTACAGGGGTCTACTCCATAATCCGTATGGCCCATCTATTATCTGCTCTTATAGCTATATGTCGTGCGCACACTCCACTTCAGCGGCCCTACTACTACTATAACATACTGTCTGTTGTCAGATCCTTGTGTTTCGTTTTTGATCCGTTAATTTAACGTCTAATATCAATACGTTATGTCCTAATGAATTTTCTCAGTATACACTACCGGCATGATATATCGGTTGTATACTTTCCAGCTTTAAGGAAATAGGGGCATTCTTTGTAACAATGCCGAATCCTCCAATTGCACTCCATAAAGGCATATATTTCTGTATGCGCAGCTATTTTAATTACTTAAATATATATACTGGTCTATTTAGTGAAATTCCTGTCCATCTAATGATATACTAATTCGTTGTGAACTATCTCCTTGTTAATACTTATTGTCGGACCTACTGCTTCAGAGTACTGATATATCCGTCAACATTTTTTGTGCATCGTCAGTCTTATTGCTTTAAAAAAAAAACAGAAAAAAAAACTCAAGCTCATATCTGTATCAAACGAAGAATAGAATCTAATAAACGTTACTGAAAATAATTTTTTTCATAATAATTAATCAAATCAAATCAAATCAAATAAGTAATTTCTGTGTTATTCTATAAGTTTACAATTCAATCTGCACACATTAGTTAATAATTTATTATTAAGCACACGTATTGTTCAATGTACACAGAAAACATTAATAAACTTGCCCCACTGGTCATACGGAACGGGTTAAAAAAAAATACATATGTGTAAGTATGAAACAAATACACCCGTATACAAGTATATATGATATGCAGGTAAATATATACTCGCATCAACATAAAATAGTCTTACATAAATAAATGTATAAATATACAAACACATCCACGCCTGCATGTTCTACAAATAATTTATTATTATTATTATTATTATTATTAATTAATTAATTTGGTGGTAATTTTTTGCGCACTATATAACAATATAACTTTTTTCGCTCTAATCTAAATCGGTAAAAAATAAATTGAATTCAATCGAATAGAATAGAATTTAATTATTATTGTCATTAGTATACACATTCCAATTATTGTCATCATCGGCATTATAAAAATTCTATATAATAATTGTTATTAAATAATATATATATATTTTTCAAAAATTTAAGTACTGAACGTTATTTGCATAGTACTTGGACGATCGATTCCGTCCATAAAACATGCGCCTATACGTAATCACTGATACCAGTATTATTATTGCCGAATCGAATATATTTCGCGTTTTTCAATTGTAACAATGTTTAATAAATTGAAACAAAGTCACCGATGTGCAACACTGTGCTCGGCAAACGAATATATTAATATGATATAAACAAATCGACTCACATTGTTCGCGTATAGAAAGACACCATTTAAATATTCTACACGAATTACAGAATGCGTACTGTTTATCGTACATATAGATACATCGGATTATGACGCTTGAAATCATATATACACATATACCACAATATACACATACAAAGAGACGATATAATAAAAGCTTATATCAGTAGAACATGCGTATTACTAAATAATTATAAAGCAACCTAATTGTGAATAGATTTTCGTGAAAGTGCCGATATAAATAACGAATGCATAACATATACTACAAGCAATTTATTAAATCTACGTTCAACATAATTACAAAAATATATTTCTACATCCTAGCTTATCTACGTGTACGTTACTAGCCTATATCTTGAGGATTATATACTAAACCTGCTAAATTCTTCACCCAACGTTCATCCTAATCCACACATTAGGCCTCTATTGGAGAATACGATACCAGGAGGCGACTAAAAACTATGTATATACGATGTATAAGTCTAGAACACGGCTTATTATAAACTTCCGATCGATTAATTTTAGTAATTATATATAGTATAAAAATTTTGCGGTGTATTAGAATTTGACTTGATCATCCTATCCTGTAAATGATAAATTACTTTTAAGGTATACCGGTTTTACAGGTTTTAGCGGTATTTTTTCCCCTGCTAATTTTCATTATATATTTTAATAATATAAAATAATAATGATAAATATATTACTACACTGTGGTAATGTATTTTTATCGGTACACACACACACACAGTTATATTATTGTATGTAAATTTTATTATTACGCAAATATACCGTTGTTTATTACATTAAAACGCACGTACTTACGTAATAATTCGAATAACTCGAGTATAATTAACGAACCACCCTTCATGCGGTAAACCTCGCTACAAATCATCACAAGGAAGATTGAATAAACTGGAGAATCGTTCGGGGAAGAACACCACTGCTCCTTTTAACATGTGGAAGAAATTACGAAAATTGAACTATCTTTTTTCACTACGCGGAACAATATTTCAGCGTAAAACATTTACTGGCTCTGTATCAGCCTGTCTCTCGCTTTACGGAATTATGCATTGAAATAGAGCTGCAGAACAGCATATTTTACCAATGCGTTACTCAGATACGCGCTCAAAAGCCTCGCTATAACGTAAATTACTCGTTGTACAAGAATTGTACGAACTGCGCCTTTTAAATTTTGTCGCGAAAAATCATGGTATTTTCAAAATTAAAACGAAGGCGTAAAAAACTTGCACGTTTTATATAGAAAATTCGAGGTAAATGCATAATCCACCTGAAACTCTATTTTAAATTCTATTATCTGTGCCTGGGACAGTTGATCATTTAATTTTTTTTTTAAAATGGGGTGCCTTTACAGCTTATCCGACGTGATACTGTGGGGACTATCTACAATCGAGGATGCTGACTTCACTAAAAAAAGTCGCTATATGGGGAATAAATGTAGATTATCCAGATGAAGAAAGGACGATACATTATACAGAGGTATAATAAACGAAGAACGTAGCAAGACAAGGTAAAGCTCCGAACGCAACGGTGCCACAACAGAGCATTCAAAAAATACATGATCGAGGTTGCAGACTGCCTGTTCAGAATGAAGGGAGACAGAAGGTACTTTCTCTAAGCTGCATACGGAAAAGACGGTCAGGCAACAAAATCGTAATCTATTGACGAGTAAAATTCTCTTACGACTAATCTTCTTAAAGATATAGAACCACGGGAGTTTGAGACGGCTGGAGCTGATAGTAATAAGTGAGAGGCGATTGGTCATTTAATAAAATGGCATAATAGAGCATTTCAGTCAAGTCCGAAAGCGGTATATAGATGGTTTCTTTACATACAATGTTTTTTTGGAATGGCAGACTCGAATGTATGTGTGTATATATTAATATATTTATATACGAATTTGTCATAAAGATTATATATAGATGCCACTTTCATTACAAGTCGAGCAATTCGCTAAATTACACATATACATAGCCATATCTACGCTTCGTCTCCAACACGTAGATTTAGTCTTGTAAATAAGTAAATTTATGAATAAATGGCATAACACTCGTTTTTGTATTTAGCGGTTAAGTTAAATAATCAGGCAAGTTAATGATGATAAGCGCAACACTGAAACTTTTTAATTTTTAATTATGTAGTTCAAAGCTCTATTCGCGCATATGCGAACATAATTTAACGTTAACCCATTAAAATGGGCAAGCGTATACCGCCCTGCGTAATGCACACGCACGCCTTATTAGTGAGCATGTACGAACGTATATACGAGTGTACATTTAGGCTTAATTGCGCATAGTGAATATATATGTACTTGTAGAAGTGCATACGCAGGCAGGCATATGTTTGTATACATATACATTTATTTATTCTAGATTATTGCGCATTGATTGATATATTTATTTATATTGTGTATACTTGGATATGGTTGTATAAAAGCCAAACTTTGCAGTAAATAATTGTAAATACATTAGAAAATTTATTGAATTATTTACGTATCTTATTCAATATTACCATTTGTCGTTTTTATTATTAGTAATTCAGGGAAAAAGAGGAATAATGTTTATTGTCACTTTTTGTAGACCACGCTTTGAAAAAAATCGTCTACCGACTACGCTTTTTCAAATTCATCTCGTTATCTCGTTACTTCTCCGTTCTGTTCATATCCTTCAGATATCCACTGTATCGCACACGCAAATCACATTTTACCGGAATGTTCAAACTACCTCCCCTCTCGTGACAATCACCTCATATCTCTACACCTTCCTTTTCTTATCAATATTCCTTTCTCACTCTCTACACGTAACAAGCACACATACATTGGTCTATATAAGTTTATTGTTAATTGTAACATACTCGTATAGTTAAGATTAAGATAATTTTATTTTGTTCAAATTACGTTATAAAGTTTAATGGGTAAAATGCTGTGGAAGCCTCTCCCCTCCCCCCAAAAAAGGAATAATATATTATTTGGTCGATAAATCGTAGTAATTATATAGTTTCTTAAGTTCGCATTGAGGAAGTAATATTTCCGAAATTGTTACATACATACATTATATATATATATATATATATATATATGTGTGTGTGTGTGTGTGTGTGTGTGTGTGTGTATATGTATATTTAATATATTTAAATTATTATTTTATCGCATAAGTACAGTACAAAATTTTTATTCTACATACATATTCATAAATAGTATAGTCCGAATTTTACGCGATTTTCAGTTCGATTCTCAAATTTTATGCGAATATAAATATAGTAGAAACTCCTTTTAGATGCCGACATGGTTAATCCTTTCAGTCACCATATCCGCTATATAGTGCATGAAATTTTAATACTAATAAAATTGTATAGTTTCTGGCCGAAAATTCTAATTATATTTATTTTAAAACATTGAAAATCATCTAGAGTTATCTAAAACGCAGCGTTACATAATAAACAGCCTGTATAAGATTTATAGCATTCTATCTAAATTTCGTGTGTAACTGAAAGGGTTAAAATAACTTAACGATGGCGGGTAGATGATTTCCGAGAAACAATGATGACGGAAAAGAGATGATTTATGATGTCGGTTGATACGACGCCAGTCGAATTCCGGAATAGCGAAAAGAACGAACAGCCGGTAAACAGGATGAATGGAATCCTTGAGCAATCTGACGCCGCTTCAGACGGATATTTTCCGTAAACGAAGAAATAACATTTACACCTTGTGACTTTCGGAAAGGCAATTTTGTGTTTAGTAACTCAGGATCGGTTAATATAAAGCTCGCGCACAAATTTAGAAAACGGTCTCCTCCACGCCAGTTTATTTTCGCGATTCTGGTTAGACGGTGATATATTCGCTCAATAATAAAACACGATATATGACATTTTCGATAGTCTTCGTCGATTATCAAATACTATCTGAACTCACGAAAAATTATTAATGCTTCCTCGGTGATACATTTTAAAATTTAAATAAAATGAGAGTACTGTTTACACAAATATATTTAATAAACGCAGTCTGCAACAGATCAAAAATAAGTTACTGAAATGTATAGTCGGTGGTCTTATATGGAGGCGAGACCTGGACTATAAGAGGAAATATGAAGAAACGGATATCATCATTTGAAATGTGGTGCTACCGAAGAATGTGGAAAATACCTCGGACTAAAAAGATCAGAAATCAGGAGATTCTAAAATAATTGGAAACCGGCAGAATATTAATAGTGAAAAAACGGAAGATAAGTTTTTTTGGTCATTCTATGAAAGGAGAAAAGTACAAGCTACTACAAACGATAGCAATGAGAATGATTGAAGGAAAAGTGAAACCGGGAAGAAAATGTAAAAAAATGGAATCAATGAGACAGAAGAATCGGTCGAAATAGCAAGAAATAAGAACCGGCTACAATAGATATTCGATGCATACTGATGGTTAAACAATTAATCGGGTTGTATTAGAAGAATAAGAAGAAGCAAGTTTGGCTCATTCGTAGTGTACAACTCAGAATCGATTGGGGCTCGGATAAATTGATGTGTTTTGCTTCCCTAAGCGGAATAAAAAATAAAAAAAAAAACGCGGAAAAATTTTTTAATTGTAAATTATAACCTTTTAAATTTTACTTATAAGTATCTTTATAAACATACCTAGGTTAGGTTAGATTCAGTTAGGTTAGAATCGGTCAGGTTTATTTCGGCTAGTTAGCAGTAGAATTAAAAGAAAAAACGAGGCTTTCAAAAATGGTTTCCGCGGATTTCTAACTTCGTAACTCGTTAAAAATAGTAATTTTTGATATCTAAAAAAAAAAACTAAAATCGGGAGTGTACAAGTATTCTACGAATCTACCGCAAGTTTCACTGGCTGTAACATCATCATCAGTATGATGAACGATAAAAACTAACAAAAAGTAATGCAACGTTTGTTAGACAAAAGACGCACATTTTGGATCCCGGAATTTAATTCGAGAGTTTCAGTTCATTACTTGTTAGTGTTTTTTTTTTCGTTTATTCTATGTACAGCGTTATATCGTGGCTTTTCCATATTTTTTTTTAATTAGCAAAGCTGACATTATCATAATACAATATAATAAGTTTCGATAATTGTCGAATCAAATATTCAATTTATATAATATACAATAAGAAAAACCAATTAATTTCAGTACAATACAATGTATCGACTTTCTAAAGTATTTTTATTTTATTTTGTTTAGCGATATAAACTATTAAATTGATAATTTATTAAATGGATAATTATATATATATATATATATATATATATATATATATATATATATATATATATTCTTCTTTACATTTAATATTATAATATTCAAGAGAAATACCGGATTTGATAATATCGACTCATTACTAAGTAAAATTAGTAGACTGTTTTCATTAAATATATTGTGATACGGTATAAAAGTATTTAAATTGATTATATAATGTTTCTCTCTCTGCATCTAGAGTGAAATAAATCGGGATTAAAAATAAATAACGAAAAAACTAAAATTTTATGTCAAGAAAAAAGAGGCGTTATACCAATAGGAAATAGCAATACAGAACAAGTCACCGAACTTATATATTTAGGTCAACTAATTTTATTTAAAAGCAAATTAACCGCCGAAATACACCGCAGAGTGACAATAACATGGAAAAAGTACTGGATGATGAAATCAATTTTTAAGAACTCCGTCCAATCTAAAAGCGTGGCTTTCAACAGCTGCCCGCTACCATTCTTAACTTACGGTTCCCAAACATGGTCAATGACGAAAAGACAGTAAAATATTCTGAGAACCTGCCAAAACAATTTAAAAAGATCAATATTACAAATCAAAAACTTGATAGAGTCAAATTAAAAACGATTAAGGAACAAATGGGTGATAACGGGGATGTCATAACTTCAATCCGCGCGCTGAAATGGAAGTGGGGAGAACATGTCATAAGATAGAAGAAAGTAAGGGAATGGTTCCTGGAGTACCGCAAGAGAAAAAAGTCGCGACCGTTTACACGTTGAGATGACGACTTCAAAAAATTCCTGGGATTCAGAAGCGCTCTGTATAGGTTGGCACAGAACAACACAACTGGGAAAAATTGGGAGAGACCTTCGCTCGAAAGGGCCTAGTATGACTACATTCAAAATTAATTTTAGAAATTGATTTTAGCTGTAACAGATATTTATAAATTGTTAATTTAGTTATGTTAAATAATTTTATGAATTAACAAAACAAACTAAAATCGAAGTTAATCACTAAAAATTTTTTTGTTATATAAACGCGAAGCTTTTCGACTATAAAGTCATTTTCAAGCTATTGCTAAAAACTTTATATATATATATATATATACATATGTAATATATATATATATATATACATGTATCATCATCATCGTCCTCGTAATGTTCGTTGCCAAACGTCGTGACTAGCTATTGTAAGTTTACTTTTACGTACAAAATGAACTAGCATTCAAAGCACTATTTATATGCGACGCGGATGCGCACGCGCACGCATATGATGTTATACAGAGTGGGGTGACACTGCCTTCTCCGTGATAATTAAGAATTAAATCATGATGAAAACTTTCTGTGTCGCGTGTTAGTTTCGAACCCCCTGCCGTCGAGTTGACAGTCGAGCGGTCTAGCAACTACGCCGCTGTAAAATTTATACATATATATCACGATTTAATTCTTAATTATCACGGAGAAGGCACTGTCACCCCACTCCGTATAACATCGTATGCGTGCGCGTGCGCATCAGCGTCGCATATAAATAGTGCCTTGAATGGTAGTTCATTTTGTATGTAAAAGTAAACTTACAATAGCTAGTCACGACGTTCGGCAACGAACATTACGAGGACGATGATGATGATACATGTATATATATATATATTACATATGGTAATATATATAAAATTATATAATATATTTGTATATTTTTTATTTTTCAATTAAATGCAACGCCTTGTCTCTGCGATTATTTTATTTCATTCATAGGTATTGCCTGAAATTCTTGATGTTTTCTTAAGTGTAGTTTATATTTTGTTTTACATATAACACAAATATTTTAAATAGCCGAATACACGTATATAACAATCTCGACTTGTTTTAAATATAATAAAAGTATCTCGAGACTTGTATGTAAATAAATATAAGCTTAGCATAGAACGAAGTAAATATGAAATCTGTAGAAATATTGTGTTGTATTCAACCCGTTATACATATACTAATCGTTCGCCTGAAATCCGTACAGTGATGGTTTTCAGTTGCCTTCCGCTGAATTTTCTGCTAGAGTTTTCTCACTTAGCCTAAAGGACACACATTTTAAGGCACCGAATACTCGCCTGCTCGCTCTAAATTTGTATACACCAATCCGGGTATTTATTTGTAAGAACACCTTCGGTAAGTGAACCTTCCTCCGTTTCCTATTAGTTTTCCTAATCAGTGCCAAATCCGCCGAATAGAAAATTACCACCTACACGACATGAACGTACGGAACTCAGATGGTTCTTGTTTCATTTATCTGCGGGTGTGACTGGCACCATATGGCGGTCAAGTGACTACTTATTAGAGAAGTTGATTCTAGCTACAACATAAATTACGGTCGTTAATTAAAATTAATGTTTTACTTTCAATTTAGCTCGTTCTTCGGATGAGGTCGTTCAAACTCTTCCCTAATTCTGCCAATTAAACACCGAATGAACACGTTAGTCGGAAGCTATCGATGAACCTATTTAACATTATTCAACTCGTTCAAGAACTTCGCGGTCCGTCAATAACAAATGACACCGTTTTCATAGATGGTGTATAATTGCAAACCATCACTTGGATCCGTTGAGATTATAAACGAAATTACCAGTTTAGGGACCACCGTGTGTTCGCGCGCCTTTATATATGTACACGTATATATGTGCCTGTAATAATGTGTGAGTGAACGTTCGTACATATAAATAGGATCGATTATTATAACCTGAAATCGAAATATTATTTTTAAAAAGAAATTCATTTCAATCTGGACGTATGAAATCCAGCTGTGGGGTTGCACCAAAACTAATTTCGTTCGTACGATAACCAACGCCACTTAAGATTTAATTTAGTTAATGAAGTCATCGTTGACTTCGCTTGCTTACAGATATGATAAAAAAACTCTGTAATCATCCTTACCTACTGATCAAGATGTAAGACACCTCAAACTAAACCCAGTAGCCTAGTGACATTATAAATATCGACTAGTATAAGGATATATATCTACAAATACTCAAGAGTCTAGCCAGTGGGCTACCTCTGTAACGGGCAGTAATCGTATCCGTTAATTATAAATTGAGAATTATTTATACGATTGTAATATTGTTATAAAGAAGTTCAAATTTAACGAAACTTTTATCATTACGCAAAAACATTGACGCGCCTCCTCACACATCTTCTCGGCCAATTCGACCTTATTATTAAAACTTTAATAAATGTTATCCAAAGGGGTAAGCTTATATCATTATCATTATTATTATTATAGACGACTCCAATACGTAACGTATAATTTGAGGAACAGATATCGAAAGAAGCATTTAGGAAACGACGCCGACGAGGTGATTAGGGGTTTTAGATTTACAACCTGCATAAGGATATAAAGCGGTGTCCGAGTTAGTTTGAAGAATACAAACACTAAAAGCAGGTTAAAATCGTTTTTAAGACTCAGAATACATACATTCACGCACACAACGAGATACAAGCCACACACATGTAAATATATATACGTATATATATATATATATATATATATATATATATATATATATATATATATATATATATATATATATATATATAGAGGCTAATAATGTAGTAGCCATGGCCGGTTATAAAGGTTATATACCTCGAGCTACAACAAAGTGAAAAGTTTGACAACTGTTGTTCTTAAAATGTTAATGGCCGTAGGAAAAAACAGGTGTTTTCATTCGTCCGAAGACCTAACACACGAAATAAACGGACATAATCTTCGCATATATAGAGATAGTAGGTAACATAAACGCACACAAACGCACATGCATACCGACACACAAAAACATATATATATATATATCACACACATATAAACGTAATGATATATAAAATGTTTATATATTTCCACATTATGTATGTAGTAACGTATATTTGATTGTTAAAAATATGGAGAATGAAAAAGAGAGAGACACCACTACTTAAATATATTCTCCCGATATACTAAACGATATTTAAATGCAATAATATATAATAACAAGAAGCCTTATTCCAATATTTTAGTCGCGTGTGAATAAAATTATTAAAAAATTTCAATAAAAAAAAATATACACTTAAAGCGATTTGATTTAAATAACCATCGATGCGATAAACACAAATACAGTTTATCAGACATTCTAGAAATATAAATATAATAAGCTTAAAAGTTTATTATAGTTTAGTAAGTTCCTTTTTAAGAGGATCAAAAATAAATTAAATGAACAAGTAGCATGTATTATATATGTATATATATATATATGTGTGTGTGTGTGTGTATATCTATGTATATGTATATATAGACAAAAGATGAACTTTTTCATATTATTCTCCACCTGTCTTGCAATATGTTATATATATATATTAATCCACTCAACGTATAACTTCATTACATGGATAATAATAAACAACCACCACTTATTGGGTCTTTGGGTTTTTCCGATTCAGCCATTTCGCTCTTTAAATACAATATCAAAATATAATTGAATAAACAAAAAATATACGAGCTGAAGTTAACGAAATACGTCACTTTATAGATTTAATGCGCGAATGAAAATCAAAAAACTGTTAAACTGTAATTATTTTAGCTCAAAACCACTTACCAGTCCAAAGGTTGGATAACTGAATTAGCAGAAAATATTTTGAATTACGAATTCATATTGGAAGCTACTATAACTGGTCCACGATTCTACAGGTTATATATATATATATATATATATATATACTAAATATATATACTCTTACGTATTACCTTGTATAGGATTCTTGGCCATAAATTTCAGTCTTAGTTATGGTTGAAATAAAAGAACAAAAAAAAGGGCGCGCCGTTAATTTAAAATTAAAATTGAAGAATTATTTTGTTTTTGAAAAAATAAAAAAAATATTAAATGGCGGAAGCATTTTTTCAAGTAGGAGATTATAAAAATTTGATATCGATAATAATTATGATAGTAATTAGCGAAGTTTAAAGGAATTTGCTTAAATTGAAATTTTGAAGTGAACGATACTATATAGGATGTTTCAGGGTTTTTTGTTTTGTACTTTCTGTAATGTATCGTACGATATTAATGTATTAAACTACTAAGTATTTCAGCTGATGCTGCGGGGTTGTCGGTTACTTACGTCCAATAAATAAATAAATAAATAAATAAATAAATAATTAATTAAAAATTGTCAAAATTATAAAAACGACAAAACGAGGCGCGCAGATAATTCGCGCGGAGATAAGCGCACGCGAGTCAAGCGAACGCAATTACGCACGTACGTATCGGAAGGCAGTCACCGTTCAACTGGGTCGTCCAACTGTTTTATTTAGTCGTCGGCCTTATCCAATTCGCGACGCGAGTCACCTGAATCTTTGCAATCCGTCAAAATATTCGCAACACCTCCACACCATGCGCCATTTATGAACGACGCAAAACCCAGAACGTCGTTCGTCAGTATCCTATTTTTCATACATCCTTAAAGTCAATAAACACGTTCAAAAACAAAAAGGGTATTTATTATCATTATCGTCGATTTTATATTTATATATATATATTTTTTTAATGACAGATAAATATTTAGAACTTTATCCATTAACCGAAGTTATTGAAGTAATTTCAATCCATTCAAAAATGTCCAGTAGTATGGTTATATGTATATATATACACAAAAAAAATTCATAACACAGTATAATCGCTATAAAAGATTTTTATTGCAAAGTTTTTCGACAGTTACGTCATTATCAAGCATACACAATAAATATTATATTCAACATTTATATATATATATATATATATATATATATATAGAGTGTATATGTATATATTTTTATATACACCATTAGTATCATTTATTTGCCATGTTTATAATATTATAAATTTACTCTAACTGAACAATTGCGAAATTGTGGATGCTACTTATATTTATTAATTGTTTTGTACGGTTATATATTTTTTAATCCCGTCTTGTGGATATACTTACAATGTTTGTGTTATAGTATGCATTTATCACAATTTTATATGTCGTGGTTTTAACCAATTTATAAATAATAATATTTAATGTACATTCCCATGTATAAATTATTAAAGTGTTCCACGTCGGGTTGCCATGTTTATAATATTATAAATTTACTCTAACTGAACAATTGCGAAATTGTGGATGCTACTTATATTTATTAATTGTTTTGTACGGTTATATATTTTTTAATCCCGTCTTGTGGATATACTTACAATGTTTGTGTTATAGTATGCATTTATCACAATTTTATATGTCGTGGTTTTAACCAATTTATTCTGTAATTTTAGATTTGGTCACGATTACTTTTCCGTAAAGAGTTGTCTATTATTTAATATATCTAGCCTTGGTGAAGAAATTTCAATAAATTCAGCGACCTATGCTCCAAAAAGTGTTCGACAATTTTGTAAAAATACTTAATGAATGTAGTATTGCAAATAACGGTCATCTGAATGACATTTTGTTTAACAAATGATTGTAAGGTAATCTCTCGTTTTCCTACTTTTAAATAAAATTTCACACAAAAATTTTGTTCGAGCGATTTTTAAGTTATTCAAAAAACAAAACATTCGTGTTCGCTGGTCACCCTATACATTAATATGAGTATATATATATATATATATATCATCATCATTTCTCCTCAACCGCTAGGCTGATGTGCCTGTTGCTAAACAAATAATTTCCTGGCAAGAGCAGCTTCTTTTATCTCCATATAATTCTGTTCTTTTATTATGGCGTCCATAAATCGGGTTCTTGGTCTTTCTCTTCTTAACTTTTCATTTCATTTTCCTTCTTTAAGTTTTTTAGCCATTTACAATCTGGTTGTTCTTCTGTTCTTTTGAATACCTCCTTATTTGTGATTTTATTCATCCATGATATTCTCAGCATCCTTCGACAGCACCAAACTTCAAAAGCTTGAAGTTTTAATCTTTCTTTTTTCCGTAAAGTGCATGTTTCACAGCCGTAGAGTGCAACGCTTCGGACACAAGTTTAAACGAACAGCTTCCTTATGCCTAATGAAATATTTCTCGATGTAATAAGCGTTTCTTTTCTTTTAATAAAAGCGTCTTTATATTCTTTTTCTTACTTCTTTTTCTATTCGTCCGTTGGATGTTATTAAACTGCTAAGATAAGAAAATTCTTTTACTTGAGATATTCGTTTTCCATTAAGGACTATGTCCATATCTTTTGCGACGTCATTTGTACATATTATTACTTTGGTTTTATCTGCATTTATTTTCATTTTGAATTTTTCTATTAATAGCGCATTCAAGTAATTAAGATGTTGTTGCAATTTTTCCTCTTCTTCTGCTATCAAAACAATATCATCGGCATATCGTATAGTGCTATATTGGACTCCTTTAATTTTAGTACCAATGTTTTTCTTTTCTGAAAAAGCTTTCATTGCTTCCTCTATATATATAAAAAAAAGCACTTGGTGACAAGCAGCATCCTTGTCTTGTCCCCTTTTTTATTTTAGCTCTGGCTTTTTTGTTTATTACTGCTTCTTGATTCTCATATAGTTGGAAAAGTATCCTTCGGTCTCTGTAATTTACATGTATATCTTTCAAGATTTTGAACATTATATTCCAGTTGACGTTATCGAAGGCTTTTTCAATATCAATGAAAGCAATAAATAGTTTTTTATTAATCTCTAAATTTTTCTCAATAATTAATCGTAAAGATAATATTTCTCTCGTGCCCTTTCCTTTTCTGAACCCAAATTGCTTATCTGGTAAATTTTCTTCTACCTTCTTTTGTATACTACTATATATAATTTTTGTCAAGATGTTTAAAATATACGGTAGCATACTTAGAGTTCTATGTTCTTCGTATATATATATATTTAATTGGAATCTCCCATTTAGGTTTAAATAATTAAATATTGTTAAACTATTGTATTTTTAAATATTATTACAGATAATTTTTTGTTATTGATTTGGTAATATATTTAAGTAATTCATTTTTTGTAAAAGACTAGCTATTATTTGTTCACTTGTTCATTTTCAGATACCGTAACATAAATTTATTTTTATGTTTTTACCTTATTCATTAAATTACAATATACCAAACGTTAAAATATGTTTATCAACATCGTCCAGCTTCATCAGTTCTTATTTCTACCGATTCGAAAAGCTGTTTAACCACTTTAAAATCTCCGTCATTTAATCCTCGTCCATCGCTTTATTTATATTAACCCTTTCAAACACACTCATCATATATGTGAGAAAAAATTCTGAAACTTGGAATATTAGTCCTGGATATAAAAATGATCTCAGATAACTTTTTTTTGGACCGATATCCCTCCCCCATCAAAAGTTATGACATGTGCACAAATGTAACCATTGTGACTCAATGGAGTATATATGAAACATAGCCGGGTGGTGGGAAAAGTGAAATCTTCAACTTTTTCGACTTTTTCGAAAAAATATCCTATAGAGATTAAACTACACGCTATAGCCTATTTAAAGTATATTTGACCATTTTTCAATACGACCAATACCGGCTGAGTAATTGGGGGTGGAAATTTTGGAAAATCGACAACTTTGACTAAGTATTGCAGAGGCTGTATGAACTTCTTGTAATATACGTGTAACTATATAAAATCTATCGTATAAGGTGAAAAACCGGCGGAAAAAATTACTAACCCCGACCTAAGCTATCAATGGCAATACGACCTTAGTAAAAATGGTTTTCGCGCTATAAATCACTTATAGAGATACAAAAAAAAAGTGTCGACTATTTTGAGTACTTTTGGTTACAAACGTAAGAAAAAGTTCGCTTTCGTCGAGTTTATCGGTTGTGTTATCGCGTTTTGTCTAAATCGCTTTTAATAATTATTATCGCAGCCAGCTGATCGGTAAGTTCGTTCCAATTATAATGATAATTCATATTCTATAGAATAAATAAATCTTATCTTTACTACATTGTATTGTCTCGTATAGCGACACAGCTTAACATGACAAAGACGAATGGTGCCCTCGCATCTTCGTCGAGTTATACCGCCGCGGTCGCAAATGTTAACATTACCAATACTAACAGTAAAAACAGTAATAATAGTAATAATAAATATGCTGCTGGCAACAGTAGCCGTAATATCACCTCAAATATCGATTTTACGAATATGAAAGGAATTAATAAAATGAATTCACCGAATAATATTGTACATAATGGTTCTAGTAATGTCAACATGAGTGTTGATAACGAGCAAACAACACAGGTAACGGACCCGACATGCCAATCTACGCACATTAATTCAAAATCACATAAAACGGTCCCCCCCTATTATATTTAAACAAATTCATGGCAAATTATACCACCCAGAAAACGCACTCGAGTACAAACTCCTGAAACTTCTCCTGATATAGAAGTAAAAGGAAATCGATTTTGGCCTTTAAGAAATCTTCCTAACAGTGACCATTCATATGTCGGATACGCAAACAAGAACTGGATGTGTTCGGGAAATCGACGTAACAAGAAGTCCAAAGCCAACCCCCCATATTCTTGTACGGGGTAATCAATTATAAACATATCGAACAGTATATCTGTTCCATCATAAACAAAGTTGAATTCACTTGTCAGGCCTTAAATGACAAAAAATTAAGTTAAAAGTTAACAATGCAGACAGTTATCGAAAAGTCATCAGATATTTGAAAGATATAATTTATCACGCTTATCAATTGAAAGAGGAACGAGCGTATCGTGTTGGTTATTAAAAATATACACCATACTATGCCGCTAGAGGAAATTGTCGTTATTAAAAATATCTAATTTTGAAAAGAATAAAGTCAAATCTTGACGATAAAAACATAATACCTGATTGAAAATTTGGTTTCAGAAACAAACACAGCACAGTAGAGCAGACTCATCGAATAGTTAACTTAATCAACAGCAGTTTCGAAAACAAACAATTTTGTCCTGCGGTGTTCCTCGACATTGAGAAAGCTTTTGACAGAGTGTGGCATACGGGTCTATTATACAAGCTAAAACTTACTTGCCACACCAGTACTATACACTATTACAATCATACTTAACGGATAGATACTTTCAGGTTAATATAAACGGTGCTCGATCACAAATATATGCTATACGCTCGGGTGTGCTTCAAGGCAGTGTACTCAGTCCGTTGTTGTACCAGATATATACATCTGATTTTCCGGAAAACAGATACACTACTACAGCCATGTTTGCGGACAATACGGCGATATTATCCACTGACTGTAATCTAACAGTTGCTACCACGCATCTCCAGAATCATCTTCTGCAGTTGGAGAAGTGTAAACCATAAACTATGAAAAATTACATGAGTCTTAATCTAAACACCTCCTTTTTACATTAAATAAAAAATTTGCAAATGTGATGATCCAGTTGAATGGAAGAACGATTCCAACAGTAAATAAAATAAAATATTTAGTACTGCATTTAAATCAACGTTTGACTTGGAAAGATCATATTCTGGCCAAACGGAAACAACTTGATCTGAAACTGAGAAGTATGAGCTGGTTGATGAATAAATACTCATCACTGTCTGTAGAAAATAAACTTCTACTATATAAAGTCATTCTAAAACCAATATGGACCCACGGAGGGGAACACGCTTCGCGAATAAAAATACTTCAGCGTTTTCAGGAAAAGGTATTGCGCAGCACTGTGGGTGCCCCGTGTGGTATGTTCGTAATGACGATCTTCATAACGACCTTCATATGCCAACTGTAAAGGAAACTCTCAAAATCCACAGTGAGAGATATATCCAGCGATTCACCATGTTTTATCCACTGGTAGCCGATCTCAAGGATAGCAGCGTTCATTTTCAACGTCTGAAAAAACTTACGCAAGTGGAGCTATGTAGCCGATCTTAACTAATGTTCATCGAATAAAGAATGGCTGTCGTTGGACAGCGTTCTATTAATCCTCCAAAGTACAATATGGTCCCATGAGAATGGTCTTTGTTTCTCAGCAACGAAAACGACTGCAATCCACTTCTGCAAACGGAAAAATTGTGATCGCAAAGTAAGTCTAGCGGTTAACAACAATCGGATAATACTTACAAATGAAGTAAGATATTTAGGATTGATATTCGATAACAAACTTAGTTGAAAAGCGCACATTGACTGGCTGAAGAGTAGTTGCTGCAAAAAGTTAAATTTTTGTTGCGGAAATATACAACCTATGGTGCAAGCAGGCGTAATCTGCTAATGGTATGCACACTTGTACGATCTAAAATTGACTACGGTTCACCAGCTTATGCTTCTGCTAGTAAATCGTTGCTGAAAAGTTTAAACGCAATCCATCATACGGCTTTAAGATTATCAACTGGTGCTTTTCGGCGATACAGTGAAGTGGCCATTAGATTTACGGTGGGATTATTTGACCATCTTAGGCCAACCTAAAATGTACAGATAAGATGTTCGGGGAGGACGACAAATCATCTAGCCACTACATGATGTCTATTTCGTAACAATTAAATATCGAAATACATTGGTCAGAAGCTCGATCTCTGCTGTACCGCCATAGTCTTACACAATGCAGTACGACGTACAGGGCTCCGAAAGAACGATCAATACATCCACTAAAGAATCGACGCCATCTAATGCAGCGATGCGGTTTATTGATTTTAAACATCAGCTCATTTCAATAACGTGTGGAATAACAATTGGCAGAATTTGACTACAGAAAACAAATTACGCCGTATAAAGCGGTAAACGAAGCCGTGGCGTTTTTCACATCAAGTAAGCAGAAACCGAGAAGTAACGTTATATGCAGACTGCGACTATACCCGTCTTATACACTCGTATCTACTAAACAACGAACAAGAACCGCAGTGTTCCTTATGCAGTTGTCAATTATCGATCGAACACCGCTGATTAAATGTCCGATTTATAACCGTTATCGGGAACATTACAGAATACCATCGAATTTAAGCGATCTGCTGTGCGATGGTTAACAGATTATTTAATTTTTTGGAGTATTTTAATGTATATAATTTTTTTACCCCCCCTTTTACAACTTTGTAATCCCATTTCCGTGTCTCTAGCCTTAGTTGCTGCGCATGACACGTGAATAAATAAATAATAATAATAAAAATCAACGTGTGAAAGAATTCTACCCCCAAATTAATCAACTAAAAGATAGAAAAAGAATTACTCAGATTAGCGGAGGTGCCCATTCGAATCTAAATGTAAAATAGAGCAGATAATGGTGCGATCGCATTATTTAAAAATTGCAAATATCAACTATTTCTTTTATTTGTTCCTCCTTGCGTTAGTCGTATGTTGCGTTATTCCTGATCGTCATTTTTTCACAATTTTTCTGCATGTTTCGTATTCTCTCGTGTTGCGATTTAATTTATATAACCCATAAATTTCTCGGACCATTAGAATATAGTGGTCAACGCGTTCATCTCGAATAATTTTACGTTTCTCTATATTTTCGACCGATCATTCGAATCTTCCAGCCTAAGGTTCGTCAAATTTATCAGCAATTAATAGAACGGAGCGTTTTTTACGCGGATTTTCTCTATTTAGAGCCGTTCTATTATATTTGTATTTAGAGCATCCTCGTTTCTGTTATATTTTGACCATTCATTTATTTCAGCTTTTATATTCGTGGATAGGAATCGACATTACAGAGTCGCTATTATCCTGTGTCGTGGAGAGTATCGGTAACGGTACCTTTGGCAAAAGCTGGGAAAGATTCATCTTCGGTTCAAAATGTTAGACCTGTGAGTTTACTCAGTAATATAAGTAAGGTTTTTGAAAAAATAATACTAGTAAGATTGAGGGCATTTAATGACAGAGAATCCATCATAGCTGATTCGCAATACGGTTTTAGACCAAAACTAAGTACGACAATCCAGCTGGCCAGTGTTTGTGACAAAGTTACTGATAACTTTAACCAGAATAAACATTCGGGTGTTGTCTTGATGGACATAGAAAAAGCGTTTAACAACAACATGGCATGATGGAATCATATATAAATTAATTAAATATAATTTCCCTCCATATCTTGTTTTTACTATTAAATCTATGTGAAACTGAAAACCATAACTCTGACATAAGGTACGTTAAAGCTGGGGTGCCTCAAGGCAGTATCTTAGGCCCATTCCTTTTTATTGTATATATTAATGATTTACCGACAATCCCAGGAGTAGATATAAATCTCTATGCTGATGACACCTCTCTAATGGTATCTTCTTATAGAATAGACACTATAAGTAATAGATTAACTAAAGCAATTGATGTCATGTCTAAATTCTACCATAAATGGAAAATAAAAGTTAACGATGAGAAAACAGAGTCAATAATTTTTACCAGACGTAGGCCTTCATTAAATCGTTTCGTTAAAATAAAAAACGTTGAACTTGACTGGAAGGAACATGTGAAGCATTTAGGCGTCATCATAGACAGAAAACTCACATTTACAAAACATATTAATGATTGTGTAAGTAGAACAATACGGAAAATGAGTTGTCTATTTCCTATATTTAATAAAAGATCTGCGTTTTCAACGCAAAACAAATTTTTATTATACAAAAAGGTAATTTTACCAAAGCTACTCTATGCCTGCCCAGTGTGGTCTTATACTAGTAGTAGTAATATAAACCACGTGCAAAGAGTGCAAAACCATTGCCTTCGAATAATTTTGAATAAACCTCGATTTACTTCAATAAAATCTCTCCATGATGCGTTAAAATTCCCTTACGTACAGGAAATGATTAAGGATAAAACGAAAAAATTTTTTGCCGATTGTAGATATTCCGACATTCCAATGGTAAATTCTATAGGTGATTACGATTACCAAGCTTTACGACACAGGTATAAAAGATATAAGCATAGGCGTATAAAACACATCCTTCTATAGTAAGCCAGCTATAAATTCTAGTTCTAGTATTAATAAATAAGCTAAGATATTTTTAAGTATATTGTTGATACGGTAAGAGTGTACGCACTCTGTTATTTTAAATGAGCAGGTTTTTTGTATTAAAAATTTTTCCTGCAATCTTATAATAAGGCGTAATTTAAATAATATTTTATAAGATTATATTTCATATTAATTTTTTCTGGAAAGAATCGTTGATATATTCGGTACAGAAAATTCTATTGAATGGTAACTTTACTTTTTTGTAAACAGAAAATATTTAAATATGCAAATATATTATTGTTCATTGTTCATCGTCATTTTTTGACACGAGCACTGTTCAACTATGCTGGAGGAGCTGCGAGTTCAACTACTGAGAATGTCTAGGATGATTACTTTGACGTTGATGCAGGAGCTGCTCCTCGTGTTGTTTGTGGAAGCTCGCGTATAATCTCTCGCTGATGTATTTGCTGTAGTATTTCAAATATGTTCTAACAATATTCGAGGATATTTCCAGGTTTCCTCGTAGGTTTCCTCGTGGTATAATTTACGATCAACGGCAATCGTACTTAGACTTTTTTCTCTATCAGCAGGTGGCAACATCGAAGTAAAATAATACGGAGGTTTCTTTCTACTAGTCTCCACTTATATACGATATCGTTAAGTATAAACCCGCATTTTTAGAAATAACATTCAGTGTAGTCACGCCGGCTTAACGAAAATATCGTGCACGATCTTCTTAAAAGTCGATATGCGAAATTAGGTTGGTTTTTTTTTCTATTTATAATCGCTACGTGAATTGCGAGTGGTAGTAGTTCTTGTTTTTCTCGTGTGACGAACGTCTATTAGTAGTTTGTTGAATTGCGAAAATAATGTTTTTATTCCTCTTTTTTTTTTTCGTCGAATATGGACTGATGATAAGTCGTCAGACCGAATCGATAGGTTCTATCCCCCGGAAGCTATATTTCTTTTTAATTGCCCAAATCAATTACGTCGAATAACTAGCCACGAGAGTGCCCGACGTCCGATCGAATTAACAAATTTCCAATTTTAAAGAGAATATCCCGCATACAGAGGTCTCCCCCTCTAAATAAAACAGTCCTTACAAAGCGAAGATTTATGAACGTCATTATACGGAATTCTCGACAGAAAAAATTTCACACTCGTTTGGTCGATAGTTATTCACATGGAACGCTTATACGCGCACGAATATAAAACCGAACTACTACGCGAAAAATGATATTTGATCGAAAAACCAATTTACCGTCTAATGGCGTTTAAAAAAGAACCAAAATGATTAAACATCGGACGAAACATTAGAAGTGGATAAAAAAAACCACCTAATCGAACGAATAATGAAACGTGAACTTGGAGCTACGACGACAGCAGGATACGGAAGAAGGTCAGAAACTCGGAACATACAAGGAGCAAATATAAACTACAGAGGGAGATCCGGTTGATGCGCGACTTCCAATCAACCTGAACGTTAAGAAGGTTGAGAAAAGAAATATATATACGTATGTATATAAATAATGTCATCGTCCTGCTGGGCCCCCTTGAGACTGGAACATATAAGTTCTTAATAATGAAAACCAATAGAAAAAGTTTTACGGACTTACACGTGACATTGTTGGGAAAATTTTTATTTTGAAAATACATTCGACAGAATAAAGTTCATAAAGTTGACGATGATGAAAAATTCAAGCACAGCAGTAATTGTAATTGAACGGTATTAGTAATAGTAGAGCTAAACGTGCCTAACACACATATATATATATACGCATATATAGCAAATTTATAGGATTGGATAACTCGGATATTGATCCTCAATCGGAGCGTTTACTTTGTATATTATTAATTAAATATCCCAGTGAAAATAATTTAGTTATATCATTAAGCTTTTAAAATATTATTACATTCTCCAATGATGAATTGCTCTCTTTTATGGTCTACATAAATAAATAAATAAATAAATAAATAAGGGTGTATTTATCAATTTTTAAAAACATAATAGTTACACTGCTACAAAGTATATCACGGATAAACATGATTCTTACTCCGTATAATATAAAGGCTAGAATATAAAGTCAGATATAATAAAGAACAAGATAAAATCACAGGAAAACCCACCACCAAAACCTGCATGCTAATAACAAAGCTAAAACATTAAAATTAAAAGATTATACATATTTTAACATGTAGTACTATTAGTAATGAATAATTGTATACGTAATACCTAGTACATAATAGTTTAGCTAATAAAAAGCCGGTGACACATTACAATAACGTATGTTTAATCCGTTTACGCTTATAACGCTTATATTTTAATTGTAAACTAGTTCTAATATAATCACCTATATCATTAATTATTTTAACTCAATCTACAGGAGTCAAACAATTTTTTGTATTGCGCTTAATTACATCATCTATACCTGGTAAATGTTACGATGCATGCGGTCAGTCCTTGTAAAAATACGGAGACTAAGTATTATCCTACAGCACTTGTTCTGCAGTCGCTGCAAGCATGACGTGTTAGATCTGGAAGTGTACGACCAGATTTGGCAAGCATAAAGCATAATGGGCCTTAGACTTATATATTAATAATTTATTAGCAGAATTAACCTGGCAACGTTTATTAAAAACCGGAAATAGTTTTAAAAGTGATGCGTGTACTTTGTTCGATATGTATTCAATATGTTTGGTGAATATCAAGTATAACACCTAGATATTTAATGTGCGTTTTCCAGTCAAGAGATGTTAACCACTATGGGTGGTAAACAAGCAGGACGTCTTTTAGTGAATAAAATCGATTGAGTTTTCTCAGAATTGATTTTGATTTGTTTTCAATTTCACTGCTAATGGATTTTCTCATATCGTTTATAAACCAAGCATAAAATATGAGATATTCGAATAAACAAATATATAGCGGAATAATTAACGCAATATAAACTCAACAACAGACGCAAATCATCTTAGCAATCGAATAAATAAAAAAAGGAAAAATAATTCATATATACCAAATACAATATAGACGATAAAGATGTGCGCTTAAGAAAAAAGTTCTATTGAAAGCAACACTTGTTTAATTAAATTAAACAAAAAATGCTCAGAAGCAACGTGCGGTATCAAAGAGGAATTCGCAAAGGTTGTTCGTTATCACCGAGACTATTTAACATATATCAGGAGGAAATCATTAGAAATTCTGAAATAGATGATTGGGAATTTAAAATCAACGTACAAAAAGAATAAACGAGATGAGTTAACTCGTTAGAAAGAAATGCGAAAAATAGTCGACGAAAATAAATATAGCCGGTTTAAAATATAGAATGAGAGATCGTAAATTCCGGAACAACTGAAGTACCGAAGGTATCGAGTGATACAAATGCCCGCATAAGGATGAATAATGATGAAATAGATTGTGTATCAGCATTCCGATATTCGGGAGCTCCGGATGATACTAGAGCTCAAAATTAAATCGAAATAAGACGTGAAATGGCGAAACAAGCAGTTAATAATTTAAGCGCGGTATTAACATAAAAATGAATCTTACCGGAAGCAGAGAACATTACACATTGTTACGTCTGGTCGGTACTTAAATATGCCTGCGGAACGTGTGTAATTAGAGCTGAAAAAAGAATCAACGCATTCGAAGTGTGATGATATCGTATAGGATACTGAAAATATTACCGACGAACAAAACGGCAATGGGAAAAATTGAAATAGAAGAAAATAAACTAACGAAAGACATTAAAGGAAAGTAAAATATTTTACTCGTAAGGTCGAAGAAGTGTCGGATTATTCATGGGTGTCGTATACAAGGAAAAATACCATCGAAACCAATAAGAGGAAGTCGAAGACCGGAATTGATCGAACATGCCGCGTCGTGACTTGGCTGAAATTATAGGAAAGGGCAGAAACATAATATTACGATGTAGACGAACTGCTGAACAGGAGATGCAACTAATACGATGATGCTTTATGTATATATAAACAATACAACGATAAAGAAATATGCGTACGCGTACATACAAATTCACCGACTACAATCCCACGTTGATATTGAACAATTAATTCCATTTCAACAAGTCGGATTCAGCATTAATCATTCAACTGCTGATTAGGTAGCCTATAGTATAGGAATACACTTTTAATTTACGACAGATAATTGAAAAATCAAGAGTTTATCTCGCTTTCGTCGATTACGCGGAAGCATTTAATTGTGCTAAATGGAATAAATTATATAGCTACGCAATCTTGGAGCCCCTGAACATTCAATATTCCTCATTGATATAGCCTTTACAAGGATATTAAAGCGTCCGTAAATGTAGACAATGTATTATGGTCCGAACGGTTTTAAAAAACGCGCTGTAAGACAAGATCTCGATTGTTATTTAACGCTTATGACGAACTTATTATTAAAGTTTTATTTATATAAAAAGACCGCGACAATTTTCGACTGTTTAGATTAAGTGGAAATAAACCGAAATATGTACGCAATTATGAAAAATATAAAAAAGGTAAAAACCGAAAAATAAATTAAAATTCGATATCAGATTATTTTTTCTCGCTTTGCTATAAAATATCGATATAAATTAAGTATTTTTTTTTTTTTACATTTTACAATAATTTTTTGTTTTTCCCCATATATTTTTTATAACTGTATATATTTTATTTATTTATTTTTTTTGATAACGGATCAATAGGCGAAAGTTTTATAAGCTTTTTATGTATAGAAAAATTGAGTGATTTTAATAATTTTTTTGTTATAGTTTATAAACGTGTTTGTAATGTAACATATTACAATATCGAGCTAATGTATTTAATTAATCTATAAAATATCCTGTTTTACCGTTAGAATATACGCTTTAATACTTCCTATCTTATAAATGGTTACAATACCACCCCTCGTGTATCTTTCTGTCTAACTTTATATTTATCTATTCGCTAATCAGATCGGTTTTGGACACGTTCATCAGAAATAACTGTTAGAAAACTCTTTACCATATCATTCAGTCGGCACAAGCAAAAAATTTATTCAGTACTTTTGATGTAAGCATTTGATAATTGCAAACCCTCTACAAGAATTTAAATATTAAAAACACACGACATGCGATAAATAAGTGCGGAAGTTTTATTAGTGAACGTAATTTATCATGCGTAGTGTTACCAACACTCTGGAATATTATTATACGCATATGTACACAAAAAAAAAAAAATGGAAATATTTTGTACGCGTCATAATTACGATTACGAATTTGTCAGCTCGATGACGATTTATGTTCTATTATTAAATTTAAAAAAAGTCTACAGAAGCCCCGATATAAAGCCGGAATTATTTGTAGAACTTTGGAAAAACTTTTTCAGCATTGTTGAATAAACAACCGAAATGATGGTGATTGGCAACGAGAAAAACACTGAAACGACAAACTTAGCATTTATAAAGCGTGATAAACCGATTCTTATTGAAGAGAATTTTAAATATCTGGAAGTAATAATAGATCATAAGCGTAAATTTTATAATCACGTAAACTAACTGATGAAAAAAATCTTTCATAAAAAAACCAACTTAACTTCGGTAAACAATTTTAATATCAATTTTTATAATGTGCAATTATTAACTGGGCACGGTAAGCTCGGATCATATTTATATAGGCTTAAGCTTGCCAACGTTCCATCATGTTCTCTATGTTCATCAGTTGATGATGATATTAGACATACATTGTTTCAGTGTCCTGCCTTTGCTGCTATTCGTGCTAAGTTTGGGAGCCAGGAATCAAAATGCTTTCCACTTTATAAGTTTCATAAAACTTTTTTTTTAGAGTATTCAAAAGAAATTATGCGATTAAAATTTAAATTATGTCAAGTTTAAGAAATATCTTGTTCATTTGTTTTCATTTCAACTTAATTCAAACGCCAATATCAATAATATTGAGTCATAGTCAGCTGCTTTACTTATTATTTCTTAAGTCTTTTACTAGGTATTGTTTTTGTATATAACGCTCTTACTGGTTAATGATTACATGTATATTCATTTATTAAGATGATACTTTCTTTTCTTTAATAACAGTTATTCCTCTATGTAAGTTTGTAAGTCACATGCGTATACAGTAATTTATTATTTATACTATGATATAAGTTTATATCGAGATTTATTATAATTTAATTCAATATTTTATAAATCACAAACTCGTTATATGCTTTCTCGGTGGAATACTATGTACTATTCATCCCTTTTCCATCACATATTATATTATTATAGTCTTTGCATTTGTTCATGGACCTCTATATTTACATGTATATTTTTCTCTTTTTTCAACAGAGGGAGGGGTTTTTTTAGTGGGTAAAAATCCCACACGCTGATTTCTTTGGAATCCAGCAGCACTTGCTGAGTGCATGTGCTGCTCTCAAAAATATATATGGAACTTATAAATATGTCAGTGTCTTTTGAAGATTTTCCCCCTCCCGCTTCAAAAAAAAAAAAAAAAAAAAAACTTCGGTGGTGCAAATTATAATAGCGGAATAATAATGTGTAAAACTGCTCGAGTATTTGTATTAGAAATACCTGCAATGAACAAAATTCTAAAAATTCGGAGGAAGCTATTGCTGAACGTTCGTTCTTTGTATAGAATGATGTCGATGGTTGCAGCTCCAATTGTCGCTGCAGTTCTACCGGCGAACTTATGTACTAAGCTCTGTCTTGTTAGCAGAAAATTATGTGTTTTCGGATTTACTGCTCGTCGCAGATCGGTCAAACATTTTCATAATAAATTTAACGTATGCAATACGAGAACCATACAAATGTTTGTAAAATTAACGTAATTATTTTAAATATCCGGCAAAAAAATATGGAAAATAGTCAGTATAATGGTAGATTTAACGTATAAAATGATTACACGATATAAATATGAGATTAAGATTAAATAAATTATTAAGAATTAATTTTTACACGAGTCAACTATTAACGGGACACGGTAGTTTTGATACTTATTTGGAACGATTTAAATTTTGTAGCGCATCCGTGAATTCTGTCAACTTGGTGTTTCCGACGTATATCATTTTCTATTTAAATGTCCGTACACACCAAGGACGAACGTTTGAAATATAATTTAGAAGGTTATCGATAATAATAATTAACTATGTAAATGGTTTAAGAGCGTTTGTAAATTATCCGCACTATGAGGAAACGCATTTCAAAATTAAAACATAACCTTAAGCAAATTATACGATACTGATACCGTGATTGAACCAATTGTCATCGCGGTCGGAATTGAAGAAAATTTGCCAGTCGACTCCTTTTTTTTTCTTGTCTGTTCTAGGATTTTTATGCTTCTGGTTTCCCCCCTGTATGTGGAATTTTCGTATAAAATAAATGTGATATTATTTCGCGTATTTGTAATAACGGTTAATCTACCCAATATGGGTTTAAAATATATAAATTTAAGTATACGCGTGCGATTATATAAAATATTCTCAGTTTTTGATACTTATCGCTTGATGTAATCGCTATAACTAACAATATAGAAGCCTCGTACTATAAATTATTAAGAAACAATTGATATCATGTGATGGCGCGGTATAATGTTTAAAAATCACATCTATAGATTTCACACGTACGTTATTTCAACGAACGCGAAATTTACAAATTTCGAATGATACATTATCGAGAATAAATTTCACTACAGAAGCGGGGGAAAAAAAACGAAAAGCAATTTTAATATATCGGCTGATTTATTAACAAATGAACAAGTCTTACCATCGAACGGATTTATTGCAAGACGGCAAAGATAAAATACATTTGGAATTCTGAAAGGGAGGTGTTGTCACGAATAAACTGAGATTGAACGAGACATTTCTTAACCGGAAGAATGGTTAAATCAATCGAGCAGTATCGTTATCTGACACTTTCTACTTGGTCGAATCGTTAAATTTATTATACTAGGCGCACAATGTATATATATATATATATATATAAAACATAAAGAACTTAGTTTTCTTAACAAAAGATTGGAAAATCTTTATTACCTCCGTAGTATACGTTGCAAAGATAAATGTACCACAATAAAATCGGGGTAAGGACTAAGATTCAGAACTACTTTATCGATAATATTGAAATTCTTCGACCTTAAATCGGTGATAATCAGCTGAAAGATTGACCGGAATAAAATTTTTCTTCGGCCCTTCGAATCCAAATTCCGGACATTCGACGTCGTTTCAGTCCGTTCTAACGTAACGATATGAAAAAAGTTCTAGATAACGACGGTAGATAAAAATTCTGCCGACAGAGAACGCTAATAATAATAATAATAATTTTAATTTTTTTTTTCGGTTTTCTGTACAGAATTTCCTCGATCGATATTGTAAATATTTCGATATTTTTGTTCGTCGATATCTTCAAAACGAGATCGCAATTAACGATTATAATCGATAAATACATTTTTTCTTCATCCGGCATGTCGAATCCTCTTCTTTGTTACCGTATAACGGTGAATGCGAAATAATAACGTTTCTTTATTTCGTCATCCGATATATCTCGTCATCATCGTCTATTGTTCGTTACCGAACGTCGTGACCAGCCATCGTACGTTTATTTTTACATACAAAATGAGCTAGCATTCGAGGTGACGCAGATGGGTACGCATATGATGTTATACGGAGTGCGGTGCTACCGGCTTCTCCGTGATAATTAAGAATTAAATAACGATGAAAAACTTTCTGTGTCGCGTGCTGGTTTCGAACCCTCGACCAACAAATTGACAGACTCTAGCAACTACGCCACCGTGACATATATATCTCATCATACGTACCGCCAAAAACTGGTAGTAAAATTGACGTTAGCTATAGAAATACTATTAGTCTTAATAGTAATACTTCTTGGAAAGAGCTAATGACGATTCTATAAGGATGACAATAATTGCACACGATATACTACCCGTTAGCTTCACATCACTTTATTAGGGGCGGGCGGAATACAATTGCGGTACAAAAATTTCTCGGGTCAAATGGTAAAACAGTGGATCCCAAGAAATGAGAAGAACTAGCTGTATATATAACAAAAGATGAAAACGTGCAGTTACAAATAGCCTCCAAGATTCGAACCAAGAAGCTCATACCGTGGTAGAAATGAAAAACCTAACCACCTACTCGGGATTGGAACAAAACTTCAGCAACACTGGTGCCGTTAAATTAGCGTTTATAGCGAGGAGTGTGCTACGAGAATTGGGCTACTTAGTCACCTCAGCACGCTTCGATAGGGGACGGTGCTCCAAACTCGGATAACGAATGGATAAATTATGATAATATCATTTTACTAGGAACTCATCTAAGCTTTCTTCGTTCCAGTGTTATTTAACTTTACATAAGCTCGCCGTATAATTTATAAATAATATCTTATTTGTTAAATATTTTGATTGTCTGAAGGAATAGCGCAATAAAACCGGGGACGAGATAAGTTTCTCCTGCACGTTTTATTTTTTTCTCTTATAATAAATTACAGATCACACACCCTTCGCCGTAATATTCCATTTATACCCCACAACTATTCCCCCTAATGACCACTATGTGGGACAACACGAATTTATCACCTACGTATATCGGTTCTCTTTTATAAATAGTAATTATCGGTACCATTTTCACTAACGAACGAGACTGTTATATAGACGTTTTATAATTATATCTTAATCTACTTCGCGTCATAGTCATTCTTGAGAACAGGATATTTATTGCATTTCGTCTTTTATAGCGGGTGAAAAAGATTCATTCGCGATATTACGATAGTTTAAAGCCCACAGACATACAATGCGTACATGTGTTTCTATTTCAAGGTACCATACATCGAAACGCATAAATACCGACATAAAGTTTATTAGGAGATATCTTTAAATTTGGATTTATTAAAATTCCAAACACATTCTTTGTATATAAATATTATATCAAACCATACATGTTGTTCTCTTACACAAAAAAATACATATATATATATATATATATATATATATATATATATATAATATATATATACACATACATTTATACCTACAAAAGCTTCACCTCGCGCGACCTTGAAATAATACCGTAGGAAATAAGGACATTAATCATTTCCCAACTTTTTTCCACATACTTCCGTCGGTAAAGGAGCTTTATAACGACATTGCATAGTTTACCGAAAACCCTGCCGACGTATAAAAATCGACAATATTCGACTTGTTTATTGGAAGTTTCATTATTATGGCGGGTCCGTTTCAGAGTAAATTATTAACAAATTTTTATCGTAAACAAATCAGACACCAAGAGGTTAGAAAAATAGGTCGATGAAATTACGATAATTCCCGTAGAATATTAAATAATTTATTTCATCATTTAATTTGAATAAACTAGAAAATTCGTCGGAATACGAGAAAGCGATTTAAAAAAAAAAAAGACAGTTGGTCATTTTCTCGATTTCATTCCATTAGTTCCAACCAGTGATTCGAATAAAAGTGTAGCCATCAACCCCCCAATAATAGGAAAAATGTCAGACACACTACATTTATTTACAATTCACTATTATAAATATATATATATATATATATATATACATATACTGTTGATTTTTTTTTACATAATCACAGTATCGCGATTCATTTAACAGTTAAATGCTTAATATTTTCAACATGTTATCTCCAAATATATGTATTATTAATTTATAAATATATATAGAAATATAGAAATATATATATATATATATATATATATATATATATATATATATATGTATTTATATATACATATATATATCGATAGATAGGTAGAGGTACATTGAATGTAAGAACATTGTTAGAAGCAGGAAAATTGAAGAACCTCATCAAGGAGGGATCTCGTCTCAAAATAGACATACTCGGCATCAGTAAAGCAAGATGGCCAGCAACAGGTGTAACCAATTACGACAACTCTGATACCACACAAAACGGCAAAGTGTTGTGCATTCTTAATACAAAAAAATATATCAAAAACAGTGAAATTTGCGACAGAATTATCTTATTACAACTAAACAGCAGTCCAGTAAATGTAAATTTGGTACAAATATATGCACCCACAGCCGATAGTGATGAAGAAGAAATATAATCATTCTATAACGTTTTGACAATGACTTTTAAGTCCACCAAAAGCAAGGATGTCAGTATCATCTTAGGGGGGATTTTAATGCTAAAGTTGTAGAAGGTGATAGTCCAGTAACCGGGAACTATGGTCTGGGAGACCGCATTTCAAGCTTCCAAGTAGACTATATACATGGAAGGCTACTGCAGGCTTGCCAGAACAAATAATGAGAAATCAAATTGATTACATCCTTATTAATCGACGATTCAAGAACTCTATTACATCGACCAAGACATACTCAAGTGCATACATCAACTCAGACCATAACCTGCTGATAGCTAAAATAGTTGTTCGCTTAAAGAATACAAAACCGAAACGAAATTAACGCTACAGGATACAAAGTCCAGTTTGGCCTTGAAAAATGCAATTTCATCTGAGATTACCAAAAGACATAATGGATTTGAAGAAGACAAGCGCCCATCGACAACCAATGGGCTATATTTCAAATCGTAATTTTAAGCAAAGCGAAACAGTAACTCAATCCGGAGAAAAAATCGAAGAAGGATTGGATCAATGAAAAAATAATAAAATTTATAAAAAAAAAAACGGTCTTTGAAAAACTGTCGAACGCAATATCAACAACTTAATCGTGAAATCCGTAGGAAGAGATTAGAGAAGCAAAATCGGAAAACTTCAGAGAAAAATGTGAGAAGATAGAAAGTTTAAAAAAAAAAAAAATTACGATGTATTCAATCTTCATAAAAAAGTTAAGTAGGCGGCTGGTTTGTTTAGACGCAAAAGGGCAGTCACTTTGCGAGACAATCTTGATAGACCAATAACAAAAGAAAGCGATATTAAAAAAGAATGGGAATCATGCAAATGATTCGTGTGTTAAACAAACAGCAATTGATGTTCCTAACCGTTTAAAAATCCTACCAAGTGAAGTGAAGAAATCTCTAACGATGGCAAAGTTACACAAAGCTATAGGTCCTGATCAAATTCCGGTTGAATTGTTGCAAACGCTAGATGATAGTGGTTTACAAATTCTACTAAAAATTCTTAATAAAGTATTTCAAAGTGGAACTATACCTAAGGACTGGTTAATTTATAATGATACCGAAAACGCCAAATCCAAAATACCGTAATGATTTTAGAATGATTAGTCTAAAGAGTCACACTCTGAAAATGATTTGTGCATGCAAGAATTAAAAAAAGATGCGAAGAGAACTTGAGCGCAGAACAATTTGGTTTTAGACCAGGAGTGGATACTCGAGAAGCAATATTTAGTATTAACGTATTCATTCAAAGATGCTTGGAATTTCAACAGCACCTATTTCTATGCTTCATCGATTTTGAAAAAGAGTGGATTAGATCCGGGAGATCGTAGATTACTTAAAAACCTGTATCTTAACCTGAAAGCTATTGTTTCTTTGAATCAAAATGCCACTTTAGACTCATTAAACGTAAACCGCGGGTGTGAGACAAGGATGTGTCCTATCAGTAATGCTGTTCAACGTTTATGCAGAACAAATTCGATAATATTCGTTACGCGGACGACGCAGGTTTAATAGCTAGTAGTGCTAACGACTTAAAACTTATCATTGAACAAGTAGATAAGATTAGTCAAAAATATGGAATATCATTAAATGCAAAAAGAAAACAAATAATACCAGCCCTAGAATATATATTAATGGGATATGATTTGATAAAGTTGAATCGTTTAAATACTTAGGTGCGATGTTGGATATTACGGGCGGATCTGAAACTAAAATCAGAAGCAGGATTGAACAAGCGAGGAATGCATTCAACCAGATGAAGAAAATCTTAACAGGACACTATCTTCATTTGGAATTAAGGGTTCGAATTCTAAAGTGTTATATGAGGTCAATTTTATTGCACGACTATGATACGTGGACTTTGAAGAAAACCACCATGAGTCGATTGCCAACTTTTGAATTATGGTGTTACCGACGAATTTTGAAAATACCCTTGACTGCTAAGAAGGCCACCGAAGAGAGACTCACTACTATGAAGAAAGATCATGAATTGATTAAGTTTATTTACAGTTGCATAGTTGTTAGAAATAAATGTGGATAAAACAAAGTTGATTATTGTTTCCCAAAGACTGGCAATACCTGTTACAACGTATATTGGTGGCATTGCCATAAAACCAGTGTCGACATCTCGGTACTTTAGTTAATGAAAATCGAAATTCAGACATCGAAATTAAATATAGGGTCGAACGAGTGCGACGGGCTTTCACAAACTATAAACAGCTACTCCGTGATCAGTATCTGTCTTCTACGTCCGAAATAGACTACGTGGATTCGATCCTTCTTGGAGTAACAACGTGGAAACTGAAAGAACAATTATTAAATCATCTTAAGCGTTAGAAATGCGGATCACTCGTAGAATGTTAAAGATATCGCGATATATATGTTTAATAAATTCGACGGTTCTCGAAATGGCTGTTGATAAGGGACAACTAATAGCGAACGTAAAAGAACGGGAGATAACTTACTTTGGACACATTATACGTGGAGAAAAATATTCATCGCTACGTTCGATATTAGAGGGCAAAATAGAAAGAAGAAAGCATGGAACTGAATACAGAACCATGTCATGGTAGCGGAACATCCGTATTGGAGAGATACGTCAAGCGGCGGAAACACGTTCTCTCTCCGTTTGGCGTGGTGCTTCGTGTTATGATAATCGCTAACACTCAAGGAGTACGGCAGCCCGTATGAAGAAGAATCCGCGAAATAAGTTTGAAAAGATTTTATTTCGAACGCGAGAATGCTTGTGACGTTCTCAGAACCCGGTCTCTTGCATAATTAATCGTACAAAAACAAACACGCGATCGGTCGAAAATGTCGCTCGAATGGATTAAGATCGCGTACCGAAACGAATATTCCACGACGTTCTAAACTCTGGCAGAAAAAACGTCCATAGATCGAGACCTACTTGCCGACGATTTAAAATGTATTCGAACAAACTCTAGACAAGTCGACCGGGAAAGAACCGAAACTAAATAGGAAGTAATGACGAAAGAGTATAAACACGCGGGTCTAGAAAAAACGAGCAAATTTTAAGTAAAGGGAGTAATAAATACCGCACACCAAGGTTAAAGGTTAGCTTGCAGACATTTTTTAACATTGGCCACGAACATGGATGATTACAAACAAGTAGCACTCGTACTCAGACATGTGGAAGATAAATAATTATAACAACGATATTTTATATATATATATATAGTGAGAGAGAAGGAAAGAGTGAGTGAGAGAGAAGTGAAAGTGAAAGAAACAAGAGAAAGCCTTAGTATTTAATTTGTTTTTCACCTTCTTTTCAAAAGCTTATTTCACAATATTTGACGATTTTTTAACCATAACAATTCTGAAATTCAGGCAACCGAAATTCTAATCATTCTCTAAACCCCCAATAATCACGAAATAAAATATGAACAAAAAAAAACACCGAACCTAATTGCACTAAATATCGTTTAGATATGTCTCCCTCGACTCTCCACCCCTAAATCGTAACGGTATTACGAAAATTGATAAACCAAATAAAACGCAGTGAAATACAAGAATTAAAATAATAATAATAATAACCTAAAATGTGTTTCGTTATTCGACTTGGTTTAATTCTTAAAATTCCATTAATATTTTATAAAAACTGATGGCTACTTTGATTAAAAAAAAAAATACCGAGTCACTGGGCTACGTAAGTTTTCTTTCATTAGCACGCTTGACCGTATAGTCGAGAACACGCAGACGTTTTGTTCGGGATTCTATTTTTAAGTCATGAGAAACGGTAAGATAAATATGGCGCCGTTTTCCATATTAGTTAAGAAAGTATATAATGTGTTGATTTTATGCACGCACACAAGCCGGCATTAAATATATATATATATATATATATATATATATACACACGGAGTGCGATAATTTCTTTTTTTTTAATTAAACAAAAATCAATATTAATTTTTTATTAAATTTAAGGATCACGATATCGTGATATGCCTACATTTGTAGGCATTCCGAAAACTTTTCCAACGACTCCTATCTCGTGCGGCTCAGATCCGATTGATTCCTGCCCATTTATTAACATCAGTTCACCACCTAGCGTATTAATACACACACACACATATATGTATATATCATTATTAAGTACCGTCTCCGTATCGGATGTAGGCGACTACTTACTACACAAATTTTGCTATAAAATGTAAATAGCGTACAAGGTAATTATAATATGGCGCTGCCGATGATAGATACACACACACGGGAAAACTGACTGTAACGCGTGTTTTTGTAGTGTACTAGATTGTTTACCAGCGCGCATATGGTGTTGTGCGTGGTGGTTTGCCATTGATATCCACGCAGATATACATGTATATATATATATATATATATATATATATATATAATATGGACATAGATTATTACTGCTCATCATTCAAAGATGATGATGTGAAATCTGCTTACCTTTTTTTTCATTACCATACGGCATTTTGTCATTTGAAACACAATAAATAATCTGATTATGAAGTTGTAAAATTAGTATTTTCGTGTTTACACTTTTCGGAAAAGTACTTTTAGTGTATTAGTATGCGATGATATTCAAGTTAGGAAAATTGAATATTAATTAGAAAAGTTAGTTTTAATATGTGCGTTTGTTATGACAGATTTTCACCTTCTTCTACTAAAATCTCGACCTTAAATGAAGAAAAATCTCATACGAACACACACACACATATATATATATATAACAATCAAAAGCTAACTTTCATTAATATTCGACCTTTAACAGCGAATGGGTAACAAATTAAGCCAAATATTACACCCACGTATACCTGCTGGTATGTGTATGTATGTTTGTATGTGTGATGTGTGATACAACGCTGCTAGCGAGCAAGTAGAGGACAGACGCCAAAATATGATGAGGAAACAAAATGAAATAGGGCGGATTATTATAGGAGTGTATATGTATAATGTGTAAGGGCTCATTTGGTAATAGAGTTTGAAAGATAAACGGATTTGAAACTTTAACTTTCAACCGTAAACTGGGCGAAAGAAATAACTAAGTGTCACTCGAAGAGAGCGGAGAGATGACAAACGAAAACTAGGTAATTAAAATATTTTGTTTGCCAAATTTTAAGCCCAAAATGGCGACGATAATTTGTCTGGGCTTTTAACTAACTTATATAATCACACACGATGTGCTCTTCGCGTGTGTATGTGTATTTATATTTAACCTGCCCGTTTATTCGCATCATCAACCCAGTTGCGGATTCAAGTGTGATGCCGCCCTAGTCTCAGTCTTTTTTTTTTAAATATATTTATAAAACATAAAAATACACGTACGCGATAAATCGCATAAAAAACGGACTTTTCAACATTTATTACATCATCGTACTCGCTATAATAATGTACAACTTATTTCGATTACTATCTACTTCTCTTTTACATACTACTAAATATAGGGTGACCCAGAGAAGTAGGACGGTTTTGTTATAGCGCAGTTGGTAACACTGCTACAACGTATAGTGTACACACGAGATATTTGTTTAAGCTCCATTCATGTGTTTAAATAATAATAACAATAATAGTAATAATAATAATAATAATAATAATAGTAATAATAATAATAACAATAATAATAATAATAATAATAATAAAACGCAGCTCCTAAAGTTGCGATGTTATACGTAGACTTGTATCACGAAACGTATTTAACACTTGACTTTAAACATCTCTTTTTTATATCTTCAAATATTCTACCACGTTATAATAATTACAAAACTTTTTATAATAATTTAATTTCTTATATGCAGCTGTGAATTTGGAACATAATTATATATATATATATACAGTCGAAGCCGCTTTTAAGGGACACATCGAGCGGAAGTCATTTGTCCCTTACTGTCCCTTACAGCGAATTTTTAAAAATCTTATTGAAGTGAGTGGGTGTTAGAATATATATAATTTAGTAAAAAATTAATATACTTATAATCTTATTAATGCGTAATATTTATTTATATGGAAATAAGAGAAAAATACCGGAGGCATACATAAGGTAAAATATTTGTAAAAATTGTTCATTTACTGTAAAAATGTGCTATAGTTGTTTGGTGTAAATTCTTCATCTGCTGCGTTTGAACAAAATCTGCACAGTTACCTAATGATGCCGTAGGAGCACCTTCATTATTCTGTTGCATAAAATACCGCCGGAGCTTTTCAATACATTTTTTCGCCTCTGCAGTAGACACAGGAGGTAAGGAAATGTCATCCGTGTCATCATCACTTTCTCATTCTTGTATTTGTTTCTTCTTTGTGATATTTTCCGTAATTTCGTTATCCAAATTTTCAATATTATTGTCACAGCATGGCAGATTGGCGTTAATATCTGAAAATTGTTCATAGTTGGTCACACGTAGTAATTCATTCGGTGTTTCATTACTTTCCATTTCAACAATTTCATAATCAGGCTCCTTGAAACCACAATGAGCGAAGCAGTTCTGAATTGTCATAAAAGTGACTTTTCCCCAGCTATCAGCAATAAATTGTATAGCCTGCAGTATTGTTATTGTGGAACTGACATCTTTTGCCATTGTAGAAACTGTTACCAGGTCGTCTTCAATAGCTTCTAAGACGTGCTGCATCAACATCTTCCTATATTGCACTTTTAAATTTTTTATGACGCCCATATCAAGTGGCTGAATTAGTGAAGTAGTGTTTGGAGGTAAGAATTTAATTTGAATATTCTTCAGTTTAACGATAGTGTGGTGCGAAGTTGCATTGTCAATAAGGAGTAACATTTTTCTAGAATCTCTCTGTAATCCTATATCCCAGTTTTCTAACCATTTTAAAAAAATAGTAGCAGTCATCCATGCATTTTTATTTGCGTAATATGTTACTGGGAGATTACTTACATTGAGATATTTAAAGCAACGTGGCTTTTTAGTTTTACCAATAACTAAAAGGTTTTTTTTGTCACTTCCAGTTGCATTGCAACAACATAGCACAGTGATACGATCCATGGCTTTTTTCGAACCAATAAGTTGTTCGTGTTTGTATACTAATAACCCATCTAGAGTGGCTCGGTAAAATAAACCAGTTTCATCCGCATTATAAATGTCATTCAGGCTGTAACTTTGAAGGAATTTGGAAATTTTGCTTGAACTCCATTGTTCAGGTCCTGCCAAATCAGCGCTTGCCTTTTCTCCATGCGTTTTTTTGAATTTTATATCGTGTCTCCCTTTCCACCGAGCAAGCCAACCATCTGTAGCTGCAAAGTCTTCATAATCCACTTTTTTTGCAAACTCTTCAGATTTTAATTTCAACATTGGCCCACCGACATGAACACCTCATTGTGTTACTGTGCTAAACCATAAATTAAGAGCTTCATCAACCTCTGGGTTTTTACATCCTCTTTTTCGTTTCCTTCCCACCACCTGACTGCTCTTTTCAGTACTACTCCATTTTTTACATAAGTTCTGTTCATCTGTTTTTAAACGGCAGATGGTGTTTTTGGAGACGCCCATGATTTTTGCTAACTCCCGAATAGGCATATTGGGAGGTTGAATTTCCATAATTAATAAACGAACAGAGCAAAAAACAGTATAGCGTCAATGAGAGAATGAGAGAATATCAACACAAGGACATCTCAAACAAAACGAAGAAAAAACAAAAATGTTCATGTAAACAAAAAACGAATTGTAAAAATGACTAAGATATTTTAGTAATTTTTATTCAATTTTTGTTTATGTGAACATTTTCGTTTTACGACCGGAAGTGTCATTTCATAACTCGGCTCGTATCGCCCTTCTCACTATTTATCGCCTTGAATGTCTATTAATCTTTGTCCCTTATAACTGACGCGTTGTACCATTAAAGCGAACTAAAACAACCTTCATTTCATACGTTTGTTTCGGGGTTTGTCCCTTATAAACGGCTGCCCCTCTTATCCGGCGTCTCTTAAAAGCGGCTTTGACTATAACTAAGCAGCAAATACATAATGTAATTTGTAACTGCCGTAAATTTCTTATTGATTCAATCTCTTCTTATATTACTGTATCAAATATAACATTATATACTATTGCTCGTATCTTACCTATTGATCTTTATATTAAAAAAAGATCTTTAATTTTTAATGCTAAAAGAAATAATTATGGTGTCATAAGTAAAATAGTTCTTAAAAAGTTGAATACACAAATTTTAAATGAATTTAGTGTAAGATACAAAATTTTAACAAAAGATAAATTAATTAGTAAATTTTTTCCGAATCTAATAGATCGTTTTAAAAATAAAAAGATTATAGTAAATTTTTACATGACTCAGATACTTTCTGGTCATGGTTCCATTGGATATTATTTGAATAAATTAAATATAACCGGTGATAATAAATGTCACAACTGCAAGTGTAATGTAGTTGAAAATGTGCAACATATAATATACAAATGTAACAAATATGATCACCTGAGGCAGTTGTATAGTATTGATTGTACGCTTAAACCGAATGAAATTATTTTATTAAACCAATTTCCGGTTTTTATCTTGGAAATATTTAAAATTAAGTACATTTCTAGATAATCGCTACTAGTAGCAATAAGCAAAAATTTGCATGCTACTACAGTTTTTTGTTTCAATTGTAATGTATATGTTAAATATATAATAAATATATATATATATATATATATGTATTCATATTTGTTATTGACTTTTTAGAAGGATGTCATGTATCGCTGCTACACTAAGACTCGCGACCTTCTGAGCATATACAACTAATATACTTCAGTAATGATCTCGCAACAGTTTTCTAAATATAAATAAACGCGAACGAATCCCTTGATGAAAATTGAAACAAAAGATTATTTTAAAAAAACTTTAAAAGAATAATAAATATCATAAAAATGCTTTAAATAATTATAGAATTCGGCATCGAAAAATTTATTTTGGGTAAAAATTAATTTTTTTTTTTTAAAGATAAACTCGTAATATAATAATCGCATTCAGCCAGGATATAAATTTTGTTTATGGACTTTCCTTGTACGTATAAGATAAAAATTGACATCGAATTCAGACACCAGTTGTAAGTTCCTTTAACCTCGAAATCGAAGTGTACAGAGAAAAAAATAATTTCAAAACTTAATCCGATTGAAAAAATTTGGGAGCACGCTTCCACCAATCGATAATTGAATATCGTAGCTCGACCTAATCGAATTACTCCTATACGAAGATTGCACGTGTTAAGCTAAGTGGAAGATTAATAGACTGTGTCCGTATCGGCAAATATCGCGCCGGGAAAAAAAAATCAGACGGATAAAAAATACCCTCAAACAAGAACCCCACAATACGACGATTCAAAATGAAAAATGTTTATAATAGCTCTACCAAACCCCTTAATACAGGGTGACTAGAAAAAATGTTAGATATCCGGGGATTCAGCTCATATTCGCCGTTAGAACTATAAGACCGAACTCTACTCGATAAACATCTTATCGTCGAATCATAAAGTGTAATTAATTATAAAGGTATATCACGAAGTAAAAATATTCATCGATTATGGCACAAAATACAAACCAACGCTTTAGAAATAGTTAGAGAGGTTACAAGTACCGCGTTCGCGTCATATACGATTATAAATAAATAAATAAATAAAAAGTGTATTTTTACATTTAAAATAAGAAACAACAATTATCATCTACACGTATAGAAATAAAAGAAAATTCTTTCATCGCGATATAAATAATAATATAAATAAAAGAAGCTTAAAATAGACTGCAGGAAAAACCGCCAAAACCTGCATGAAATAAGTATTGAATAAAATGCAATATGAGATAATATCAGAGTAGCGATGAAAATAAATAACTATATACATAAAATGAACTTAAACTTAAATAATAACTATATAGCATCAGGAATTTCGTAATAATGTATGTTTCATTATTTTACGTTTATATTTCTTATATTTTAATTTGAGACTAGTGCGAGTCTAGTCTCCTGTATTTTTTATAATGGGATACGAGCTTAGGGTGCAATCGTTATTAAACAATTTTTTGGTTTTCCTGATTTATTACTCGATACACATAATTTCAAAACTCTGTGTATACGAACTTAGCATAAAACGGAGCTTTAAGAATGATTCTACACACATTTATTTTGCATGGTTTGCAATTTAGATAAGTTAGACTTGCGTAAGACCACACAGGACACGCATACAACATTATCGGTCTTGAGATACATTTGTAGATAATTAGCTTTTTTGCGGTATTAACGTGTAGCATTTCCTATTAAAGAGAGGATATAATTTAAATAAACATGAATTTTATTAACGGCGTGTTCTATATGTTTAAAAAAAGGTAAGACCTTTATCTAGAATAACACCGAGATATAATCTTCCATTCTATAGGTGTGTTGTTAATCATTATAGGAGTTAGACAGTTAGGTGTTCTTTTTGTAAATAATATTGACTGTGCTTTATCAACATTTATGTTAATTTTCCATTTATCGAAGTATGATCTTAATTTCTCAAATCCTACGTTTAGTCTTCTTTGAATAGTATTTGTACGATACGACGCACAATATATAGCCGTATCATCCGCATACAACGCCTTCTGAAGGTGTTTAATTTATGATTATTGCCTTAATATGAGAAGTAGTCGATTATATAGAAAAAATAAATCTATTATTTTCAGTTTTCTGATAAAAGTATATCGGTAAAACAATGCGTTCTATTAAAAAAAAAAAAAAATTAAATTAATGTCCTCTGGTTTGTGTAGATGATGTAAGGCGACATAAACTAATACGGGTTAGTTTGCTGTTGCTTCGTCCGGTATCCATTTACTGATAAATTGGATGAACAGTGTTGATTTGTTGTTTTTTTTTATCTTTTAGCCTGATATTATAACTATATAATTCGTTTTCCCGATTTTACCTCCGTGTTTTAACGTAAATTCCAAACATTCAACTTCAATGTAAAACAAAATGAGCTTTTTCGCAGTTTCAGCTTCCTTAATTATAAACTGCGTATATAATTAATAAATTTCGACGTAATAGATAGTTAATTATCGAAAGTACGTAATTGATGATTTACAAGAAATTACATAATTAATTATTCGATCGAAATTATATAATTAATTATTTTTAGTCGAATTATATAATTAATTAGTTAATCGAAAATATATAATCACGTATATATAATCGGAATTATGTAATTAATTATTTAATCGGAATTATCTAATCGAAATAGTATAATTAACTATGTAATCGGAATTATATAATCGATTAGTCGTACGAAATTATATAATTCATTATCTGGTCGAATTTATATAATTAATTGTCTAGTATAAATTATATAATTAAAATTATTGTAATCCTAATTGCATAATTAATTATGAATTTTTATATTTAAAACGGAACTTTACGGAATATTTTTAACTCGATTACGACGAATGATTAACTAAAAAAAAAACAAAAAAAAACGATTAAATAAATAATTCATTAAAAATTAAACAAAAAATAAAACTTTGCGCGATTTACTTCCTAATTTTGCGCGCCGTTTAAATCTTTTTATTACATATTTTTAGAATCAATTTTAATTTTAATTTTTCAGTTTCCACATCGTTTTCCAAAATTTTAATACATTGAATATTCTAATTATATTTTCTCATTTTTAACGAACGAAGCGAACGACGACCAATCGTAATAATAAATTCCGAACGACGTTAATGTTTTTCGCTATTTCGTATTAACTTCCAAAGTACTATTCAATTTAAGTAAGCGTAGCGCTATCTATCGACAAGTAGACTTAAGTTTAGTACGAGAAATTGATCAAAGATAGCGCGCAAGGTAACGAACAGAAAAATATGAACTTTTTCATTTAAGAGAAAGTATTATATATATAAAAATCGTACGCGTAGATCTGTGCCCGAGGATCTGAAGGTACAAATAATAAAAATATTCTCCGGAAATGTAAACTGGTGTGGCGGATTTCGAATTATAAATAAAAAAAAAATGCAGTTAAAATTACTAGAGTTTACGTGTTAAATAATTTTCAAGCGGTACAAAAATAAAAATAAATGAAGACCGACGGAAATACAATGTTAGAAATTAATCTAGATACACACACAATATTACACTAACAGCTGTGATAAATACTGAGCTGTGTCGATAAAAAAAAACATTAGACCAATCACAGCGTGTACGTAATAATATACACAAAATCATACCCAACAACCAATCAGAATGATCCGTAATGTATCTCGTATTGAAAATAATTAAATTTATAATATACTTTTTTAAAACAAATTCTTCGTCAAAATTTGTCATTAGATTTAATAAATTATTTTTATACGCTTCTTTTATTATATCCGTGTTTCCTGTAGTTTTGTTTTGTTATAACGTTTTTCTGCATGTAAATTATATCCTAAGAAGAAAAGCTAAAACTTCGTTACAAAACAAGCTCTACAATGCTGTTCCGGCGGCGAAATGGAAATACGAAATCGAATTATGGGGGTCAGCAGCAAGTAGTAACTTCAAACACATCCAGCGATTTCAGTCTAAAGTACTGAGATCATTATGTGACGATCCTTACTACGTTAGTAATGATACGTTACATCATGACCTACAAGTGCCCACAGTCACACAGATTAATAAAAATAAATACAAAACATTTTTCGGCAAATGTTCTAACCATCCAAACTCTCAAATTCGGCGAATTTACAGGTCGACACTGTCAGACAATCCGGTCCGAAGACTAAATCGAAGTATTAGAATGTCTACGCCAAACGGATATAGATGGAAAAGACAGGAGAATAATTCATAACTTATATTTGATTCAAGTAGCCCCGTAGTCGTGTAATATGTCATATGTACAAACTTAAGGAATATTATAATTTAGTTTATATTAAAAGGAGGAAAAAATCTTTTCATTGACGATTACAACGCTTGCCAGTGAATTGATATTATATCGTTATTACTATTAGTATTATCACTATTGCAACTATTGATAGAAACGCATAATTATTAATATTATTATTCAAAGAAAAAACAAAAATATATATATGTACTCTTGCACATACATACAGACATATATATATATATATATATATATATATATATATATATACGTTTACATATATAAAAAAAAGATATTGGAATAATATTTGTATTGCTTAGATATTAACTGGAGAGGATTGATCACCTATTTTGAAACCATTTTTTTCTGCATTATTAAGCGAAAGTACTGAAGCCAATATGAATATATTTTTTTATTTATTTATGATAAGCGGGAAATTTATATATATTTTTAACGATATTAAAAATAAAGGTATAATTATGTATATAGGGTCGAAACTGCATATATCAGTTAAGAATGGCACATAGATGATTCCGTTACTATAAAATTCTTTCGGAATGGTAGGCTCGGATATGTATGTGCACACAGATAAATTTTGGGACGTTTATTTACATACGACTTTTTCATAAAGATTACATAGATGGTATTTTCATTTAGGCGCAAATCTTTAACTTTTATATTTGTGTAGTCTACAGTTAGTTCGTTCATATGCGATCGCAAATTAAAGACTGTAATATATTTTTTTATTTATTTTTTTTAATAATCGAGTGTATATCACTATTACCAATGTTTTAACGTTAGCGAGCATGTATGAACGCATATAATATATGTCGGTTTAATTGTGAATATGTGTGCGCTTGTAGATGAGTGCGTGCGGGGGATGCATGTCTATACTTATACATTTATATTGCGCATTGATGGATGTATTTATATATATTGGTATATACTTGTATACGGGGGTTGTATGTACTTCAAGCCTGCGCGTATGTTAAATGTTTGCAATAAATAATTGGTAAGTACATTGGAAAATGTGTAATATTATACATTATATTCAAATAAATATGATTTTATTATTATCATTAACATTATTATTACTTGGCGAAGGTAAACTAAACATAAAATATATACCCGGTGGTATTAGTCGAAAATTATGACGATTGTATTCGACGTTCAGGACAATTGCTTAACACCGGAACAAACTCAACGATCGTCGACATTTTCTTTTCGAGGACACGATACAGGTAAATGAAACCGAACACACACACATAGATATATACATATACTCACAAAAGGCAAAACATCATTGGCCAGCTAGATCTCCCCGGTCTCACTGCTTTAGATTTTTTTCTCTGGAGTTACCTAAAGAATAAAATTTATGAAACCCCATCGCAAGTATCGGAGAGCTCAAAAAAAAAAAAAATCGAATGAAATATCTCAAATTTCTGTTGGAACATTGAGGAATCAATTGAAACGAGTTCGACTCTGATTGGAAAATGATGGAAATCATTGAAAATATATTATCATATTTTTAATGATTTTTTTTTTATATATGTTTCTATTTTTAATAATTTTTTCACTTTCACTAACCGTTAATTATGAAACATCCTGTATATATCAAATTGGTGTTCGATTGTGTGTGTATGTGTGTATGTGTGTGCACTAAATAATTTTTGTTCGTATAACACCCGGAAAGGCTTATCTTATATCATCGATAAAGGAGATCCCTTCGTTAATTTCTGTGCGTTTTTTTTTTTATATTTTTATTTTTTAACTGTAATTTTTTTTTTCGAATTCCATTCATTAATCACCGTCGTGCTTAATATTTAATCTGATCGAAAAGCACTCAAATTCAAAAATTATATACAAATATTTTTGTTGGGAAATAAAGGAGATGATGATAAATTTCGAAAATGAACCGATAGGAAAGGGTAGGTATAAAATTATTTTTTATTTTTTCCCGGACTAAATCCAGGGAATAATGGAATATTGTAGAAAGGAATAGGAACAAATGACACTGTTAAGGACGGTGTTCGAAGTTGTAGGAAAAACCCCGTTAATCTCCGCGATAATTGTAGACGGATTGTGAAGGAGGTGAAATCGATAATAATTGACGATGTATTATTTTGACAAACGATGATGATGATAATGATTATTATTATTATTACTGTTGTTGCGTACGTTTTGTGTTAACAACTTTAGTAAATGAGTAATGATGGTTTAAAATTTGAGCATCTGCTATTGACCTGCTAATATATATATATATATATATATATATAAAAAACGTATCGTATAACATAGCACCAGTAAGAAGAGAAAGGTTGTTGAGAAGAAGCTCTCTAAAAAAAAAAAAGTTCATTTTCTTTCATTTTCTGTTTTTGCTTTTTTTTTGTTTTTATTTTTTTTTTTGGGGGGGGGGATGCAGATTGACAGGTACCCAATAGATTACCTCGATGATCTTAACTAATAATTATACATAGTTAATAAGACGTGCGCTGCTGATGATATTTCTTCACGCTTGCTTATCACACGCTGTATGTAATGTAGTATCGAAATTATAACGATTTTCTGTTAAAGTATATCGCAATATCGCAATGGATACATGCGTATCATTATCATCATCATAATTCGTCAATCTCGTTATGACATGATGGACGGTTAATTTAAAATGTCAGAATTTTCTAGATAGCTCCATTTTTTCATATATAATATCATGTTGCTATTTGTTCGATATACTTCATTCTTACACCGTCCTCTTCATTTTCTACGGCGTCTTCAATTATTTGTGTCAAATGTGCGTTGTGACTGCAAATACGATCAATCTATTTGTATCTTCTTTCTTTTAATTTTCCTAATAAATCTAAATGTTCTTTTTTCTTTTTTTGTTATTAATTTTTTCTGTCCTATTCTTTTCATTCTCCTGCAAAACCAGGTTTCGAACGCGTCCAATCGGCTTTGCGTCCTTTTTACCTATCGTTCAAACTTCCGAACCATAAAGTAAAACGTTCTATACGAATGTTTCGATAAATTTGTTCTTAATCTATATATTCACGTATTTCTTGATATTAAGAATCCTTTTTTTCATAAATGCCAATTAGACACATAAACACGTTTCTTTTTCGTTCTTTTGAATTTTACGTTAATTAATGAATTAAAAATACATTTTCATTATGTTATTTGGGCAGTTAAATTCGATCTATCGAATTCAACAAATGAAATATTGTCGAAAGTATCGGGTATAAAACAGAGGACGATGACAAAGGGTCCTATCCAAGACATCTGTGGGCATGGATGTTCCATTTTTACTTCCATAATAAAATCTTAAATATAGTTAATAAACAGCAAAGAAAATTCATACGACATATATACTCCATCTGCTTGCTGCCGGTAAATTAGCCAATATCCTACCTGGTAACTTACACAAAGTTCACTAACTTACCTAGATAACTTCGAAACAGTTAAAAAAATATGTATTAAAGGCGAAATCTAAGATATTTATCAATCACGCTGGACTTTAAGCAACCCTTGAAGAATCACCCGCTCATTTTTCTCTTATATATTGAATAAAATTAGTTATAAAATTATATGTAATCAATTTTTTTAATTCTCAAATTTTAACCGAACACGGAAACTTTATGAGAGTATAACTAACACACTAAACTGTCAGCATTCTTCGTCGTCTAACCGTCAAATATAAATAGTGGTTAGAGAAGAAAAAAGCGACATAAATGATTATAAATTAATTGCTAATTATTTCAGTCAGACTAAAGCGTCATTTTTTTACATACATCGTGTATATCTTTTAAACACAATTGCACCGAAGAAGGGACTGATCATTCTTCGATAGTGTGCTCTATCGTTTGGTGAGGATTTTCGCAACAGCAGCTAGACGATTCTTTGAGGCTGCCTCACTTGTACATCTTATAATAGCATCTGGCATGTCCCGTCCTTATTATTTTCAACAACTTTGATTCTCTTCTTGTTAAATCCATGCCTTGAAGCTCTTTCCGCGGATCTTCTACTAATTAAGAATTTCTTATATTGTCTAACATCCATGTGCTATTTTCCAATTTTCTAGGTTTCCTTTTAAAATGTCCGTGTCTGTATTGCGAATCAAGGAAGGTGTAGCATTAATTTCTACAGAAATAGGAAGGCTTCGATCCTGTCCACATTTTTCCCGATCTCTAGATAGATTTCTAATTGCATCGTAAGAGCTATATCGTCCGCATACTGAAACTTTTTTACAAGTAGTTTCGGGGATATACATATATGTTAAACAGCAAAAACGTTCATATTGATCAGTGAGGAAGGCCATTGTTAACTCTGCGCTATCTGTTGCTTTAGTTACCCACAACTATCTTCGAATAACACTCTGCCATCATATTGTTTATCAGACGAATAATTTTCTTGCAGGTGATTGAAGTAAAGGCACTAATATCGATCCTTGATGAAGGCCCTTGTTAACTATTCCCTACAACTATCTAAAAATAACGGTCTGCAATCGTGTTGTTTATCAGACGAATAATTTCGACGAAATCGACTAATTTTCGCGTCACAGTCTTTATCTCCAGACCGTGTCGTAGTTTGAAGGAAGATCTAGAAAAATTGCCAGTGTTTTTCATTTCTTACGAAGCCATTTTCAATACACTGCGTTATCTTTGCAACTTGCTCTGTACATGATCTGCCCGCCCGAAATCCTGCTTGCTCTGCTGACAGGTGAGTGTGTTCATTTCATCACTGATCCGATTAAAAATTATTCGTTCGAAAATTTTATAAGGAACAGATACTAAAGATAAGGGTCTACAGTGGGCTCCCTATTTACCGGGATTTTTGAGAGCAATTATTATTATTATTTTTTAATTCTTTCGATAGGGCACCGGAATGTTCAATTTTATTATATAAATCAAGTAATAAGACCTGTACTTTCGGTCCTAAATTCCTTAATGAATTCGGGGAAGATCCCATCAAATCCTGCCGCTTGAACTACTTTTAATTTGTGATATAGCTTTGGTAAATTACGCCGTCGTGATGATTTCGGAAAATTTTTCGATCGATTGTAAACTATTTATGTTTATTTCTTACTCCGTGTTTTTGAACTTTATAGACTTTAGCAGGTTTGTAGCAATTTTATGACGACAGATGGCTTCACTGCAAAAATTTATTTTTATCGCATAAAGATTCAATATTTTTTTTTACCGTTACGTATATCATATAGATTTTTAACATATCCGTCTCTTTTTCCGTTCGTCGTTTAATTTGGTTAAAAGTTCTTTCGCTGCATTGCAACGCAAATACCCTGATACAATTCATCATATCGTATATGTGTATTCTTTAAAGAATGTAAAGAGATAACGTCAAAACAGAAATAAATTCCTCGCCTGTTATAAATAAAAAAAATAGTATTCATCGGTGCTTTTACTCAGTCATGCAAAAAAAAAATGGCTTTGAAATAAGTGGTCGATCCTCTTCAGTAAATATCTAAGTAAATATTCCAATATCGTTTCGTATCTGTATGTACATATGTGCATGTTTCATTAATAATAATAGAAATAATAATAATAATTAAAACGGTAATGATGGTAAAAACAGTAATAATGGTAATTGTTGTTGTTATTATCAGCCGTAGTTGCAATAGTAATAATACTAATGCTACTACTAATAATAATTTATCGGCAAGCAGTTTCAACCTTGATATACAGTTTTAAAAAAAATATAAAATGAATTATATTATCTTTAACTTTTAAGTTTGTCGTTAAACAGTAACTACATATTATTGATATATTACATCGTAATGTGGTTGGGACTGTGTTTTGTCATCTTGTCTGCTGCCCCTAAATATAAGTACACTTTGCAAAGGACTTCGTACTCACAAGATTAAAGTACTTCTTTTTATCTATATGTACGTATTGGTGATATATGTGTAGATTAACTGATATATAATTTTCCCGTTACTTTTATTCATCTGTACTATACTTCATTTCGAGTCAAATTAACGCGGTCCTTCATATATATATATATATATTATATATATCCCTTAATCGCTAACGTTAATTTTTGTTACGTTAGCGCTAACCTACGTCACTGTGATGTCTAAAATTGAAAAGTGAAAAATTTTTAATTACAATATATTTCTTCTGTTTCTTGTAAACGTAATTATAATAAGAAAATATAGAAAGTTTACAAGTGTTACACATTGATGGAAAATTCGACGATGTTTATTTTTAAAACACGTGTAACAATTTCTACGTACACTCCCAGCTTGTCTTCGTCAAGTTGGGGCGGAGGAGCTTCAGTGATCAGGGTAGTCTCATTTATTATATGACTAATCGTAGTTTTTAAACCGACAGATAGCTGGGGAACATTATACCATCTCTTTACATGTGATATAATCGTATCCTTCGCTATAGATTTCATAAATTCTGCTCGATCGTTGACAAATCTAGATAGTGTAAACGCATTTACGTTTTATATATCTATAATTTGCTGTTGACGATGGTGTCCGCGATTACGATGGTATACCGTCATAATTATTTCCTTCGGCATCCTCCTAGTCAGAAACGTCACATTCTGTTTCAACCAAGAAAATTCATTCTCATCAGCTGAACTTCCATTACTGCTGTCTGCATCCGTCCGGGATTTTATTATTTCTTCAAAATGAGAATCATTCGAATAATTTAAAAACAAAATCAAATACATCACGAATGATTTTAAATTTTAACGTTTACAGTTAAGAGTAATTAAGAAAGAACTTACACTAATAGCCGAAATTTGAAACGATTTATCGAATGCGTTTATATATTTCGACGCCGAGTTAAGCAAATTGTCGCCAATGATAAAGTATATAAAGTAAATGATACTTTAAATTAAGTACTTTTTTTTTAGGTAAAATAAAATTTAAAAAATTTAAATGGAGAGTAATTGCGAATCCATTAACTAAATATGAAACTATTACAACGCAAATGCTCGATGTTTGAAACGTTTTATTAAATATCGTGACTTATTTCAAGGTTAAATTAAGGATATTTCTCTCTATAAACAAATTAAACAGAACCCAGCCAGTCTCCTCCTGTCGTACACAGAGTTGTCGATGCAAAAACAGTAAGTGGTGGGTAAAATTTTTTAAATAATTTTTTCCATTTTTTTTTAAATGCTTTATAATATTAATTTAACTGCGAACCTACAGCTTCTGCATACGCCTCCATCCGCTTTATTACCGATATTAATACTTAATAATATTGTCTTAATTATTTATCTTTTTTTTCTTTCTATTTGTATATATAATATATACTTAATTTGTTTTATTATCATTAAGAATATTTTTTTATTTCGTTATACAATTGCACTCCCTGAGTTATTACGTTTTAATCTTTTTGATAATGTAATTGTTCCTCATCCCCTATACTAAGATGTATATATATATATATATAATCTATTTATTTTCCTTTTTGTTTTTTTCATGATCTTAAATTTTAATCGCTATTTTAAATTGTACGTGAATATATATATATATATATTGTATAATATGCATTTTTATATTTATATGCTCATTTACACAAACTCATTTTACACACTATTGATGGTCTACTAAGTGACTATGTTGCTCATCCCTTATTTCATCATATTTTTTTTTAAGTTACACATTGCAGGGAACTATCACATTCCTATTTATTTTTGTATTACACTGGTTGTTTCTCTTTCGTTCTAGCTAAACAACTCTTACACAAACTTATTTATTAAGTACACTAGTTCCCTGCACCTTTATAGCCACAATTTTTTTAAATACATTTGCCCTATATATATATATATATGTATATGGTAAACATTTTATAATTTCGAATATATCTATATTATCGTTAACCATTAAGAGAAGACTAATTATAATATTCCACATTTCAAACTATATAACAAGTTGTATTTCAACATATTTCCGTGGTCAATATAATTATGTCTCAACATAATAATATAGTTGAAATATTTTACGAAATGATTCCTAATTGATATAATTAAATTCATTGATTTTTTAAAAAAAAGAAATAGTATTTTTTATTTGTTAACAACATTAACGAATTGCACATAAAGTCAAACTGATTGGATGGAATGTGAAGAAAATTATTATATTATTTATATTTCCTTCGGAAATGGAGAATTTTATTAGGAACTGAGGGAGCGTGTTGGAAATATTCTTAGCCGGTTAGAACTTTGAAATATCACCGGCATTACGTAAGACGATAATTTATACAGTATATTATCCCCGTCACACACACACACACACACACACATATATATATATATATATATATCAATCGGTCTACCAGTCCATGGACAGGTTCGCTCCCGTAGCTCTTTATGTTCACTTCTTTCTTGATTGTGTCCATCAGCGTTTGTCATGGTTCTCCTTTCGGTCTGCACATGGGTACCTGTCCTATATCTTTCAGTAGACCATCATGTCTTATCGCGTGCCTTATCCATTTCATTTTTGTTTTTCTACTCGCTTTCAAGAGCGACTTGTACTCGGTTAAAAACTTATTCTTTGGAATTTTATCAACCCGCGAAATTTTTAACATCATCGCTAAAACTACGTTTCAAACGTCTCATTTTCTGTAAAGCTCTTTTGTTTAAGTCCGCGTTAGGCAGCGTGTTCTGCGTTAGTAAATCTGTTTGTTTTTTTTTAAACTCCTCTTTAGCCATTGTAATTCTTCGTCAATCTCGTTGTTACAATATACGTTTTCCATTATTATACGTCTTAAATATTCGAAGGAATCGGCTTGTTCTAGATTTTTTCAATTTGTTGTTATATTGATTTCTTCCGGCGTTTCGCAATACACATTAACTTTGTTTTTCAACATTTATTTCCATTTTTTATATTTGTCTAGTATGCTGTTTAATTTTTCTACAATTTTTTTTAATAATCCTTTCTCGTTGTCTGCATTTAATATTTGATCGTCTGCGAATTTTATAATTTTTAATCGTCCTCAAATTTTTACACCATCTCATCAAACGCTTCTTTTACAACGCCGATGATAACAAACATCCTTGGTGCACTCCTTTGGAAATTTCTGTTGTTTGGATAATTTACTTATCCATTTCACCGCTGCAATTTGGTTCCCGTATAACTTTTATATTAATGCGATTAATTTATCCAGCAAGCATTTTCAATGTTTTGAACAGTTGGTTCATTTATCGAATATTTTAAGATAATCAATATAACATACATATATTGTATCTAAATATGCTATTTTTTCTCCAAGGATTCGTATATATATATATATATATATATATATATATATATATATATATATATATATATAAAATCATCATTTCTCTTCAACCGCCAGGTTGGTGAGCAATATTCCTTGTAGCTAACCGATAAATTCCTCGCTTGGCCAGCACCTTTTACCTCTACTTAGCTCTGTCCCTTATTATGTCGTACACAAATCGAGTTCTTGATCTTTCTTTTCTTAATTTTCCGTTTTCCTTCTACTAAGTTTTTGAAGCATTAAAATTTGATGTCCGACCATACTGTTTCTTCTCTTTTTAATAGTGTGCTTATGTGTGTGTGTATGTGTACTATACATAGGTCGATGAAAGGATTTTGACAAGCGCGATTTGTTCGTCATGATTAAGCTAAAGTCTGTATATTTCAGTAGAATTACGCTCTTCTTAAGCAAATTGACTTTATACACGTTCGGATACAACACGAATTACTTTTTCAACGGAATACAGCAGTCGATTTTAATAATTAATTAAACGTATTTCTATTTTTTTTACAATTTAATATCATTTCGAGTAAAACATATTTCAAGTCACTAACCTATGCGACAGTCCCGCCCACACATAAGTGTACAAGCGTTTGTATGAAATTTAATGCATTGAATATTAACTGATTTTATATGCAAAAATAACGTACAATGTGCTAGTCACAATACATACGACGATGATCTTTACATATACATTCACAAATATATATATATATATACATATACTAACAAATATTAAATACAGAAAATGCAAAAATAAATTAAATTCCTCCGCACATTCGAATATCAGTCTCCAGACTAGAAGTAATCGGAAATTAAATGTAAATCAAACCAAGTATCATATAACAACAAATTACAATTAATTAAAAAATTATACAAATTTGAGTTTCCTCATACATTAGGTTAGATAATGTATAAAAAAACATTAATTACGAATTATCGCAATTTAAATAACATAAATTGAAATATTTTAAATTTAAGAAATTATATATGATTACGAAATATCAATATCGATATAAATATAAATTATGTTTACGGTAAAATAAATAATCATCATAATGGTAAGTTTAAATATTAAAGGAAATAAATTATACAAATAGTAATGGTGTAATACGTTTTTTTTGCACACACACACACATATATATATATATAATATATACTTAATTTTTTTTTTTAATTTATATTAACATTTTTAATAATTTTGTTTTCATTAACAAACCACCAAAATAAAAAATAACGATAATTATGTACACTTAAATGTAAAGTACATAAATTACGTAGCATTCTATTATTTACATGGTGTTTATTTAAAGTCCAGCTTAATTACGGTCAGCATAAAAAATATGCATACAGCGACAAAGTTGTTTTCTACGCTTAATTTCAGTATATGCTAGTTCTCGAAACTGATTATAATTATTATTGTGATTAACTGTAAAATATTAATATGTATATACCTCAATCTTTCGATTGATGGTCAATCAGAGTAACACTCTTAACGCCCTGTCCCGCGCATTCTCTTTCAATACTTGGTACGTTTCTGCACTTGTATTCTCTATTATCTGGGTGATGAGAATGGTCTTTCTTTGCGTTATCTCGCCGTTTATTGGTCCTTCTATTATTGTTGTCAGATATCCGGTATTTCTTAATTCTATCTCTTACTATGTTTATTAAGCATCTTTTTTCCAATCGACATATTGCGAGTCTAGTTTCAACAGTGCATCTGACAGGACTTTTTCACTTTCCACTATTACGGCGATGTTGTCGGCAAATCTGAACGATTTTATGTTCATTCTGCATATCTGCATTTCGTTGTTACTAATTAGCGACCTGCTCTTTCTATGTATATTAAAAAGCAGCAGTGATACACTACCTCATTTCTGACTTTCAATGCTGTTTCCGATACCAGTGATTATTAATTTTTGCGTTTTGTACGGTTCATTCTCCTATCTTTAAGGTCGCAATGTTTATTCTTACTAAAGTTCGGTCTAAAATATTCTGTTGTCAAAATTAAATGGGAGATTTTTAACGTTACGACGACATGTATCGCGATACGCGTTCGCGTGTTACGCGATATTTCGAATCCTGTACTTAGATAGTTATTCGTGTTCCAATCTCAACTTTTATCGAGTTTTAACACGAAAACAACTTTCATTCCGCAATCAAACGGTCTTCATTTTTCCTCATCTGTACCGATATCGTAACAATGAACTTTCTAAGTAAAAGATAAAGTTCTATGTACATAAAATTTAAACACGTCATCGGAGAAGAAAATTTAGATAAACTGTTTTGGCGATAACGCGAAATTTGGAATTTTCCATCTTTTTGAAATATTTCCATTACAACCCCGTCGGGACACTCGGTAATATTGATCTTAAACTTTTTTCTCGACATTAGTGTCAATTGGAAGATCCGTAGTAAATTCGATTCTTTAATACGCCACCTCGACTCAAATCAAAATTATTATAAACAAACGAATAATATTAATAATAAATAACAGTTTACTCACAAAAATCTTCGGTTGGATTCATTTTGATCATCGTTGTTAATATATATCTATATATATATATATATATCTTTATGTTACATACGATCGCAACAAATGGGTATAAAGAAACTTACCTGAAACAAACAAAAAAACATAAAAAACGCATTAATAACATTATCTATTATTTTGAACGGAGGGTTATTAGGAGATAAATTGTGGAAATCAGAAGTACAGCTCAAATTTGTAAATTGTGAGAATCCTGAAAATTTGGGTTCAAATATACATTTATATTTATATAATACATATATATACATATATATATATATATATACATATATATATACATATATATATACATATATATATATATACATATATATATATATACATATATATATATATATATATATATATATATATATATATATATACATATATATATATATATATATATATATATATATATATATATATATATATATATATATGTTTGATAGCGATACACCGTATACAATCTGCTGATCCTAACCAACAGTAATTGTGTATTTAGGTATGCCGATATAAACTTCGATATATCCTATAAAGGCTAGAGAAAGGAGCTGTCGGTGTGCTTGACATTAAATAGCGAAGTAACTAATGATATGATCAATTTACTTGAGTCATCACACACACACACATTTTTTATATATATATATATATATATATATAAATTCTCGTTCAGTTTTTATACTCCTTGTTCATATGTTTATACGCATACTATTCTTACTTAAGTAATTCAACGGTTAATGGTATTATCTGTAATTGTAGAAAATTTTTGATTAATGTAACCTGTTCTTATATCACTGCGTCTGATAAGTTATCGCTCGTGTGCTACCGATAAATTTATATATAATAACAAACGAAGATCTCTACTATTTATCAATAAAATATATCGATGTAGCAATGAAATAAAGCTTAATGACATAAAAGCGACCATCTTTAAAAAATACAAAACAAGGTACGATGACGAAGCTGATGGTTAATTAATTGAAAGATTTTTTACAACCCTCTCGCAGATCGTTTTAATGGTTCAGCATTTAATATTAACTGTTACATAACAGAAATATATTAACTGGTCACGCGTTCATTGCATATTACTCGCGTAAACGAAAAAAAATTGGCTCCAATATTTTTCCCTAACTGCAACGACGATATTATTGAAACTTCGGATCGCATAATTTCAGATGTAATAAGTATAAAGATCTTAGAATTAAATCCAATATAATCACTTCGTTACCGCGTGAGCAGATAATTTTTTTCCGGAGCAATCAGTTTCATCTTTTAAGCCTTTAAAATTAAACATATATATATGAATAATCTCACTATCGATAATTATATATAAATTATTTCAGTAAGATTATATATGTATTCTCGCTTATAATTTTACTTATATCTTATATTTCGTTTCAGAATTTTATTTTATCTCTTATCGTTACATCGATTTAAAGTATAATAATAATAATAATATAAAAAATATGCTAATAGTTTGAGATTTTTTTAAAACTTATTATTGGGAGTTGACCATCGTGGTCATTAAGCAATTATCTATGACAAAGTAATCAAACACGAAGGGGGCGCACCCAGTTGCACACCCCGGACAACCCCAACCTATGAAATGTCAAGTGGTTTCCATCGGAAGTGTCCAAGAGATGCCTAGCAAGTACGTTTAGGTGGCTCTCAAGCCTCGCTATATGTGTTCTACCGTATTTTTGAATTACATCAGCTACATACGCTATCTGCAAATCTTCGTGTAACGTTTGATTTATTACATACTAAAGGCGACTTTGATATCAGGCGGAGTAATTTTTTCTGTGATATCTGTAACATTTTTAGGTTTGACGGCTTCGCACAAGCCCTAAGCTGCACTCCTTATGTCCAGATTGGTCTTAAAATAGTTGTGTATATATTAAAAGTTTGTTGTCCGTTGATAGCGCACTGTTAACGTACGAAAATAATTAAATTTTCTTATGTTCTAATTCATTGCTAAGAAAATAGTTCTTTTCAAAGTTAAAACATTAATAAGACGAACTGCTAATTAGACATATAAATCTTCTAAAGAATTTTAAATAGATAACGTAGACATAAATCTTTAATTTATATTAAAACACTTTTAATTTAAGGCTCGAATCGAAAATTTTATTTATTTATTCGTATGTTTTCGGGTATAAGTAGAAGTTCCTACATAATTATCTTATAAATTAATATATAAAAACACTATTATAATATTTTATAAATGAATGTCTAAATGTTTAATCCATTCTTTTGCTGATTCTGTCAGCTTTGCGATCCTTTTCCAGCCACCGATTAATGCACGCGTTGGACAATTCTGCAACAACTCACGTTTTAGTTTAGAGCGCGTACCTCTAGTCATTTTACTGTCCATTTTTCCACGTATTATCAACTTTTCTATCGATTTTTTTTCACTAGATGTCTAAATAACGTTGTAATCCGTTTACAGTGACTGGCGTTTAATTTGAAACGCTAGTAGTATAGTCTTTTTGGCTACTCGTAGTATCCATCGTGCACATCGAAAGCACGTCATTTTCCATCTATTATTAGATTCATTTTCAACTGTGATGGCATTAGCTGTCGTCCACGACACTGAACCTAACATCGCAATTGATAACGTTAGCATATCGGAGTCCAATAATATTTGTTATATGTCCTTATTTGACGAACCTTTAATAATTATCCTAAATTAGCTAGAACGTTCTTTACTAGACTTTATATATAATTAAAGATCGTTCTAGCTACTTTAGGGTTATATATATATTTCGCATTCGCTCATTTAGATACTTAGATTCGACGGTAAATTATACCGTCCTTTTGTTATAATATTCCTTATGTGTTGAAATTGTTGAGGAATCGTGAATCGTAAATATCAAATTCCTAAAATATTACATTCGGCTCATCAAGCACTAAGAAACAGTCTAACGTTAAAAAATAACATGTACTGGTAAATTTATATTAGAAAACAGTCAAAATAGGGCGCACACATTTTGTATAAATATAAAATGTTGTTTAATAAAAATGAAACGATTCAAAGATAATGTCGATCACGTACAAAAATGTAAAACTGGATAGTGCAATAAATGTCGTTTTGTAAGAATTTTATATATGTACATTTATATGGATATATATATATATATATATATATATATATATATATATATATATATATATATATATATATATATATATATATATAATATCAATATATAATCTGTAACATTGGGGCTACAATAAAACGTGAACTGTCATTTGAAAGAGACCAAAAAAACCAGAGACTATGTTATGTGCTGGGGTTATGTCTTGCTCAGGAATTTTTCTCGCAATAAATTCTAACGTTAGCAATAAAAGAATAAAGAAAAGGTAGTAGTATATGTAATATATATATATATATATATATATATATATATATATATAAATGATACTGATACTGGAGTATCAGTAAAGTCGTTTGCATAAAAGAACTGAACAAAGTGTAAAAGTAAATTAATTGTTAGCACGAACGTATGATAACGATATTTGACAAATACGTCCGCAACAAATAGTACAACTAGAGAGGGCGATATTTTCCTAGTTTAATTCTTGCCGGGTTTTTTTTTTTTTTGTTTTCAATATATTCCACGCCACTTGCTATCAGCTGTTTCGAGTTGTTACTCAAATCGGCGAATTCAATTGATTTCGATATGTCACCCCTATATTTCTTGCGCGGTCTTATCTGCATTCATTTACCTTGAATGGGTTCTCCGTAAAGTATCCGATTCCGTATGTTTATATCCTCAACTCGAATGACTGGACCTATCTGCCGGAAATAAGCTTCAATCGTTCTACGACGGTTTTGCTAATAAGGCGTAATTTAAATAATAATTAAATAATATTTTATAAGATTATATTTCGTATTAATTTTTTCTGGAAAGAATCGTTGATATATTCGGTACAGAAAATTCTATTGAATGGTAACTTTACTTTTTTTTTGTAAACAGTAAATATTTAAATATGCAAATATATTGTTGTTGTTGTTTTGCATCCATTGCTGTGAAGAACTTCACGATTTTGTATAAAATCGTCACCGTTCCTGAAAGCGTTTTAAAAACTTCTGATTCATCTTCACACCGACATCTCAGTATAAATAAACTTAATTCCTTATTATATTTTGAAAAAAAAATTACATTTGTAATTAGTAAGTAGGTTAAATAATGGAAAATATTGGACTAGTTTTATTAGTCGCAAATTTTTGGAAATACGTCTAAATATCGATATTGTTTCACCGTCTCCAACGGTTCTTTTTCGATTCAGGTCGACATTGTTTGAATTTTCGTGGTATTTGTATTCTGGACATTTAATTTTCACGTCATAGTTTTCCCCTGTTCGATTTAGCCTGCTTAGTATCATCCGCATTTCTTCAGTCCATCTAGCCGTTATCATTCTACCATCTAACTCTTTACATATTGACCTCGAATTCCTGTATTAAAAAATCTCTGATATCCGGTAATTTACTCATATGTAATATAATAAAAAGTATAATTGTAAATTAATGGGGAAACTTGTGACCAACCGGCTATTATCGCTTTTAGAAAATCTAATTTCATACCTGAAAACCAATCTGGTTTCCGTAAATACAGAAACACTCTATCGAACCTTTGTAGCTTACAACAAGAAATACTAGACACATTCAATAAAAATCAATATCTATTCTCTATATTCTTTGATTTCCATAAGGCATACTGCCTGGAGGTACAAAATTATTCAGTTGCTAACAGAGATGGGCATTAAAGGTCGATTAATATGGTTCATTAAAAATTTCCTTTCCAGCCGTTCTTTCAAGGTTCGAGTAGGGGTCAGTTACTCGCGAAACTTCATCACTGAAAATGGTGTACGGCAAGGTAGCCTTTTAAGTGTATATTGTTTTCTTATTCTGATGAATAGTATTACGGAGTTAATGCTCCCTCCAATTTCTGCCAGACTCTTTGCGGACGATTTAAACATCACTTTACAATCGGGTGACATACAATATGCTCAGATATTCTTACAAAAGTGTCTAGACAATTTACACGAATGGAGCTTATCTACTGGCCTACAGCTGTCCCCCGCAAAAAACAAAATATATTATTTACCAGGAAACGATCTGACTCGATACACTTAAATCTATCAAAGATACAGCTAGCAAAGAACATAAGTTCCTTGGACTACATTTTGACTCGAGACTTACCTGGAAAAGTCATATTCTGGCAATGAAGCATTCATGCCTCCCATTACTCAATAGCCTTAAAATTTTGAGTAATAAGTAATTTGGACCGAGAAGTTCAACGCTACTCCGCATTTATTATACCCTTATTCGTTCTAAGCTGGACTATGGTTCCATCATATATGCCTCTGCAAACTCACGGCTGCTCAATAAACTGGATATAATACAAAACACTGCACTTCGAATTGCGCTGAAAGCATTTCCAACAACGCCTACAGCTAGCCTCCACTACTTAAGTGGTTCTCCACCCCTTCGCTACAGATGGAAGAAACTTGCATTAAAGTACGCAGTAACTGTTGCCAGCCATCAACTTCACCCAAATCAAGCTCATATCAGTTAACTGCTAAAACCAGTTGGACTTCAGTTTTCATTAAAGATTCAGCGTAATATTCTAGAGACAATACCAACAAAGCCAGAGATTTGCTGGGATCTTGCTACAGCCGATAACAAATGCAAAAACCAAATCATGTAATACACGCAATCCTACAACGGATGTTGCTCCGGTCAAGCCATTACATGCTACACAGATGCATTAAAAACTCCGTTTCATGTAGGTGGAGCATATTCCATCCGAAACAAAATTCAGTCCTTCAATTTTCCGATAATGCTGTCAGTCCTTTCGGCTGAGCTAGTTGCGATTCTTCAATGTATACTCCAAATCGCTGATCTCCCACGGAACGATTATGTAACTTGTTCAGACTCTATGTCTGCACTAAAATACATAGAAGCCACAAATTCTGAAGTATCATCTGTAGATCATATTCTTTTCTCGTTAGTGGAGCTATATAAACGGAACACAAAGATCACCTTTGCTTGGATTCCTAATCGTAATATTTCATCACACGATGCCGTACACCGGGCGGCCCGTTAGCCGTCGCAAATTCGCCCTCCAATACATACGGGTGCGGACTATGCTGTAGACTCAGTCCAGAGCATACTGCGATCATGGAGTCGATCCTTCCATAGTCAGCCCAGTATTTTGGGTTGAAGAAAGATCTGACGGCGTGGCCAAAACTTGTTGGAAAAATTTGTCTACCGAGATTGAAAACAGCGGTAAACAGAGTGTACCTTGGACATACACAAATCACCCACTCGTACCTGTTTGGTAACCAGTCACCACCTTTATGCGATAAATGTAAAGCACCGTTAACCGTCCATCATATACTGAAGACCTGCCGGAAATACGCTCAACATCGTACTAAGGAGATGAGCTATACCGGACGTCTACAACCTAGAAATTCTTACAGCCTTCTTAATCAAGACAAATATTATTAATAGTATTTAATTATATGTATTTTAATTAATAATCATATACATCGAGTAATATCCACGAGGCATTAAATACTCGTAAAAAAAAGTATAATAAAAAGATTATAAAATAAAGTTCTCGAAGCAGTTACCACCGCTCCCAGGTAGGCGATAAATAAAGATATTGACTATTATTGTGAAGCATAATTCCTTGGATAAAATCACTAACACACACAAATCCAGAAATATACGGCGACACGAACAACATATAAACAGCGGAGCAATTGCCTTCTTGATAACAGCCGAACAAGAAGAAGAAGATTTATTGAGAAGACATGTCTTAGACGACATACTAGATTAGCAGGCAGCATGGACAACCAACCATGTAAAATTTATTATGTAAATAAATATGAGGTAAATTAATTGTGGCCTCTTGGGCGTAGTAATTAAGAATTTATTATATATATATATATATATATATATCATCATCATCATCGATAACGCAATGACTGAGTTACGTGATCTCTGTTTTAATGCATGTGATATAATTTTTCTCCACCTGACCCTATTTAGACTTTCTAATACAGCTTGAACTCGTGTTAATCCAGTAAGCGTCGTGACAGTATCTATCCATCGAGTCGGAAGCCTTCCTTTACTTCTTTTTCCTTCTATCTGTCAAATTACTATGCTTTTAACTGGAGATATATATACATATATATATATATATATATATATATATATATATATATATATATAAACGGTAAAGTAAATAGAAAATGATTACGCTTTAAAACATCAGAAACAACTTTGCTGTCATTGGCATTTTGTCTATTGATATGGACTTAAAAAGACATACACAAGCTTCGTAAGTTTAAAATGCGCATCCATCGAAGGACGGATCACGTGCATTATAGAGGATCCGGTTAGATCATCATGATAGACGCAGTTGAAACTTTTAAATTTACAATTTCTAACCGGACATGATTTATTTACAGATAAGTATAAAATTACATACACCAACATCTGCGTAACGTGAAACTCTTTATCGATACCATAACAGACCACTCTATTCTAACAGCGAACACCTGTTAATGGAACAGGACTCTGACAAGAGAACCACGTTTGTATAAGAAACATCCGTTTTCATTCGTAGCGAACTTTATCGTGTCGGACATTTTCTGTATTTGATCAACCGTTTCTCCTTATATCTTTAACGTTTTTTTTTTTTTTTACCAACTTAACTTTCTCGTACTAATATCGACTTTAAAGATATTAGCGCTGAAATAAACCACCGTGAAACGCGTGTACGTGATTTATAGTTTCGAAGTAAATAATGAACTGACGTAGTTTTGTTAGGTTTTTACACCTACGTACTCAATGTGCTTTTTAAAAGTTAGTCGTTTGTCAAGCACTACGCGCACCCAGGTAACGTAAATACGTGGTCTTGTTAACAGCTAGATTATCGAGTAATGAAGTCTCCCTCTTGGGAAATAGTATTAGTTTTAGACGGATTAACGCTTATGCGCTATTTTTTTCAATATGTCAACCTATAGGCTAATTTGTAATTTATTATCTGTATATGTTGACGAAAGAAAATGTATTATTATTTGGAAATCTGAGTGTTTTGAAGTTTAGCAAAATCCGATATGAAAAGTATAAATAAGAAACGAGCCTATATCTTGCGAAACCCCTCAGATATTGTTGTTTTTATAGTAATGTATTAATATTGTAAAACAGTCTATTCTCCAATCACGATATTTAAATACCAACGAAATTATATGTTTTCTGATCGGCCATGAAATGTCCACATTCTAATGTTTTTTTCTTTTACCCAACGTGATACTGCAATTCCTGACTCGTATTTCTATAAACTCGAACAACTTCTCTAGAAATATCGCTATGTCCGGAAACAGATGTAAATGATCAAGGTGAAGAATATAAGAAGGATCATTACAAGACGCGCGCAGTAATTTAAGGTACAGTTCAGGAAGGGCACTTGCAAACTGCACGTCCAGCGTTGTAAGGGCAGTAAAGAGTTTCTCTAAGCTGCATAAGGAACAGGCGGTCAACGAACAATGCCCAAACCGCAATCTGCTGATAAGTGCAATTCCTCTCAATGTTTTTAAAAAAGTAGAACCATGGAAATCTAGGAAGAGACGGCTGCAATTGATAGTATCTGGTATGGAGCGACTGCTGTATACACTCTACATACATCTGTTCCCAGAGTTTCTTATGTTCCGACTGCATAAAATGTATCATATCAAGTGATGAAACTGAAGAGAATACCACACCACTAGAAGACCCACCTTTAGCTAATGAATCTACAATATTTCACGGCCGGGAATACCTCGATGTCCCGGTACCGAAAAGAAAGACACAATTATACACAAGTTTTAAAAATGGTAAAGTTTCAACCTGATGAATGAAATCAGTGAATCTGACGCCTTCTCCTTGTTTACCATAACCTTCAAAATGCTTTGTGAGATGGTGATAATGAGATAATTACCTGGAAGCTTCGTATAGATTAAGAATGATAAGGAAAGAAATACTGCCACACATTCAACTATTAAAAAAATTGGATGGGTATACGAATTCGCAGAGTCTGTGCCTGAAATACTTCTAATCTAGGTATAACTGAAGCTAGCAGGAGCATCTTGAATTTATATAAAAAATCGTTTAGAGTCGTCAATTTGTATTTTTTTCACCCGGAATACGCTTAAACCGTATCGTATTTACGAATCGAGTACTGAAAATATGAAATTAAATACGGAAAAGCTTAAAAATACGGTGTGGTATGGTACGCTAGGTTATTGGGGGTTGTTTTTGCGATGATGCGGTGCGAACGAATTTTGAATTTCACAGACGAGACAATTCAAATTGCCGAATATCGGACAAAGAGATGAATATAAACCGAAAATGAAAGAAGAAAGAATTAAACTGTTCGTGTACTACGCTCGGGAACAATTTCGATCGTACTTTTTCACGCGATAATTTCCGTATTCGGCCGGAGTTTGAAAATGACAAACCAAACGCGGAAAATTCGATTTCCCGAACAAACAACTTTCGATATTGTCGCTTCGTGCAGAGAGAGAATAGAGGGGAGGGGAGAGAAAAATTCGAAAATTTCACCCGAGACGATTATTATAGCGTTTCGAATGTGGCAATTCAAATTCGGCTCGAAATAAAGTTCAGGGTGGTTCAGAAAATGGACCGACCGGAACCGGGATTTTTTTCAAATATATCTGCCGTTTCGCGTTTATATTTACTTTGAAAAATCGACGAACGACATCGTTTGAACGCTATCTAAAATCGCGTAGATAAGGACAAAGGATATATATATATATATATATATATGTATGTATGTATGTATGTACAAAACGATACCACGAGCTTCGAGTCGGAAAGTTAGACGGTTCTTTTTTAATAACGTTTTCAACTGTGTTCAACGATTCCCAACAAACATTTTCGTGCAAATTATTCCAGACTATCGGCCGTGGTTGGGGGTGGGAGGTGGTCGAGCGAATGTTAAACTTCCGTAGATAAAACGACGAGGAAAGTGCGTAAACGACGCCGGTCTCCGTCGTATAAAAGTAAATCGAATCGGTACATATAAACATTCTGGAGTAGTCTTGATGGACATAGAAGAAGCGTTTGACACAACGTGGCATGATGGAATTATATATAAGTTAATTAAATATAATTTTCCTTAGTATCTTATATTTACTATTAAATCTTAATGAATAGAAAATTCTATGAAAAAACTACAATTCCGGCATACGATATATTAATGCGGGAGTACCTCTCAAGTAAATATTTTAGGTATATATATAAATACCGAGAGTAGATATAAATACCTACGCGTATCATCTTATAGAATAGACACCGTAACCAATATATTATCAAAAGCAATAGATAAATTATATCCACATTTTTCTATAAATGGAAAATCAAAGTTTTATTGATGAGAAAACTGAATCAATAATTTTTACTAGGCGTAGTAGGCCTTCGTTAAATTATTTTGTTAAATTCATTTCGACTGAAAAAAGCATGTAAAGAATTTCCATTATGGATGGGCGACTTACATTTACCAAAAACGTATTAACGATTGTATAAATAGAACAATACGAAAAATGGGTTATCTATTTTCTATATTTAACAAAAAAACGGCGCTAGAACAAATTTTTAATATACAAAAAAAAAAGTAATTTTACCGAAATTACTTTATGCCTGCCTGGTGTTATACTAGCGGAAGTAATATAAACCAGGTGCACAAATACTGCAAAATCATCGCCTTCGAATAATATTGAATGAATCTCGATTTACTTCGATCAAATCTTTACACGATATGTTAAAATTCCCTTATGTACAAGAAATGATTAACGGTATGAGCGAACATTTTTTCGATGTTTGTCCAATAGTAAATTCTATAGCTAATTAATCAATCTCTACGACACAGGTATAAAAGATATATAGGCGTATAAAATATGTTATTTTCCAGTAAGCCAGCTATAAACTCTAGTTCTAATGTCAACAAATAAATTAAGATACTTATAAGTTCATTTTAACAAGAAAAGTGTGTATACATTCTGTATATTTAATTACAATTTCGATAATAATATTGTAAATAGGGGGGGTCGTTCGTGATGTTGGAGTATACTTAGATTTTTGAGTATTTTGTATACGTATAAACCACATTAGTCGATGTGCTTGCTCAGTTCTTGGATTCGTCGTAAGAAACTCGAAATTATTCTTCAATTCGAGAACACTAAAAAATACCCTATATATATATATATATATAGTTCTTGTTCATTCTCAGTTAATTGTCAGTTAATTTGGAATACATTTTACACCAAGTATACTACAGAAATAATTCAGATGAGAATACAATATTTCGATTAATCTTACTAGTATGTGTTTCTATGGTAACGGTTCGCGGTGATTTCAACTTTAGTTACACACACGATTAAGATAAACTAATTTACTAAAAAACATTTAGCTCGATTTAAATCCCATTCAAATGACTTTCGAAGACTTTCGCTGAAATACGTCTTGTCTTTTTCTTCATTAGTCATTGTGAATCCAGTGCAGGATGTAAGCTTCTTCCTTACGTTTCCATGCGTTTCTATTTGACTCATTCACCCGTTAGTTTTTGTCTATCTTTTTAATATCATCTTCCCACCGTTTGCCTGGTCGACCCTTTTCTCTTTTATTCGATGGATGTCATTTAGTTCATCTGCCCGTCCATCTGTTGTAATTCAATCTAACTTTATGTTCTATATTTTTCATATAATTATTTATCATTATGTTTTTTTTTATAGTTAAAATTTTATTTATTTAACATATATATATATATATGTATGTGTGAATTATAGACGAAGTAATAAATAATATATATACTACACACACGTTCGCATATGTTGAAGTAAACCTATATTCAATATATATGTACTTATGCAGTATACTTTTTTTTTTTTTTTTTGACCGCAGTCCGATAAAGCCGGTGGGACAAATTTATTTGGTTACTTGCGTACAAAGAACATGTTGTGTGCTTATTATTATATTATACAAATTACAAATTGTAAACTAGAATGATGTGTGATGTGAGTAAGGTGCAATAAGTTAACACAAGCGACGAATATTAAAACGTGTAAACGATTATGCAGTGGTGATGTTTATACTTAGTCACCAATGCATTTTAAAATTTCTTATATTGAAGAGAACATTTTATGTTGTGACATATATATATGCGTCTACTGTTTCAATTGTTACATTATTCATTTCTATTTCATCAGTTTTCTTAGTATATTTATTTTTTTCGTTTTCTCCGCGTTTATTTTAAAGCCATTTTTCTCGTTTACTACACGTAATTGATTCATCATTTTTCCAACTTGCTCGCTATTTCTTCTTAGGAGTACACTATATCATCAGCATATGGTAATCTATCGTTTCCTATCCGGTATACGTTGCCAATTTAAGCTTTTCATTATTGCTCGGAGATCAACATTAAATAGTTGTGGAAAAAGTGCATCCCCTTGTCTAATTTTTTTTAACTATATGGTTTCCACATATTTATTAGTCTGTATACTAGCTTTAGTTGTAAATGTATTTTATAAATTGTGTTTAATTTATTTTCCAACTTTCCAAAGCTTCTAGTACGCAAATTTGTTTTACATAGTGGAACGTTTTTCTCAAATCTATAAACATTGTAGCTAAAGGTAAGTCCACATTCGTGACAATTTTCTACCACTCGTTTTATACGTCATCGTTTTACCCTTTCCCGGATCCCGTTTGTTCAAAAAGTTGGTCATTATTTATCTAGCAATATCGATAGTCTATTTGTTACTTACTTCACCTTATTTCCAAATCTTACATATTTGTATGTTGTAACAACCATGCTTGTTACATTGTTTGTATTAGTGAGCAGTTAAAAGTGATAAATTAAAATTAGAATTAAAAATGTATATTTGGAAGTTTAAATTTAATAATATATACGTGAAGGTGAATTACGAGAAAAAGAAATAGTAGACTTATATATGTATGTGTGTATGTACATACGGTCGGCGTCGCGAACGTGACTGTCCCAAAGGAAATATAATAAAAAAAGAAAGTATAATAAAAAAAGGAAATGTAATAAAAAGGAAATATAATAAAAAGGAAATAGAATGGAGCTAGAGATATAAGTATAGATATATATGTATTGGGGAAAGCACACTGACGCCGGTAAGATCAGAGTTGTAAAAGATTCATCAAAGTTAGTATAGAAAAAGTGCCGAAAGGATATATATATATAATAAATTAAGAATTGACATGGCAGGAGCAGACAAAAAGAGGTAAATATAGCTCATAAAATGGGCTCAGTCGGCATTTTGGTCGAAGACCAAAAGAAACAGCTCCATTGGCTATCCCAAAAGAGAAATCGGAGAATTCCGCCGAAAACAGTCAATTTAGGAAATTTCTAATATATATAGAATTCCTAGAAAAGCGAGTATGTTGAGTATATATATATATATATATATATATATATATATATATGTATGTTATGTTACCTGATGCTGGCCGCCGTACTAATAACTATTATATGTATAAATATATAACTCTAATATATAAGGGACCACGGAACTTTTCCTTGGTTCAACTATTTTCGTCAAAAATGGACAAAAAACTATAATGGATGAGAAAAGGTCGGACGACAATAAAATTGAAAAGAAACCGGCATTTCGTCAAAAGAGTAAAGGAAATAATAAGTATAATAATAATAAAATACCTGTGTCGCCTCCGTTGTCCTGGAGAGTAATAAAAATACCAGTTTTGTCGAAGTTTAGTCCGCCAGTTTCGTCAGTTGAGTTTAAGTCAGTTAGTTGAGTCAAGTTAAGTCGAATAGTTGGTCGTGTGAAGAAGTTAGGATGGATCATCGGGACTTCGACCGTGAAGCTCGTCCATCCAGGCTAGGGAAAGTTCCGTCAACTATATGAATAAGTTATTTTCCCTAACTTATATTTTTAAAAGTAATATAGTAAGCATATAAACGTAGCCGAAAATCGCGCGCGTTCGAAATCGCAATTCATTTTTTTTTCAAAATATAATAAAATTTTAATAAAATAAAAACCGCGTTTTTTTTGTCTTATTTATTTATTTTTATTCTATTAACGGTCGTGGGCCAACCCACGTGGCATCCCGGACATACCTCAAAGGAGCGAAGCAAATCAGAAAGTCGGTAACGTTATATATTTAGTACTTATATCTGACTATTAAAGTATATAACGTAAATATATATATATGCTAGCGATTTGTATGTATGTGTATATGTATTTATATATATCGTACGGATCGTTACAATGTTTATGTTGTATATTTGTATCTAATGAATAAAATTCTAAAAATTCGGAGGAAGCTACTGTTGAGTGTTGGCTCTTTATATATAGAATTGTGTCGAAGTTGTCACTGGAGTTCTACCGACTGACTTAATACAAAGCCGCACTGTTAGCAGGATATAAAATGTTTAGATGATCACTTACTCCGTAGATCGGTCAAACATTTTAATAATAAATTTAACGTACACATTACAATACGAAAAACCACAAAAATGTTAATAAAAAACACATTAACGTAATTATTTTAAATATCCAGAAAAAAAAAGATGGAAATTAACTAGTGTAACGGTAGATTAACGTAAAAAATGATTATTCTTCTTCATACTGTCATCTCCGTTAACGAAGATTGGCTACAACGAGTGAGAATCCTTCTTCTGGCCGAATGTATTAGTCTGGTAGTTGAGCATCGCGTCCAATTTTCCAAATTTTCCAACGACATTCTTCTGCGTCCTTTTCGTCTACATCTAGTTTGTCTTGTAAAATTAACTGTATCAACTGATACCTATCGTGCCTCATAATGTGGCCCAAATACGCTAATTTCTTTTTCTTGATAATGGGGTTAATAGCTCTTTATTTTGCCCTATTCTTTCCACAACTTTTCTATTCGATATACGGTCAGTCCATGACATCTTCTGCATTCCGCCGTATAATAAAACCGAGTATACATATAACACTTAACCATCCTGTATCTTAATTTCAGACTTAAATGTTGAGTACTGAATAGAGATCTCATTTGGATAAATATTGATCTTGCCTGTTCGGTTCTTATTCTGATTTCTTTATCGGAGTTAATTTCATCATTCAATTAGCAACCGAGATATTTAAACGATTTGACAACTTCTATTGCTTCCTCGTCCACTGTCATTATTGGGCATATGTTCTCGGTATTGCTGAATATCTTCGCTTTCGTTTTCTGTGCATTTATGCGTAGTCCTGAATTTTTCATGGCGGATACAATTTTATTCGATGATATTTGTATATTTTTTGCCGTGTTTGCTACTATCGCTACATCGTCTGCATATCGGATATTATTTACTATTTTTCCCGTTTACTTTGACGCCCTCCATGGATTCTTGTAATATGGGGTAAAACAATGATGTGGTATATGTCACCGTTACTGTTTAATTTATACGCAGAAAACTACATCGGGGAAAAAAATGATTATACGATATAAATATAAGACCGAGATTAAAGAAATTATTAATAATTAATTTTTACATAAGTCAAGTATTGACGTGACATTAGTACTTATTTGGAACGCTTTAAGAGTTTATCTTGTAGCATCTGTGAATTCTATCAGCTTGGCGTATCCGGCACAGATTCTCATTTTCTATTTGAATGTCCCTTAAGGACGAACGTTTGAAATGTAATTTAGACGGTTATCGATAATGCAATTATAATTAACGATGCAAATGGTTTAAAGGTGTCGAACTGTAGAGCGTTTGTAAATTATTGTAACCTCTCTATGAGGAAACGCATTTCAAAATGAATGTAACATAACAAACAAATTTGTACAATACGAATACCGTGGCTGAGCCAATTGACATTCGTAATTAAATATAGAATAGAAGAAGCGATGGTTTGCAATGGGTATGGTAAGAAGGAAACACATCTTCTGGTTAAAAAAATTAGCGGAAGAAAGTTGAACGTAAAGAATTCTAGTTTGAACAAAGAAATATTAGCTACGATACGCCTCCCATTTGTGAAGGGCATTACAGATCGGTTGGGCAGAATACTGTACAGGAATAACATTAGACCGGTGTTTGGCACGTAGAGCTGTTGCTGTAAGGATTGAGGAACATGTAGCGGACTGCAAGTATGAGCGTATAGGAAAGTCGGCTGTTCAAACGGCTACAGGCCATGTAATAAGGTTTGAAGAAACAACAGTTCTTGCCAAAGAAGATAGGTTGGATGAAAGAATTGTTAGGGAAGCCTTAGAGATTGAAAAAATAAAGAACTTCAACAGTGAGGAGGGCTTCCGACTTGATCCGGCAAGGAGGACGGTGATTGGTCAATTCAGAACCAATCAGATGTAGTGTAGTTATCTTTTATAGTTAAGGTAGTAGCTTGTTAGGTCGGAGTTAGTTTAGTTTAGTTCTGATGATGAGCGTGGCGTGTTGCTTGAAACAGTAAATTTGGGTTTAATAATATTAATATATTGTTTTATTTTATTATTAATAAATCTTTTTTTTCTAAATTGTACGCGGTTATTCCGAAATTATTTTATGTAATTATAAAAAATAAATATTTGTATGTTGACCAAGATACAAATATGTAAGTCTTCCCTTCATAGTTATCTAACTACGAATTTTAAACCAGTATAGCCTATATAGCTAAATTAAGCAAGGTATATATATATATATATATATCCCGCGTAACTTGACTATATAGGCTATACTGATTTAAAATTATGTATACACATCCTTATAGACGAGATGTATAATTTAACGAGACGGTTAAAGTCGTCATATTCCAAAGTTTTTCATTTCAATTCCGAGAAGTACCTTTACTTTCAGACGAAAATTTTATTCCGGTATAATTCTTGATGGTTCGAAAAACTTCGGCAAACTACTTTTACGTTTGCATCTCTACATTTCATTTGGAAAAAGTTTTTATTTATACTTTATTTTCCGACGTTATTCGCAATTCGGTCGGCTAAATCCGGGAAAAATTTATCGTCCACTCTAAGTTGGAAAATACCCCCCAACAGCGGTTTCCACAATCAGTTTCTCGTCTTATAAAAAAACAATCAGTAAGGAAACCATTCTTTTAAATAGTTACAGCGTCGGAGCTTTAACAATGGAGAGAAGATCAATGTGCGGTGAATAAGCGATAAACGGTCCAAGAAGGGACAAAGAGTGAGCATAGTGGTCAGCGAGAAAATTTCCGCTGATTCCAGAGTGGCCGGGAATCCATACAAACTTAAGACACCAGAATCCTGAAGAAGAGAGACATGTTGCGAATTTTCAGTATTATGGGAGATAAATGAGGATTGTACTGTGAAAATTTTTGATGCAGAGAGGCAACTTATGGAGTCCGAAAAGATTACATTTTTTTTAGATAATTGGTTAGAAAGGACGAAACGGAGAGAATGAAGGATGACTACAGCCTCTGCAGTAAAGATAAGAAATTCGAAACAGAGTAAACTTTTTCACAATTTGGAAGGAAGGAGTAGCAAAGGCTGCTCCAACGTGTGCGATTGATTTAGAGCAGTCTGTGTAGATAGGTGTGAGTTCAGAGAAGTGGTTATTGATATGAGAACTAAAAAACGCGTTAGCAATAGAAGGTGGAACAGGAGATTTAAATGTTTTATTAAAATAATCTAAGTCTATATGTAAGGATACCTCGTTATTAGTATAAGAGGGAAAAAAATAACTGGAAAGGGGGTTATTAGTACATTACTATAATTGGATAGATGATGCGCGGAGAGGCAAAATGTTAAATAAGGTTGGTGCAAGTACACTTCCTTGTGGTAGCCCGTTGTTCTGTTTCCTCCATCTGCTTTTTCTGTTTTGTAGCGTTGCATAGAATCGCCGATTCCTCAACAGTGTGCTAATGATTTCGGTTAATTTGTAGTCGGCAGTAAGTTCGTATATTCGTTTTATTAGTATTCTATTATTTAATTGTAAATTACTCAAATACACGTTTAAAAAAATAAATAAAATTATTTTGTCGCTCCCAGCCATGCACGAGCTAACATCATCCAATACGTAAGAAATACATCAAATGAGAACTTCTTACATTATAGCGAAGGAAGTGGCAGCTAACTTCGTCAAACAATCGATTGGTATATAAAGTAAAAGAAAAGTAAGAAATCGAAATTTCATGAAATTACTATATGAAATTCGAAAACTAATAAATGAAAGATAAAAAACATAAAAAATAAGAAACTTTACATACGCCTATCCATTTTAAAAGTTAATAACTAACCGATGAACGTGAAATTGACAGTTTTGAAACACGACGTACCGTTTACTGTACAAATCCCTAAACCGACTGAACATATCTACGCTCGAAGCATCCAGACAACGTGAAATTCGTTAAATTTGGGTCGTGTCATTTGAGAAATTGTGATAATGTGCACACCAAAGAAATAGTTCAAAGGCGCCATCGAATGTATATGATGAATCTATAAATCCACCGCAGCAAAAGAAAGATTTAGTTGAGTACTATCATGTCATTCTGAAAGGTAAAACTATAAATCAAGATTATTCAATCACGAGATCTAATTAGAAACAAGAATATATAAATATACATATTATATATATATATATATATATAACCTACAGGGAACACTAGGAGGCTAAAGAAACCGATAAGATGTCCGTTTCGATAGACAGATGGAATAAAACAAAAAACTGGACTCACACTGGTTGCAGCTACGAGAAAAGCAGAATGTCGGGAAAATTGGTCCATACCATTTCATGTTAATGTCGTATGATGTACCAAACACCTTCGCTGTATAAAGGATACAGAAAAAGGTATATATACACACATATATTATATATATATATATATATGTATAGATAGATAGATATATAGATATTGTATATCTATATCTTGTGTTGTATTTATTGAATTAATAATTCGTAAATGAAGGATGTTTCGGAATTAAGTACGAACGATGAACGTCTAATAATGAAAGCGGTCCAATTTTTTTTGGAAGAAACAAATTACCGAAATGAAGTTCTGATTTTTTTTTAATTTAATTCTTCTTTTCAACTCTTGAAATTCGGCTAAACTAGCGAACTTAAGACATAAAACTTTTAACATGCCGTCCTTCTGACTATATTTTCATTTTCTCAATTTTCTTCGTATTTTTTATATCTCGTCATCATCATCATCATTCATCCACTCGTTACTCGAGTATGGAGTCGCGATTCGTCAATAACTAACCTTACTTATGAAGAAAAACAAATGAAGTCTTGGAAATTATCGAAAAATGATAAAAATCACTTATCTCGACCACGCGACCAATAAAAAAATGCGGAACAGAATGTAGGAAATGTCGTATATTGATGCGAATGAAGAAGCTGAAATGTTACGGGCGTGCGCAGTGACATCTTAAAATAATCAGTAGAAATCTTACTGTCCACAAAAGCCCTTCGAAAGCAGACGCGTGAAAATGGCATGAAAAATTAACGTCCAAAATTCAAGAAGTATCCGAAAATGAAAAAAAAATCAATAGCTGTGATAATAGAAACGGCGTAACGAGTAGAAAAAAAAAATGTTTAACGAATTTAAATAATTCAAATGACCGTAGTTGACGAACGTAATTAAATAAAATAATTTTTAAAAATTTATATAGAGATAATAGCGAAATTTTTAAATAAGAAAAAATTTATAGTTTGGATTTAAGAATTTTTGATTTCACACCGTATCCTAATAATCGCATCATATTGTTAGTTTTCTTGATTCTGATCAGTTAGTTTTTATACACATTTTAATATATATATATATATATATGTATTGCGTGTGTGTGTGTGTGTGTAAGTTTGGATTAAATTCTTATTGCCAATCGTCGAATAAAACTTTATTTTCGTTTCGAAATGACTGATCTCTAGTAGACACAATCGTGATGTTAGCAACAGAACTGATTGATTACAATTAATGAAATTATACTGTCTCATTCACTTTAGTTACACTTAAAACGACATAACGTTCATTCGTAAATTTCCTACATCGATGTACAACAGTCATCTGCGCATAGTAAACGTTACGATTAAGAGTAATGATAATGAAAACACGATAAAATCAAATAAATTTATTCCGAATATATTGTTATGTTCGCAATGGATTTAAAAATTACTTACTCCAAACATCCATATGTAAATATGTGTATACGAACATATCTTAATAAGCGAGCAATTCTTGTGTGTATCTTTATATATGTAATTTTTCTGTACGTGTTTATGCGACTGAATCCTTTCTAAACGGCCAGACCGATTTTAGTGATGCTATGTGTGTGTGTGCGCGTGTTTAAGTGGGCCCCTGGCTGGTATAGACTTACAATTAAATCTCCCCTAAATCTTTCGGCTTTAGGCCCGGCGAGCAAAAATTCAAAATTTTTTCCTAAAACAAAATTCCGTTTTATCCGTTTTACGTACTCGTAAAAAGTGACGCGAATAATCACATTTTCCGAAAATTTAATCGAAATTTGGTCAAACGGTTGCCGAGCTTAAAACACTGGATACTACATTATATTATTTTTGACGCTAATTATTTATAATAATCTAAAATTCATCCAATCTATATCTTCCCTACGTGCGTACGTCGTTGAACCCCCTGAACGGTAAGATCGATTTTGGTTAAATATTGTGTGCGTGTTTAAGTGTGAGGTCTTTTGGCGCTACAATTATAGGAAAACATTTTTATTCTTATCCGTATTTTCAAAAATTTTTCGCATAACAAAATGCATAAATTACATCCCTGTCCACATAACATACATGCGTGAATAGTTTAAAGAAAAGAAATAGTTAAGGAATAATTGATAGTTGTGTTAGAGTATCAAAAGGTGACGCTGATATACAATTCTGTATGATGTACACATTGCGAGCGACGTAGCGTGATTTTGTTTTTCTCTTCGCTACGTATATCGATATTATTTTGAAATAACGTTTCAAATCTTAAATTAAGTTTAGCTAAAAGATGACACGACATTCATTGAGTGTAAGCGATACAAAGTTCGCCAAGTCAGCTAACACACATACATATATATATATATATATATATATATATATATATATATATATGGCTATCTTCGAAATGGTTCTATTTGAACGAAATTTTGCGCATACCCGCAATTTATGAAGTAATTAAAAATAACTTGTACCGAAATTACGAATTTACAAATTGTGGGCCCAACAATTAGTTTCAGAAAATTTTTGAAACTTCGATTTTTTTCCGTCCACTTTTTCTCGATACTTATCTAGATGTGCGTTAAAAATTTCATCACGATCGCATTGACTGTTCGAATGATATAAACTTATAAGCATGGAGATTCGCTTTTTAGCGCGTATGTGTAAGTAAATTAATAATTAAAATTTACATCTGGGGTATCGTTTCGATTTAAGGTATCGCATCTTCCGGAAATATTTTTTTATCTACGAAAGAATAATTTTAAGGGAAAAAATCCAATCGAAAAATTCAAAAAGCCATTTCCGAAAAATAAAATAATTAACGACATCCCCTCTCTTCCGCGATGTTTGTCATAACTAAAGTTTTTAATTATAACCCCGGAAACATGAAACGAAATTCTACACGATTAAAATAGTTATATATGTAACGGTTTTTAATAGTAGGCGATTATTATGCGAATACGTTTTCAGAAAACACACGGCTCAAGCACTAAATATGTTTACACACACACACACACACAGATCAACGTACAATAATCTTGTATAAATAAATGTAAATATACAAAAACATACGCACTCACACATTCACAAACGTATATATAGGACGATCACGATGCGGTTATCCACTGCTACATGTAAGCTGTTTTCCTTTTTTCCACTTGTATCGATAACAGGATCATCTAAATTTTATTCCGCTGATTTTTGGTGTGTTGTTTACCACATTCACTATCAGATTATATTATAAGTAACGTTTTTTTCGCTTTGCTAATTATTGTAATAAATTTTATATTCTTTTTAACTGTATATATTTTCATATTTTATCACTTGATAATAGCTTAACAGCAGAAAATCGTTGTGACTTTTTTTATTTTAAAAATTTAGTGATTTTAATTCCTTCTTTGTCGTTTATTTTTTTTTAAAAATCGCTGCTACAAAAAATAGAATTTATCCTCCGCTTTTTAAATAGAAAACTATTTTAGTGAGAATCAGTATTTTACAAAATAGGTGCGCTCAAATAATGTTTTTCTCGTAACACTGAGGATGGACGCTGTACAGTGGCAGTTTATTTAGATACTCGAAAGGCTTTTGACACTGTGTAAACAATTATATTCTCCTAAAACAATAGAGGCTTCTGGCATTTAAACATGTATAATTGGTTCAAATTTAACCTAACAGAGAGGAAATACATGACTAAGATAAATGGTGTACTTAGCACCGAAACAATTCATAAATGTGGCGTCCACCAGAGAAATGTGCTGAACCCTTTTCTGTTGAAATCTTTCAGTAACCACTACCAATTTCAGACGTAAAATTATAATGGTATACATAAAAGACTATTCATTATTTTGATAAATACTTCCTTTAGATGATTCTCGATAATTTTTAATGAGTTACATAAATGTTTATATAACTGAAAAATGGTTGTACGTCAACTAAATTCCCTATAGCGTTTGAATAACAATTTTTTTAACATTAAAAATTCATTTACCGTATAGAGGACATTCCGATTGAATAGATTATATATATTTGAAGAATTTGCGTGATTTAAATACAGAGAGGAAAATTATTAACTAGGATGCTGTTTTTCTTACAAATCCGCTTTTTCCCGACGTATATTAAAATCAGCAGCCTAAAATTATATAAATATCGCTTCTGAATAGTTGACAAGCAGTTGTTTAGTTTTATACGTAAAAAAAAAGAAGAAAAAAACTAAATGTGCCCTGTACGGTAACCAATCATCAAATTTATTCAATACCTTAAATGTGTTTTTGGATAATAACAAAGTGTTACTTAAATTACATATTAGTAATTTTGGACAGACCGACCACATGGAGCAAATTATGAGGAAGTAAAACATCTTTTTTCATTATTTAAAGCGATATTTTTCATCTTCACACTTGCTACATATATATGGGAATTATGCATCGGGGTGGAGTTGCAAAGTATCATTCGAGGCTATTCAAATCATTGCAAAAAGATAGTACGCAGCTCCAACGTGTCGGAACAGCAAACACACAAAGAAGATCGACTACGAACTAAACGCCGCACTACGCATGATATCCGGCACAACCAAATCGACCCCGGCGGAATGGTTACCAGTACTAGCTAATGGCAGTTAAAGAATGGAATCAACGAAAGTCTACCTATACACGCGGATACAGACGGGCCTAAAAGACTGAAATCGAGGAAACCAGCTCATCGAACAGCTGCAAAACTCATGTTTCGATTCAGTAACAGCGTGGAGAGAAAAATGGAAAATGCGGAACCCGGACAAGAAAAATGTAATCAACGCTCCCGACCACAGGTTGTTAGGTTTTGTCCTACAACGAAAGACGTCGGTACGGCTCAACCGCTTTTGTACTGGTCATGGATGATGTAGATGTGGCCACATGCTCGTAAATTGGGGCTTCAAAAATGCAACTGCGGATTAAATAACAAAACGATCGACTATATCCTGAACACGTGTCCACGAATAGCCTTCAGTGGCGGCTGGGAAGAAATTCCTACATATCGGACGCGGCCGTAACATGGCTGGGAAATCTAGACCTGGACGTTTAAACAGAAAAATATATGGTGTTCGCTACCCAAAGACATACGATATAATAATAAATAATAATCGGAATAAAAAAAAAATTAAATTTAAAATATCGTTCGTTACTAGAAAACTAGATCAGCTGTTGAAGATAGATGTAACATTACCACGATACAATAAATTCAGTACCAGTATGCAATCACTGCGTACAAAACGGACTTATATAATAATTTACCTTTCGAAATTTATAATTGTTTTAAAAATTTACAAATATCGGAGTAAAATTGTTAAAGAAATTCTTAATTACAGAGTGATACGAGAAAGATGTATAACGAAAATTGTTGATTACATCGAAGTTTAATATTTATTATTTAAGGCTAAGGACACACGAGAGTTTTAGTTTACGTATTGCTAACGCACGCTTAAACTAGTGCCGCACGACAAACTAAAACGCACGTCGACTTCAGCATCGTTGTGTATCGTTTATTAGTTCTCATAGCGTGAAACACTGTTGTTAGCCAAAATCAGGTTTATATTGTATTTATTAATTTGTTGAACATTATTCGTCCGTTTATTTCGAGTAAGATCGTGTAAATAGGGTGTGAATGATGTATGTTTTAATGAGTGCGAGACTTGTGAATGCGTGTAGTTTTTCTGGTGTGTTTAATAGGTGTGAGGCTGGTGAATGTGTTCGATGTATTTATTTTGTATTTTATTTTTTTACTTTTAATTTTATAATTCAGAAAAAATTATTCATTCTATTATTTTATTTATAAGCCTACACTATAATTGGCTTTTAGCTGTTGTGTGGCTTCATTAAATAGATAAATAAATAAATACAGTGTTTAAGTACATTTATTGAAGTTACGATGAACAGTTTAGACGTTTGTGAATTTGCATATTTAGTAATTCAATCGATAATAAATGAAAAGAGCAGTCAAAAAAGAGAAGGTGGTGGGTACATCCTTTAAATAATTTTTATATATATATATACATATGGCCATTTTTATACGTTATATGGTTCTCTTCGAGCGGATACGGATAATTTGTTAAATTATTTTCTTGCGTCAATAAATTTTTTTCGATAATTTGCTGGACTCGACAAGAATTCACATTACAAAAGAATATACAAAACGAGGACAAAAAATTAGTAACATAAAAAGTATAAAACAAAGTAAAAATTTTTAAAACAGTTTATCCCCACAAAACGGACGTTAGCAAAACACTCGTACGGCTCATGTAGACAATAAAAACGGAACGCTTAACGCGTGCCAAACTAAACGCGCGTTTTAGCATAATACGTATATTGGATTACTGCACGTGCGTCTGAACGTGCGTTCATGAAAATGTGCGTTGCTTTGTGATCGCGCTACTAGTTCTATAATAATGGTCCGTCGTAATGCGCATTATCGTGTGGCTCCGGTGTAATGCTTAAAATTGTAATAAGTAATAAAAATTACCATCAAACTTACTTACAAGCGAAGCATAAATCGAAAGTACTTAAAAATATAAATACACGTGCTATGTAAACTATGTAGAATCGGTGTGCACATGTTTACCAGTGCAATTCCGAATGTACACCTCCATTACAGACGTGCCTAGTGTTTGCAGAAAGCGAAACACATCTGATATTCAATGTACGAGTAATGTGATATAAAAAAGCGTGTGTGCATTCGTGTGTATAATAGAAAAAATTTGTATAATTTGTCCGATTGTATAATAAATTGTATTTTTAAAATATATATATATATATATATATATATATATATATATATATATTGCAACGCCACTAACACATCGTCTAATAATACATATCCAGATTAGTGTGACGTTACATACAATTGTTATTATTATGGTTTACTATCAAATTGTTGAAATTAAAAAACTTTATATATATATATATATATATAATATATGTTACCGACATTTACGAACTCTCCAGATGGGATGCCACGTGGATTGGGCCACGACCGTTAATTAAAAACCAGCAAAACAAAACAAAATAAAACGCAGTTTCTATTTTTATTAGGATTTTAAAATTTAAAAAAAAACTAATAGATTACGGATTTTCAAAGGCGCACGATTTTCAAATACGTTTATGAAAACTAAAACTGAAACTAAATTAAACTGAACTAATAAAACTATACTAACTTTAAACTAGAATGAAATGAATTTAAAAACTAACTTGAATTAATTTGAACTAACTAACTAACTATTAGACTGAACATCTCCTTTTATACTAAAAATATACATATATATATATATATACATGCCTAATTAGAACGTTCTAGATTTTTCCGGAAGATTTGTTTATTATTATTGTATATATTTATGGAACTTCTAGAAAAATCTTTGTACATTTACACATGTGTGAGTGTATTTTTTGATCGGTTTAACATAATTTTTAATATCCAATCATAAACGTGATTTTACCGGCTCCACGTGGAGCATCTCACGTGTAGTAATTATCTTGTCATTTAATATATTATAATATTCGTGTGTGTGTTTCTATTATTAATAAATACGTCGATCACACGATTTTCAATAACCGATCAAAATGTGTGTTAAATTTCTCCTCATTTTCTAGTGGTAAAATTAGGCATATACTTACACATACATATATATATATATACACCCTAAACATATACTTATTGTGTAATTAGTACGACGAGAAAGCATCAGGAAGGTTAATAAACCTTGTATGTCATCTTAACTTACTATCGACTCTTTAACATATCTATTTTCTCTCTTCAACCTCGTCATTATCATTATTCTTTTTATTTATTTTTTAATTCCCAAACTCGTCTTATTTATTTATTTATTTTATTTATTTATCGGTTGTTACAATATACACGTTCGATTATTTAAATGCATATAACCGTAAATTTTTTATTCGGATCGGTGTTGTACGTGAATTAAATACATGCGTAGTTATTTGAATACGCATACAAAAGCGTATATGTGTGTTCGAATAATTGTGTACGTTATTTTATTAGAAACATATTCCGACCTTTGCCGCCTACGTTTAGTTTTATCCAAACCCGTGTATACTCGCGGCATCGTTGCGCATTTGCGAGCAATTATTGGATATACCCTAATTTTAAGTAAATAAATAAATTGAATCCAATTGAATTGTTATTATTAATATTACACCGAAAGTTGTAAAAATTTTCCTGGAACCATTTAATAGAAAATCGTCTCTCTATACGACTGTTCCATTGCAAACCAACGCGATTTGCAATTGACTTCCTCCATTTTTCCGGCTTGTATTGCATAGTACCAAATGTTATAATTCTCTTAAATTGATTCTCACGAAATCTATCCCCTATGCGATAACGCATCATTCTCGTTGATTGATTCCGACACCTAATCGAAAAAGTTTCGTTACAGAATTATATAAGTTCGTATAGGAAACACCGTGTAACACACTTATTTAATTTACGCAATTCGTATCGGTACTTTTTTCGGAGCGGCTAAATTTGATCAAATAAATTATATATTTAATAAATAGCCGCTAAATCGCGTACCAACCAGTCTGTACATATTTTTCAGAATGTCACGGATTAAAAAAAAAGAAAATTTTTACACGTAACTTTAGAAAACCGAAAAAAACCACAACATTTATCTTCCGTTGTTGTTCAATTTAAAACGTAAGACGACTAAAACCATCATAGTGATGGCAATCGTTTTATCTTTCTGACGGAGAAATAAGCCAGATGATAGAAATAAGTGTATAATACTATGAGAAAGAACCAACGCCGAAACAAATGCTTGATCGCACTTAGATTATAGCGGTTAAGGGGGGGGTTGAAAGAAAAGCAAGGTCTTGGCTAGGAGCCATATTATCTCTGTTTCCAGTGTCGTACGCACTCTGTGTCTCTTCTGGAATTAAATCGAGGAAAGCGTAAAAGAGTATAACCGCTAAATTTCATTAATCATAAAAACGGACAAATCCCCGAAGGCGTACAAAAACGAAGATATTTATAAGCAGGCGACAATGACAACTGTTAGGTTAGAGAGACGAATGTTTATAATATCACCATCGTTCGGGGTACTTGCAGGCGGACAACCCGTTAAACTTAAACTTTCGTACGTTGATGGCTGAGAGGAGTTCGCACCCGAATTCGAAAATAAAGGACCTTGTTGTCACAAATGACCGAAGATACGACCGATAATAGTAATACTTATAATAATACTATTACATTAACCAGATTAATAATAATAATAATAATAATAATATATCGATAGCAGTGATAAAGTAATAAGTTCGTATGGGCAAATACATCGGACAAATTTGTTCCGAGTGTTCTACTATTGCGACGGTTTCCAATAGAATTTACCTATTATCGTTATTTACTTATTATTATCGTTATTCTAGTTATTATTAATAATATTACGATTAATTTTCATTATTATTAATTATTGCTATTGCTATTATTATTCCAGCATATTGGTTAGGTAAATACTTACAAAAGTCTATCTTAAACATTATATTTGGTAATAAATTTGAACTGCTGTGGAATGTAATCGTTAAAAAAAAATTATAATAATAATAAATTATTTAAAATAATACATTTTGTATTAAAAAAAAAAAAACAATTTTTTTATAATTTTTTTTTATTTATTAATAAATGGTCATGTTATATTAATTTCACATTAGGTTAGGGTTATCTTTATTTCGACGAAGTGGTTATAAATTTTTATTAGTTTCCACCGTTTATTATATCTACGCTGGTGCAATTAGTCGAATATTACATTCTGTAATATAGAAGTGTAATATTGAAATGAATTAAAATTGAAAAGTTATTATTACTATCAGCGACACCGTGACATTGTTAAACTCTTACTGTCTAGGTTAGATCAGCGCCAAGTAGATAAAACCTCGGATCGGCTAATAGTAAATGTAAGCGAAACAATAAATAAATCGTAATAACCGATCATTTTATCGCCGGTATCGAAAATTTCTGTTGTAAACAAACAGACAGAGTAAACCAAAATAAAATATCTCGAAGTGACTATGGACAGTCAAATATCTCGGTATCAACGTAGGATTGCTGCGCAATAAAGGAAAGTAAATTATAGACACTTTTAAACTTTCATCACGGTTTATATCGCCATACAGTCACGATTTCTTCGGCTCAACGTAAATCGGCTAATAGTAAATGTAAGCGAAACAATAAATAAATCGTAATAACCGATCATTTTATCGCCGGTATCGAAAATTTCTGTTGTAAACAAACAGACAGAGTAAACCAAAATAAAATATCTCGAAGTGACTATGGACAGTAAACTATCTCGGTATCAGAGTAGGATTGCTGCGAAATAAAGGAAAGTAAATTATAGACACTTTTAAACTTTCACGTTCACGATTTCTTGTTTTCCGATGTAAACTATGTGAATTATTTTATTACGTAATTTTTCGAAAACGATTACAATTTTCATTTTCAAACTCAAAAAATGAAAACTGTAATTATTTTCGAACGTTACGTAATGAACAAACTGATGCCATGGTTGAAAGATCGCGAAACGTTAAATTATTTTTTTTATTATTGTTATTAAAAAATAAACAATAACAAAGAAGCTGAAGTCACTAATATTTTTTTCTCTATGAAAAAGCGCAAAACTTTTCGGCCGTTAAGCTATTATCGAGAGTGAATATAAAAAAATATAAATTATACAAATATATACAAATTTATATTTAAAAAAAAAAATGTAAAAAATATTATTTAGATGTACTATCGAAATTAGTATTTTTAAATAATCAGATAGCGAATATGGTAAACAACATAATCAACAATTAACAATTTAAAATTTATATATATTAACAAAAACACAATACCAAATCAATATCGAATAAAAAATAAAATAAATAATAACATAAAATAGTAGAAAATTTATACATAAACAAAAACACAATAGCCAGTAAAGTAATAATTACGAAAAATAATTTTAAAATAGTCGTCCAATATAAAAATAACGCCGCACTAAACTGACACATGCTTATCTTCTTAATACATCGGAACTTCCATTGTGTACGGCCTGCAACATTGCACCGTCTGTTCAACATATATTGACAGAGTGACCCCAATATAGCCTACAGAGATCATAGGTCTTCCATCTTCATGACAGCTATTGCTCGATAACAACGTTTCTACGCTATCCAGACTCATCATCTTCCTACACGATACTGGATTGTATCATTTAATTTAATACTTATTTTCCTCTGTGCCTCTAGTCATTAGTTACTGTATATGGCGCATTAATTAAAATAATAATATATAAAAATAACATTTACAATATACTTCTCACAAATAATTCATTAAAATTTATCATTGAATTTAATAAATTATTTCGATCTCTTTTTTTTTTTATTTTGTCTAATAGTTTCCATTTTTAAATTGTTTTTCTGTGTGTGAAATTTTATAATTTTTGTTAGTATTATTTATTTTTATTACCTACGACAAAATTATTTAAACATATTAGTGCCGGCACGCTTGTGTGTGTGTAACGCGTGTATATACTTCGTATAATTTCCAGTATTTGGAATTAATTTTTATATATACTTTTTTTTTAAATACATATTCAATCGGTATTTATAATATAGTTGATATATCGGAGAGTAGTGATTTTATTAATTATAAATAAAATCATACCACAGTTTAATCACAATAAAAGTTTTTTCTATTGCAAAGTTTTTCGACAGTTACATCATTATCGAGCATACGTAATAAATCTTACAAATAAATTACCCGAAATATTCATTTAACGACAATTTATCAATTTATAATTTGATACATATATATTTCACTAGCCATAATGAATATGATATCTGCAGCAAGGAAGAAGTTAGGAATGAAAATAACCATCAATAAAACTAAAGTTATTAGAATAGCAAAAATGCGGCAAAGCTCTCCAGTGAAAATATATGTAGATGGAGGAAGAATTGAAAACCATGTAAAGGAACACAAGTACTTGGGGAGTTTAATTACAGAAAATGGGAAAGATGATCAAGAAGAATAGGATACGGCAGAAATGTATTTAATAATTTCGAACGGATACTCAAAGATAGAAAACTGTGTCCATACAAGTAAAAATGAGAATTGTTCAATGCTTTTCCACAATGAGTTACACGTTGGAAACATAATTTCAGAGACCAATAAAAAGAAAATAAACGCCTTCGAAATGTGGTGCTATAGAAGAATGAACAGAATATCGTGGAAGGAAAATACAACCAATACGGATGTATTGAATAAATGTAAAATCAGTAAATTAATACTACTAAGTACAATTAACGAAGCAAAAAATAAATATTTTAGACATAAAATCCGAGAGGACGATTTGTTTACAATAGCGATACAGGGAAAAAGGCCAAGAGGAAGAAGAAGGATGGAGTATATACCCGGGTCCGATAGAAGGTCAATACCGGAAATAATACAGATGGCGAGGCAGAGGCAACTATAACAAACTAACGTACCGCACCAACCTCCTGAATAGGAGATGGAAATTGATGATGATGATTTCACTAGCCGGAGGTAATTTTATTTTTAGATTTATTTTTACGATAAATTTTATTTATAAAACGGATTTTATAAAATAATTCTTCATCGAAATCGATATAAATATCCACACCTGCTTTAGGTTCCATTAAATGTTGATATATAGTATCTTTGTACTGTATCCATTAACGTGTCGTGTACGGCAACAATGGCCAGAGACACAAGCAAATGAAGTTTAGATATCATGTAGGAGACTTTTAGGAATCGAAACAGGAGCTAGATCTTTTGTTCGTTATCTTCGAAGATTTCGGAAAAAGAGCTCGAAAAGTGTATTTGGAACGGGAATAGGTTGAATTTCTTACATTCTGCCAAAAAATGGTTAATGGATAAGAGAACAGCGCGTAAACAGATAGGGGGGATACGAATTATTTATTAAATAAAAATGAAAAATTTTAGGCCAAATAATTTTTTCTTGCCGGCTAGATCTTGATTAAGTAGTCCAAACTGCAGTATTTGACCGTATTGAACGCAGTTCATTGGTAGTAGGAACTTCATTCCATATTCTCGACCGTTTCTTCTTTAACGGGGATGTTATTAATTTTGAGTTAGATATACTAAGTATAAGCATCGACGTATTGAACATAATTTATAAATACTCGTAACGTTACAACTTGTTTGTTTTCTTTTCAAGTATTTAATAATATTTAACGTTTTTTCAATTATTTTCATTTATACAGTTACTTGTATATGTATATGCGCGCGATATGAATATATATATATATATATATTCATATGTTGTGTGCGCGTGTGTGTGGTCATATACATACGTATCTAACGACTCTCTGCAGCATTATCGTATTCTTTTGTTGTTTTTTTCCCTATAGGTTTTTTATTCGCTTTCTCCCGTATAAGCCGAATATTTGTATTATATTTTATTATTGTCGCTCCAATTCAGCGCTGGTTAGTACTAGTTTTAAGTTAAATATTAACTTATCGGGTACTTAACATTAAGAATATGCTGCACATATACTAAATATAGTTCTTTTCTGGAGAGATAAATCAATGTCAGGCAAGAAGCTTGACCATGGTGGAAGAATGGTAAGTGTCGTAAGATATATTTTTGGGAACCTATTAACTGAAATCGAACCAAGTATATTGGTGGCATATGGTAGTACATTTAGATGCCAGTGATGGACATCTGATGATTTATGAAGCTGGTGTTCGTGGGTAAGACTTTATACGGGTTAAAAGATTGATAGAAAGCAATTCTCGACGAAAGTGACGATTCGCTACTTTCGCATAATAAACTAATGGATGGGGTGAGGTGCGGAATGCTCCGGTTGTTAATCTGAGCGTTATATGCTGGATGCTATTTAGTCTGTTTCGAATCGAATTGGATGCTGTAGCAAAGTTTGGGGTCCATTATAAGAGAACGGTAAATATGCAAAAGTGACAGTCTATCGGCACCATAAGAGGTATTGGAGGGCTTTTTTTAGAAGATTGAGATTTCTGAAATACGAAGCCCTGAGTTTATTTATATGAGGGAGGAACAAGAAAGAGTACGATCAAACGTATGTACATATATATTCGCATTTTTAAAAATAATTTACATATTCGATTTTGCCAAAATAATCGACTAAATGAGTACAGATTTTATAAATCCGTCGACGAATTATATATATTTTAATATATAACAAAATTTTTTGTACTATTTTATTTTTGTATCCCGAATGGCGTGTAGAATGCGCTTTATCGCCTTCTTTTAAGCCGGACGGCGTAATTCTGACCGAATTTAATTCAATTTCGACATTGAATGCTAATATTATCGATATTAGTTTTAGAGGGGGGGTTTATAACCGATTGAGCTTCTTGTTATGTTTCGACTAGAATAAATTATTAATTTTACCTTATACTCATGTTATATACCCGTGTTACATATTAAAATATATTTAATTCGTCGGTGGATTTATAAAATCTGTACTCATTTCTCGATTATTTTGGCAAAATCGAATATGTAAATTATTTTTAAAAATGCGGATATATATATATATATATATATGTACATACGTTTTGTTTTAACTGTATTTATGAATACAAGCGACAAAAATGTAGTTAAAAGTTGAATATATTGGAGAGTAGTGATTTTATTAATTAATTATAAACAAACAAAATAAAACACAATCACTAAAAGTTTTTAATCGCGAAGCTTTTCGACAGTTACGTCATTTTCAAGCGCGAACTAAAATTATTACATATATTTTTTTTTTTTTTTTTTTTAGTTAAAAACGCTAAACTTTTATATAAAAAAGATCGCTATCTTCTTATGATTAAAAATTTTAACGAGTTTTAACTACTATTTGTTGTCTATTTTTTAAAGATGAATTTGTTATTCGCTATGTAACTTGTTTTGATTTAAGGATATTTTTATTTATTCGTTTTGTCACTCAAGAATTAAAGTAAATATAGGACTGCGTTTAGACAAAAGCGTAGACAAACAGTAGATTTTAACAAGCAGGTAGAGAGATACATTTATCCGAAAAATATATGTATAGCTGGAACAGGTCTGACATTTGGTTATATAGTGTTTTAAAAATAATATAAAAAATAATATGATGTTTTCGTAATTGCAATATATGTACGTACGTATGTACTGTTTTGTGCATGCGCAGGTATGCATAAATTGTACGAAATTTCTTATTTCAACATTTCTACGCGTTGAGAATTTCGAACTAGTCTCTTTATGTATAACGTAATAACATAAAATAGCGAATAACGTACACGCTACGACTTCGTATTGGAAATAGAAAAAGACCGTACAAAACTTAAAGAGTAAACGACTTCGTCCCTTCGCAAGTTTTAGTCTTATTTTCTGACACTTTTAAAGCTGCAGAGGTCCGACTTTGCACGATTTCTCTTACGTGTAACAATTTACAAAGAACGACCGCGTAAATAACATTACCCCAAAAGGCAATTTTACGACGTTATAAAACGAGCTGATACATTAGTTCCTCCGGCGAAGGGCCATAGCTGTTCTTCCGGCGGCGGCAAAGATGAAGTCTAATCCGATGTTACACTTATTAAGAAGAGAGAGAATCGAGGAGAAATGCGAAAATTTACTGCCGAAGACTGGAACGTTGGTGCCGAGAACTGAAAACCGAATTACTCGCGAGGCATATCCTTTTCGAACGATAAAATTCTACATAAAAATGTCTAACAACAACGATATTAATCCAAATTATCGGGATTCGTTAAGGAATAACCACCGGCTATAATAACCGATAAAATCGCGACAAATATTAAAATCCTAAATTGTCAGCAAATAACGTTATACGACGATATAGGTTACGTCGTTGTGACTCGCCAGTATATGAAAATCGTTTAGGTGAAGTCCCTTCACCGTTGAATTATCTTACTTTACTTTTATATTCCTGGTACCGTCGGACCTTTGAATGGGCCGCAGATATATAGGTTAGTTGTGAATAAGACGTCAGATAAATAAACAGTCGTGGACTAAGAGCCAGGAAAACGATTCCAGTAGTGACAGAGTAAACATGACGATTCCTAGGGACAAGTTGAGAACTGTCTACAAAACTCTGTCTCCCTAACACCGCTTTATTAGCCCTTGGCGAGTTGAGGACGCCCGTGTAAATATGTGTCACCCGCTATCCGAGTAGCAAACGGCTGCCTTGCGGATAAGGTTTTATCCAAAGGCTAAGGGAGAAAACCCTTATATAAAATCCTGTTAATGCGGTAGCAGGCTTAACATTATCAACAGCAAGTGCGATGAACAGACTTCTAAAGCGGTAGGATGTATATCATATTCCGTTACTAGTAATCAAACACAACGATATTACGGCAGCTAAATAAAGAATTAGAGTTGGGAAATACCGTAAAGAAAAATGAGCTTGACGAAAGACAAAATACAGTCTATGGCGATTAATATTTGAAGGAAGAATTACAAGAAAATAGTGAAGTGATAGAAGATAATGAATACGTAGTTGAAGAATTTAAACGATCAAATAGGACATAATGCGGAAATATTGAAACAAAGCAGATAATTACCAAACATCTACCGGAGATATATAGTTTTAAAATAGAAAACTAACGATTTTAACGACGGCTCTGATGATACCATTTGCATAACAGAAGAAGAAGATTTATTTATTTAATGAAGCCACACAACAGCTAACAGGCAATTATAGTGTAGGCTTATAAATAAAATAATACAATGAATAATTTTTCTGAATTATAAAATTAAAAATTAAAAAAAAATAAAATACAAAAAAAATACATTGAACACATTCACCAGCACCTTTTAAACATACCAGAAAAAACTACACGCATTCACAAGTCTCACACTCATTAAAACATACATCATTCACACAATCTTACTCGAAATAAACGGACGAATAGTCTTCAACAAATTAATAAATACGATATAAACCTTAACGCACCATCCGAAACGGTATAAGTAGAGCCAATGGTAAAAATCAGTTGCAGACGAACCTGAAAAGGATGATACTATCAAAATATCAAAATATTATTGTTTATGTTTCCCGGACTAATTTAATAATTTTCATTATTTTAATCAATCTTTAGATTTTCCTTCCCCCTTGGGGGTACTTTATACCTTCAGGGAACCACAGCTCTAACCTGTATGGAACGCGTCCACAGATTGAGGATAGTGGATTGGCCTACAGATATGTAGGTTAGCTGCGAATAAGACATTAGTCAAATAAGTAGTCGCGAACCAAGAGCGGCTACTGGTGGAAAGTCTGAAGCAGGTGATTCCAGTAGTGACAAGATAAGAGACACGAGGATACAGATGGTCAGTTTGATGAACTGACCATAAAAGTCTGCATAAATCTTATGACCGTCTTTCCCTCGGCGGGTTAAGGTCGCCGTAAAAACCTTAAAATACTGTTATATTCTCAGTAACAAATCGCTGTCTTGCGGTTCGGGTTTTTGTCCAAAGGCTAGAGTAAACCCTGACAAGGGCAAACTAGAGCTATTAACTATCATTAAGAAAATTAGCGTGTTTGGGCCACATTATGAGGCACGATAGGTATCAATTGATATAGTTAATTATACAAAGCTAACTATAAGGAGTGGACTAAAAGGGTACAGATTTTCTTTGTCGTAGTGACATTGTATAGACTTTGTTCGTTTGCGTTGGTGTAATTCCGCCGTTAAGAAGAAGAAAACGGAGAGATCGTTTTTATTTTATTATCGTTAATAATAAGGAAACCGACTTTTATTCTGTCACTTTCGATATTTATTCATCGTAGTTGTATCGTCTCAAGTGACTACCTGCATTTTTTTTTCATTAGTGTAGCGATTTGTGCTGCATATAATAATTACAGTGAAAATTATGAAAGAGTTTAAGGGGGACCTAGATCTTCTAGGTAACCTCTTATCTCATATAACAAGCCTTACAGCTAATACTAAAGAACAATTGGTGAACAAAAGTGTTACTCGTGCACAAAAAGCAGCTATAAAAACTAGCACAGACAACATCGACACAAGTATTGCAGAATGCTTAACCTTATTACAAAAATTGAAAAAATCAGTTAATGCTCGAGCAACTGACATCAGGGCGACAGTGCAATCGGTATTGCACTCTGGTCCCACAAATGGCTCTAAACAAAATGTTTCGTACAGGGATGTGACTATAAATTGTAAGCCTGTAATTCCTAAAAATAAACTCATTATTAAAGCGGAGAAAATTGAAGACTTTGATAAAGATTTTAAGAGTAAGATCTCTTTAACTAAATCAAAACTTAATGTGACATTTTATAAAAAAATTAATAGCAATACATGCATTATTAACACTGCATCAAAAACTGACCAGGCCAAGTTAGCGGCTGAGATTAAAAGTAAAATACCTCAGTGCAAGGTTACTGAACAAAAACTTCTTAATCCAACAATACTTGTCTGCAGAACAAAAAATATTAAAGATGATGACATCAATGAATATTTCAAGGATATAACAGGAGAAAAACCAATCTCAGTTACCAAAATTAGTACCGACAGGGATAGCCGTACATATGTACAGCTAACCTCACAACAGTATCGTATCATCACAACAAGTGGGAATAACAGACTCTGAGTCAACTGGAAATCTGTGCCGTTTGTCGACTCAATAAACCCTAGAAAATGCGCAACTTGTAACAAGTATGGCCATCCGGCCAAGTACTGCGAGGCTAGTGAAGACCTCAAAGCTTTTGTTGCAACTTGCAATGAGACCTGCTCAAACTAATGTGACAATCTCTTCTCTATATTTGCTAGAATCCAGCTCAATGCATGGGGATTGTTGGCTTATAGGGAGCGGCTCATACTGTATAAGGGTCTCATTGCAATGAGACCTGCTCAAACTAATGTGACAATCTCTTCTCTATATTTGCTAGAATCCAGCTCAATGCATGGGGATTGTTGGCTTATAGGGAGCGGCTCATACTGTATAAGGGTCTCATTCAGGCACTGTATGGTTATGCGGCTGCTGTCTATGTCAGTCCCAGATTATTCAAGAAAGTTAACAAACAACAAAGGAAATTTCTCCTTAGAATTTCTTCTCTTTACAAAACAGCACCTGCATCGGCAGCTTGTGTCATTAGTGGCCGTTCTGCCATTGGATTTATATTTAGTAGGCAGAGTGATGGTCAGTGAGCATAGGCTTGTCAATGTTAGATAACAATTTTGCCAACACCATCACAACACATATTCCTAATAAAATTTTTAAGAAATATGTCAATGCCTTGATTATTGATGCTTGGCAGAGAAGGTGGTATGTTTTCCTTCCGGATGTCTATCAGCGATTAAAAATCAAAAATATGCGAATTAACTTTTACAACTCGCAGGTGCTCTCTGGGCATGGTAGGTTTCAAGTTTGCTCAGGTTTAAGCTTGCCACTGCTGACAGGTGCACCGTGTGTTCTAAGGATGCTGTTGATGATACTCATCATTTTATCTTTTGAGTGTCCTGCATTCTCTTCACTGCGTGATACTTTCAGTATTGACAAATATAAAAACTCACTTATCTCGAACAGAAGGAATCATGTAGCCTTACTTGAATTTGCAAAGAAAGCCATGCGTTTCAAATTTACAATTACAAATTAATCAAGGAAAATTAGCTAAATTCAAACGTGAATCCAATACCCCTTCGCTCCTGGTGGCATGGTCCCCTTACTTATAATTAATTTCCAATTTAATTCGACAGACTTATCTTTCAGGGAAGTAATTTTCTTTTTTTTTTTGTTATTATTATTTTACCAAAGATTTTTTCTTATAAAGATGTATTTTTCTTAAGTTTAATTTTTTTTTTATATCATCTAAGATTTTTATTTTTGAAATTGTGTATTTATTTTGGTATCTTTGTTTCTGAAGTTGTATTTTTTTCTTCTATATTATATATTTATTACTACTATGCACTCCACATACTCCTTTCTTCATGCACAAAGGTAGTCAATGGGATTATGTTTTTCATCCCATCACTGCCCTTAGATTAAGTACACAAACAGGGGACTACCACACACATGTTTTTATTTACTTTTCAGCTACACACTACTTATATGCACTTCTATAATTATTTAGTTTTAAGCACACTGGTCCCCTGTCAATAACACCTAGATTTTAAGCAATAAACTAGCCCCACACCGGGTAAATCCGGATTGAGGAACTAAAAAAAAAAAGACACAGAAGAATATCGTGAATGAAAAATTGGGAAAATTGGACAGATTGGTCTGAACTCTAATTCGGCCAGACACAGGATCAGTTTTTCACTCATTGCAGCCAACCTTCGTTAACGGAGAAGGCACTATGAAGAAGAAGAAAAAGATTTTCTTTTCAATGTCTACTTTTCACAATATTTTGCAATATTTTTTATAAATAAATAAATTTATATATATGTGAGTGTGTGTGTGTGTGTATTTGTAATGAGTAAAATAAAATATTAAATTCCAATTTTTACGGGTATACGTCAACATTAGTGCTCGTTGCGAAGGTATATACTTATATTGTTTCCAGTCGCTGATTTCGAAGACGCACCTGTCCGGTTGCGTAACACCATTTGTCCCGGAGCCAGAATAGCGCAGGTTGCTAATCGGAGCGCATAGCGTATACGTGTCGTTATTCATGTCAATCATTAAGCGCTCTAGAAGAAAATAATCAAGTGGTTTTCGTTTGTCTGTTTGATCGCAATGACGTTACTGTACATTTACATACTGCTCCCACGATTATTCAATATGCTTTTTTTAATAAAAGCGTTTTTAACCCGCGCTATACTATTTCTTACTCGTTTTTCTATCCTTTCGAATATAATGTTCAAAATCTTGAGAGATATACATTTAGATTACAGTGAACGAAGGAACTATTTCCAACTATATAAAAATTAAAAAGCAGTAATAAAGAGAAAGCCAACGCTGAGATAAAAATGCAGACAAGAAAAGGATGCTGATTGCCACCACTACTTTTTAACATATATACATATAGAGGAATCAATTATTTGCAGAAAATAAAAACATTGGTACTAAACTCAATAGAGTCCAATATAGCGCTATACGGTATGCCGATGATACTGCTTTGATAGCGAAAGAAGAGGAAATATTGCAACTGTATCTTAATTATTTGAATGCGCTATTAATACGAAAATGTAGAATGAAAATAATTGCAGATAAAACAACCGTAATGATAGTATGTGCAAATGACATCGATAGCACTCAATGGAAAAAGAACATCTCGAGTAAAAGAATTTTCCTATCCTGGCAATTTAGTAACGTCCGACGGAAGAATTGCCATTATATATTACTTATTAATTCATTAATTATTTTAAATTGAAAATGGAGTAACTGATGAAAAGCTTCGGAATTAATTATTAAGAATGATTGATCTTTATTTTTTCTTTTTTGATAAAAATTCAATATATATATATATATATATATATATATATATATATATATATATATATATATATATATACATACATACTTACATCGATTATGTCCTACGAGACGCGTCGTTTATGTAAGTCGAGATTATTGCGAAACAAAATGAAACTGACCGATGCGATTGAATTTTTTCTTGATTTCTCTTTTTTTTTTCTTTGGTCTAAGGATAAAGTCGAATTAGATTTAGTCTATAGATTAGACGTAATGGCGTGAAGAAAAGTGCATAACTAAATGCAACGTAATGTAATGAATAAAAAAAATAATAAAGAAAGAAAAATTATTTTTCGCTTCTTTCCTTCTTTTGTTGCTTAAATAGAATTCGCCTAAAACCAAAAAAAAAAAAAACAAAAAAAAAACGGTTTTTCCTACTTTTATTTCTCCGTAGAAAATTCCCAGAAGCGACTTTTATTTAAGGATTTTTTTAGTTTTCTAAGCTTTACTAAATGAAATTCGGATTTAAAAGAAGTAACCGTCAGCTTCGAGCTTAATGACTAAATGACTCTTCCTGGTCGGGCACAACGCAGAAGACAACTCCCTTACCATTCAACACACGCATACATATATATCACATTATATGTAGGAATACATGTTTATATGACTATCATATATATATATATATATATATATATAGGTATATAATACATACACATATAAAATGTACATAAATCTATTGTATAACACACATACATATATATGTGTGATATATATAATATATACACATATAAAATATACATAAAGCTATTATATAACACACATATATACATACATATATATATGTGTGCGTGCACTTATATATATGTGTGTGTGTGTGTAACGATCTTATATATAATACATGACGCGTTTATCCAAATTACTTCCGTCTTTTAAGCTACGTAACATTACAACGAAACGATAAAATGTTAAAATGACGCCATTGTTCGACGGTTAAAAATCTCACAGACAGATTTTAGGATGGGCCGATTTATTCCTACTGGTTAAATTTTACAAATTTCTGCGTAATTTTTCAAATACGATCACACAAAAAGTACACATTAATTTGGGGTCGCTCGTTAAGTTTAATCGATTTCTTTCTAGTTGAATACGCTAGAAAATAAAATTCGATAAATGTAAAATTCGCTCAAAAATTACATATACCACTATATCCTAAACTGTTCATTACGACCTTGATTTTCGAGAATTTAAACTGAGATAGTAAGGTTTTAAAAGGTTGGACAAACGTAAACCATGTTAGATATAGTGAAGATGTAGAAGAACTATATGAAATGGCGTAAGAACTTAATATAAAATGGAAGGAAATAGGACGAAATAGTCAAAACGATTTTGCTGCGAAACAAATTCACACACGCCAGTAATATTCAGATGAAAATACAGGAAGTAACATCGTTCAATTACTTGGGACAGATTATAAAAGACGACAATAGAATGAAAGAGGAAATAACGAGAAGAATCTAAATGACCGCCCTAGTAGGTGGGAAACTAAAAAATATGTTACAAAAAATAAGGATACGCCAATCAGTCTGAAAAGAATTAACCGATGCGTGCTCCCGATAATGACCTACGACAGTAAAACGTGGAATTTGAAGGAAAAGCTAACAATAGCACTCCTTGGAAATAAAGCGAAGATGGAACCCGTAGAATAAGCAGATGATATATATAAATTTCGAGAAGTTGGACAGGCCAAGCGAGCGACAGAAAAAAATTGAAGGAACTACATCGGATTGAAAATAGCTGAAAATAAGAATAATATATAGACACATCGCTTATTAAAATGAACGACCGACATTTATTTCGAAACAGGTAGATTACCTGTAGATTAACGTGCCATGTACTGCACCTAGGCCAGAGGCACGGGAAAGGAGAGAACGTAAGGTTAGTGAGAATCAGTAGAAAGTTGGAAGAATAAATTGGAAGTACGGATTGTTAAATTAGATTATATAAATTGGAGGATTTAAGAAAATTTAATAAACTATTGGAAGCATCTTGCGTGTAGGAAAGAATGTTTAGGAGCCTGAGCGGTTTGTCGAGGATAGAACGTTGGGAGTTGAATGTGTTCGACGGTAATGAGGACATTACAGGTTGAACAAAGAGGAGGAGGAAGATTTGGTAGGATATAGCTGTGTGAGATATTAGTATGACCTAGGCGCAGACGAGCAAGTACAACATCATCTCTTCTGTTTGCCGAGTGAGATGGAATCCGGAGGCATGTTGTGTCTCGAACTGATCGCAGTTTGTTGGTGAGTGAAAGTGCAGACAACTGGAGGTTCCATGATTAACGCACTGAAGATTTTATGAAAGTCCGGAGAGTTTCATTGGTGTAGGCAGGAGCGGGAATGGTTGAAGCAATGAGCCTTCTCTTGCTGCACTGTCCGCTTGATCATTTCCTTGTATATCAACATGCGACGGAATCCATGTGAGAACTAGAAATTATGATCAAATGACCAATTTCTTTAGCCAGGGGGTGTAATTTCAGGATCATGAAGATCACTAAGGGGCATTGTAATGATACAAGAGAGTCCGTGCATATTAAGAACGACTGGTCAACGACAATGTTTGAAATATCCATTAACGCCATTTTGATGGCATATAATTCCGCCGATAGTATTGAGTAATGGGGTGAAGTGGAGAAACGAACTATAGAGTCCTGGAAGGAAACGAAAGCACCTTCTACTCCAGTTTTGTTTTTAGAGCCATCGGTGAAGTATAAGCTATGAGATGGGTATCGTGAAATCATTTCTAGGTAAGCTGCTTTTATTACATGTTTAGGAGTATGATTCTTTGAAAATTTGGTTAGACTGACGTCTATTGGAATAATGTGCTCACTCCAAGGAGGAATCATGTTAAGGGAGAAAAGAAAAACTGGGGGAAGGTAGATTTGAAGAAGGGACAGGATATTTTCTATTTGTTTAGCAAAAGTAAGAATTGGGGGGAAGATTTGAAGCCAAAGGTTGAGGAGTGGAAGGAAGATTAGGATTTGAGGAGAAGTGAATGAAGGAGAGAAGTAGAGAACGCTGCCTATGTAGATCAATAGAGAGTTCTCCAGCTTCGCATATGATGCTGCAAACTGGAGTCGTTAGGAACGCACCGATGGCCAGTCGGATTGCTATGTGATGGATTGTGTTAAGGGGTGAAAGGACCTTTTTACTAGCGGAACTCAGGTAGAATCAACATTATCGTGATTATCGTCAATATGTTTTTATTCAGCAACAAAAACACGTCCGATATAAAATTCATATAAATCGTCCAACTATAAACTATAATAAACTTTCATAGAATGTTAGATTTCAAAAAAAAAAAAAAAAAAAACAGTAGGTACCTGACAAAGGATGCCGATCTTTTTCAAAGTATATACCTCCGCATCGTAGTTGCTAAAGCACTCGGCTATGAAAACAAATGTCCAGAGATCAATCCCAGCTCTTACGGAACACTCTTAATTATAATTAATGCCTCGAATACGGAGCCATATACTAGCTAACAAATTTAAAGTTATATAATGGGGAAATTTTGTACAATTATATATAACCGACGATTATACGATAAGAAGATCTACAGTTCGCCTACTAAGAAGCAGTATATTGGTATAACAAAAAACACACGTATAAAATTTATAATTTTGTGTCAAAATATTTTATAAGGTACGACTGAAATAGTTAAAAGCAGAAACGATTCGCATTATTTATTTTACAAGAATACCCAAAAAAAAAATGTAAGTAAAATTCTTTCATTTCGTCGTGCTAAAGAAGAATGGTCGACGTGAAATAAAAATATAAATGAAATCTAATAATAACGGAGAGAATGAAATATCGAAAAGGAAATTGTGCCGACGAAACTCCTTTTATATAGAACTTACAACATAATCCTGCAGGCAGTTTAAGAACGAAGTTCTAGACATCCTACACTCACACAAACATATATATACATATAATATAAATGCGCACACATATAATTTATATATATATATATAGCACAATTACCATGTAAAACTAATTTAAAATGACAAGAAAACTTTTCCGGCAGAAAACTTTCGTCCTAAATCGTTTGTTTCAATTTCTAGTTACCGCTATTGCAGCGACTTTTTTTAAAGTTCAATATCATATACATACGCATATGTTTGCACGATTTTTTTTCTTTTAGTAAATCATAAAGTTATTCATCGCAGTGGATACAAATCCATAGAATAACTGTAGCTGTGATACATTTGTGTGGATGGGTCACGTCATTGGAATGTAAGGTATTAAATGAATACTGTACAAAGAACGGTTTCAAGGTAAACAAAAAAAAAAACAACATCGCATAGGAAATACAATGATCGAATATCGGAAGTGATTAAATTAAGAAATACGCGAGGTTATAAAAATAAAAATGGCTTCTGTATTGGTTATTAAACCAAAGAAGCTCGCTTTCGTTAAGTAATAAATGTTTACTTTATGATGGAGCTTGACTCATTGGCTAAAGACGCGTCATCTAGTGGTATAGATCTCACTTATTACTATCACCTCCAGCCGTCTCTCCCCAAACTCCGGTGGTTCTATCTTTTTAAAAAGATTAGTCGTAAGGGGATTGTACTGATCAGCAGATTGCGATTTGGACATCATTTGTTGCCTGACCGTCTTTTCCGTATGCAGCTTAGAGAAAGTCCCTTCTGTCCCCTCCATTCTGAACAGGCAGTCTGCAGCCCGATCATGTCTTTTTTGAATGCTCTGCTGTAGCGCCGTTGCGTTCGGAGCTTTACCTTATCTTGTTACGTTCTTCGAGTATTACACCTCCATATAATGTATCGTCCCTTTTACATATGGATAATCTACAATTGTTCCCCCGGATAGCGACGTTTTTAGAGAAGTCAGCATGCTTGATTAATATGTAGATAGAACCTACAGTATCACGTTGGGTAAGCTGTAAAGGCACCCCCATTTAAAACAAAATAAATAAATAAAAATAAAAAAAAATAATAAAAAAATGATGGTGCTACAGACGTCAACAGACTGTACTAAACCGAGAAATGTACAAAGTACACAACGAATACGGAGTAATATTCTGAAGAAATTAGCAGACGCTATATGGTACGAAAGGAAATCAGTTATCTATCATGATCTCGGAGTTCTTACCGGAAGAGATCGAAATAATGGCTAGAAAACATCATGGAGTTAAAAAGAAACAAAACCGCATGAATTAGCCTAGGAAGATACCGACGAAAATTAACTTCTGTTGGGAAAATGATTTTATTACAAGCGAAATACCAGAGTAATGCTAAATATTCCCCGAACAGATCGCATATTTAATGTTACTTTTGCGATGTTTCTTCAAAAAAATAAAAATAAAATAAAATGTGAATAACAACTGACGGTGTGAATACAAGACTCGAATGGCGAATCAACAACCGTGCCAAAAATTATGATGCTATTGAAAATAAAACATGTACATATAAATAAATGGATAAGAACTAAAACTGCGAAAATGTCCATCGTAGCTCCTCTATTTGTGGACGCCTAAGTCAAGCGCAAATTTGGCCTGATGTCTCATATCCGCCGTTGCAATTTAATTTCCTTACACTTTATTCACTTGTTCTATGCGGATGACATCACCGGAATACGAGTAGCGGTATTATTATTATTCATAAATTCAAGGGTATATACACGTATATAGCTCATATTTCGGACGTTAGGTTAAGAACTAAATTATTTAATAACTGCACTACATCAACGCTGAACTAAATCCGACCTTTAACAAGTAACGAATAAGATTAGAAAGTTGGAAAGACAAAAGGAATATCGTTGAGAATAAGGTTAAAAGAAGAAATCAGAAAGTCCGCTTATACGAAAAAACGCATGATTCGAAGAAATTGTAGCCAGAATAACAAAAAAAAAAAAAAGAACAGAACTATGTAACAGACGGAAGATGGACGAAAGAAATTTTGAACTGACAGCCTTTAGAAAATTCCCCTCAAGAAGATAGTCAGATGACATAATAGAACAATCAGATCACATAGATAGATACGCGAGGCTCAAAGCAGACGACTAGACGACTACTGGTGCCAGAATGCTTAAGAAAATGTATATATAGTTTCCCCGGAGATCGATTAAAAACCGTCTTACATATACGTAACTATTTGAAACGCGTCTGGTAAATTACCGGAATCGAAAATTTCAATTTTTGACAAATATCAGAAGGAAACCGACCTTTTAAAGTTTTTCGATGGAATTTTTTCCGTTAAATTAACAAATATTTCCGAAACATTCGATATCTTAAATCGAAAAGGTACCCGAAATATAAAATTTTAATTATATTTTTAAATACGTACGCGTTAAAAAGCAGATTCCTAAGCTCATTGGAACAGTTAACGTGATCGAGCTGAAATTTTTAAACGTACATTTAGAAAAATATCAGGAAAAAAAAGACGATGGGGAAAAATAAAATTTTATGGAAGGTGTATTCCGGGTCGAGGCTTAAAATTTCAAAATTCTTAATTCCCGTACAGGCCATTTTCAATTACTTAATACATTACACGTGTTTGCAAAATTTCATTTAAATCTTTAGAGCTGTTTCCGAGATGTGCCCTAGTGTATACAAGAATTACTCGTTAAAAATATGGAGCCTAGCTCATTAAATACAATAACGTCATAACTCGAAAATTAGCGATTTCTATATATGTATTAGGATGCGTTTAATAATTGTAATTAACGATTAAAACGTTAAATTTGTAAATTAAATAAAATTCCGAAATAATAATAAAATACTACAAATCGTCAACAAAAAAATTATTTATATTACGCGAAATATAAGTAAAAATGTATATTCGCGATTTATAGCGTTTTATTATGTTCTTATTTTTTAAGTGGCAGCAAATGGGGAACTAAACCACATCTATTACCAACATCGGACTTATTTCTTTGTTACTACGTAGGAGAGTAGGCATTCGTTACGTGCATGCGAAAAAAAAAAAATTAACGTTGCTTTAAATGAGACATTCAGAGCGGTAACTGGTTAAAATCAATATCCAAATTATACGAAATTTCCGGCATAGCGCCATCAGAAATTCGAAAAGAAGTGGCAGCGAAGAAGGAAAGATTGAAAACAGTTCGTGATGAACGTCATTACATTGTTACGCAGGAATAACTAACAGTCGACTGAAATCTAAATGTAAGTTTCCTTAGAACGCACCACGTAGAAGTACTTTAAATATTGAGAGCTAAACCGAGCAGCAGAATTGCTTCTAGTAGACTGTCACGTGAATTATTCATTCTGAAGAACACTGTAAATAGAATAGGAAGTGGTATAGCGCGGACGGAAGATAATATGTTTAAATGAGGTTTGGCAGAAGATTTATTCAATCGAAAATTAATAGCAGCTTTCGATCCGTCAAAAGTTTACAGTAATTTCGGAGGAGACACATTGAAATTTATAAATTACTGAGCAAACATAAGTTTTTACATTTTCTAAGTATGTTAGAAATTATTCTTTTTTTTGGTTTTAAACAATTTTCTATCAGTTTCACGATTATTTAGTTTAAATATGAGCAAAAACCGATTGCATTATTGATAAAACCTGGCCATAAATATCGTCCTCGTGTATTCTTCTCTTGATGGCGATTACAATTACAATAGCCTTTATTTCTATTTTTTTTTTTCTAAACGTACATTTACGATATTACAGATATTAGTTATTTCATGTTAAATGCTAATTCGTTGCACTAAATATGATAAAAAGTATATTTATATATTAGGAAAATTAAGCTCGTTGTCGAGCATCTTCCAATAGACGTCCACATATTTTACTCGCGGTTGTTTCCATTCCAGACGATTCTGTGTTATACGTGTCCGAAACTTTCCCGCGTGCAATATTATCCCTCCATCTCGTTTTCAGTCTTTACCTGTCTAGATCAATCTGACTTTTATTTCCACTTTATTTCACGTTTTTATTTTTATTTTTCGAGAACATCTTCCATTTTCGATTTATCTCTTAGTATTTTATTGTTTACTTTGTCCAACCTTTTTTACCCGATCTTCATTTGCTCTTTGAGTTGTCTGTATTTTTTCGATCGTTAGTGGCCATGTTTGTGCATCATAAGTTACGACAGCAAGTACGTACGTGTTAGAGATAATATGTGAGTTTTTCGTGCGGGCGATATTCCAACTAATGACCAGAATATTGCGATATAACGTATTATTTCGGTTACGCTATTGTATTACTGTTGTCAGAAAATTGTCCTATTCCATATTAGGACGTTATTGTTCTGAAAGCTAGAATTAAATCCATATATTTTCGTAAATGCGTATACTAGTATTATTTAAATTTGAACATAGGTGTGAGACCAATACGTGTATTAATTTTAGTTAGGATATTCTCGCGTCCAAGTAACACACATTGTTTTAGGTAGAATTTTTTCTATTTCGTTTATTTGTTTATTTATTGATTATTATTTTTTAAAATTAAAAAAATGCAACCAGGCCTTAAGTATAATGGCTTGAGATGAAAATATTGTTTCCATCGATGACAATCCGATTTCCTTAGTGGAAAATTCGAAGTGAACATCAAAGGTGGATTAGCGAATTTAGTCGCCTAACATCTTCGGTGTTATCTTCTTCTTCTTCGTGTGTCTTACGCATTACTGCGCGTTGACATCATAGCGTTGATATTTCTATTTTCGGCAGCACGTATTTTCAATACTTTCAAGCCCCGTCCATTGCGTTATATTTTGTAACCATGTCGTTTTCTTTCTTCCGGGTCTTCTTCGACTCTCTATTCTTCCTTGAATTATTAAACAGCTCATACTTGTAATTAAAATAACTTATTTTTCGTTTCTTTATTTCCTGTATCTCTTCAGTACTTCATTAATATTTCCATATGCAGGGGATACGTAACATTTTACGGTGGAACCACATTTCACATGCTGCTAGATATTTGAAAGACTTGGCTGTTAGAACGGTATGAACATAACACTTCAGCATTCTTTACTTGATTCTTATATCGATTGCTCGATTAGTTAATAAAGTGCTTAGTCTTTGAAAAGCTATTTTTACATATATAATTCTTGTTTGTCGGTGTTATCTAATAATCTAATAAATGCCCGGTGGATTATTACGCTTTTCCGGTATGTTCGAATTACAGTGTTTATATCCGATACATTTAAGTCGCGATGGGATATTATCGTTACGAAATAATTCATTTTACCTATACACTATTCTGTAACAAATGATATTATTACGAATTTTTCTTGACCTAATATTTCGACTAAACGTTTATAAATTATATAGACTCGCGTGCGTGCGACATTATCGTTACGAACATTTTTAACGCATTTTTTTTAACTTATCGCGTTATGGCCTTCCCCTCGCTTCTTTACTTTCCGAACCTATTCACTACTACACGCTTGCCGACTAATTATTTATTTATTTACTTATCTTTGCTATTACGACAGACTTTAGATGCAATGAATGAGGTTGGAGAAGGAAAAGAATTTTATAATTGAGGGAATAGCTGAAGGACTGTTAACCAAATAGGGTAGTCGATAGTGATGGGGTATAGAGCAGTGTAGTAAAATATGACGAATAAGAAAGGGGGTTTAAGAGTAGACAAAAGAGGCAAAAAGTAGGTGGGTACTAGATGACCATGAGGGACATAATTAGACGGTTAGTTGAGTTGGTTCTTTTTATAATCCAAAATTTTCGCCCCTCACGAGATTCGACCAAAGGTCAACGCTCAAACATTATGGCGCAGCATAAAGAGGAATTAAGTTATTCGAATGAATAAGAAACTTATTGTATCATTTTATACGCGATTTTTTCGTATCGAATTGTATCAACGCTTCGGTAAAGTTAAATCTGAACCGATATGCTTAAAATTAAAATTATCACCGCCTGTGGTTCACAAGATATCGCGTCTAATATTTAAGTTATTATCGAAATGTTTAAAATTAATAATCTTATATCCGAGAAAAATAGTTTTCCTTCTTATCCTGACAAAACTTTTTTTTAATATATAAAATTGTAGTATCGGTTATAAAATTAGAAAATATTCTCTAAAAATATAATTATATCTAATACTTTACTTAATATAACACTTAGTGTTAACAATATTATTAATAATAGCGGCGTATGGTAAGAATGTAACTATATATATATATATCTTATCTTATCTTATCTTAAAGCCTATGTTACATCATTGATTTGATGTAGGCCTCCCCTAATCTTCTCCATCGATGTCTATCCTGCGTTTCACTAAGCTATTGTTTCCCTGCGACTGCCACAATATCATCCGTCCACCTTCTAAATGGTCTCCCTTGTGCGCGCTTTCCAGTATATGGTCTCCATTGGATCAGTTCTTTTGTCCATCTTCCATCTTCTTGCCTACCGACGTGACCAGCCCAAGCCCATTTGTTCAATGCTATCCTTATCCCTACATCTTCGAATTTTGTTTTATTTCGGATATATTCTGATTTAATTCTGTCTCGTAATTTTATGCGAAGCAAAGCTCGTTCCATCTGTCTTTCTATTTTTCTTAATGTTCCTATGACTTCTTTCGTTAAGGGCCAAGTTTCTGCAGCGTACGTTAGTACTGGAATCACGCATTGGTTACATATTTTGGCTTTATTTTCTGGACTAATTTTAGTGTTAAGTATACGTTTTATCTTATGGTATGCAATCCAGCCATTTGCCATTCTTTTCTCAATTTCTACTTTGTTTACTTGTTTTCTGGTCGTAAAAACTTTACCCAAATATGTAAATTGGTCTGTTTCTTCTATACTTCCTACTTGTATTTTTATTTCACCGCGCGTGTGATCATTTTCCTGATTTTGGATAAATTTCATATATTTGGTTTTATTCGGGTTTATTTGTAAACCAATATTGTTAACTGCACTCTCCAGTTCTTTCATCATATTTTCCAATTCATCTTTATCTTGTGCTATGATCGCAACGTCATCAGCGAAACACAGATGATGTAGGTATGTGCCATTTATATTTATTCCTCTTTTATTCCACGCCAATGATTTTATTGTACATTCCAATGCTGTTGTAAACAATCGAGGCGAGATTGTATCTCGTTGCCTAACTCCTTTTAAAATTGGGAATGTGGGTGTTGTATTGTGTAATTGCACACTGGCTGTTGCTGAGTTATATATGTTTGCGAGTACGCCGATATATGTATTTTCTATACCACTAACTTTTAGAGCTTCCATAATCGAACGTGTATAAATGGAATCGAATGCCTTTTTTAGGTCAACAAATTCAAGATATAACGGCAAGTTATATTCTTTACATTTCTGTATTAGTAAAGTTAAAGTCTGGATATGATGTGTTGTACGATATTTTTTCCGAAAACTAGCTTGTTCTCTATTGATTGCTGTTCATCCAATATACTTTCTAATCTGATATTATTCTTGTAAATAGTTTGTATATCGTTGATAGAAGGCTAATAGGTCGATAGTTTTCTAGTTTGTCTCCTTCGTTGTGTAATAAAATACTGGCTGCATTATTCCACGAGGTTTAGTATTTGTTTTTCTAAAATACAACGATTGAATAAAGCTGTAAGTTCTTTAACAAACGTTTCACCGCTGTATTTTAACATTTCCGGTGTTATTCCATCTTCGCCTCGTGCTTTACCGCTTTTCATTTGTTTAATGGCAAATTGTGTTTCGCTCTCTAAGATAACAGCTACTATTGTTTCATCAGACGTAGTGTTATTGATATTGTACCTCACATGATTATTTACATCATCGTATAATGATTTATAAAATGTATATAATATGTGTTGCCATTTTTATCTCTTATCTCTTCTTGATGTTCATTGTATATTGCTATTACTTGTTTTTTCCCTTTGCATAACGTGTGTCTAAGTATTCTAAGTCCCCTATTGACATCTACAAACTCTTTTATTGTTTCATCTTCATATATTTTCAAATCTTGTTTAATGTAATTTCTAATTCGTCGGTTTATTTCAGTGTGTTGTACGGAATGTTTTCCAAATGTCTGAATTATATCTTTCCTTTGTTCCAATAATTTTATCGTTTTATCAACCAGTTTACGTTTCCATGATTTCATTCTACTTTTATCACATATATCGGATGCTTGTTTAATGATGTTTCTAAGTCGTCCCTCCATATCGTTTAACGTTGTATCTGTCGGTTTTACCGACTTGATTGTTCTTTAATCAGCGCCGTTATCGTATTGGAGTATGTATTCGCGTGTTGTTTTAAACTGTTTATGTTTATCTTTCTTTTGAGTTGTGCATGTTTCCTACATATTTCTAATCTTTTATTTATTACTATTTCACAACGTACCATTCAGTGGTCGCTTCCTGTGTTCACCGCGTTTAATACATCGTAATTGCGCACTATGCTGATATCTGAAGTTAGTATGTAGTCGATTTCACCTTTATTTCCATTTGGTCCTATCCGTATCCACCGACGTTGTGTTTTTTTTTTTTAAATATGTACTAGCTGCATATAATTTATTCTGCTGTATAAATGTGGCTAACAGGTCTCCTCCCTCTTTTCGTGTTCCAAATCCGTAAGGTCCTATATATCGACTACCTCCTTGAGAGACTCCTAATCGGGCATTAAAATCACCCATGATTACCTTATATGTTGATTTTTCTTCCAATACTATCATCGTAATTTCTTCATAGAGTTCTTTAACTTTTTCTTCATCATATTATATTGTAGGTGCATAAACCTGAACGATTTGTAATGAAGTATTCTTATCGATGGTTATAACCAAGTATGCTAATCTTTCTGATACACCTTTAAATTTAATTACGTTTTGCGTTATATTCTTATGTACTAGAAAGCCTACTCCATGAGATTTCTGATCTTCTCCTTTCCAATATAGCATGTGACCATATTCCTTCAGTATTAAAGCTTCTTCACCTGAACGTCTCGATTTACTTAAACCAATTATATTCCATTTTATTCTTCGAATTTCAAATAATAACTGATGTAATCTATCTTGTGTTGCTAATGAGCGCACATTGTACGTTGATATCATCATTGATGTTTTATTGTGACTGGAGGGAGTCGCATGTCCGGACTGACGCCTCCAATACGTCGGCCTAGAGTCCCCTGTTATTTTAAGGCCCTTCAACGCTTAAAAATAAAACTACAGAAGTATACAACATTCGTAACAGATGGTATTTAAAAGACAATATTATATATAAAAACACAGCAATAATGGAGCTGAAAAACGTTGTACAATCGACAGATCCGCTCGAGAAAACCAATACAACTTGGCAATACACCAAAAAAGTATTAGAAAACGCTAGTAAAAAGGCTAATATTATACCGTACAACAAAAGAAAACCTTGGATTAGAGAAGACACATGGATCGAGATAAACACACGCAAAGAAATTAAAAAGAAAGGTTTAGATAATGAAATAACAACATAAAGATACCGGGACATAAGTAGAATAATTAAACAAAAGTGTAGACGGGATAAAAACAACTTTCTAAATAAGATATGTAAGGATATAGAAGAAAACAAAAATAAAAATGAAGTAAAAGATCTATTCCAAAAAATTAAGCAAATAACGAGACGATTCACTTCGCAACACTTGGGTATTAAAAATGAAAACGGAATAACGTTGACTAATGAAACTGAAATATTGACAAGATGGAAAGAATATTGCAAGGAGATAGGTGAACAAAATAGATGCATAACATTCAATAACGTTTTTGAAAAGGAACTACCCTTATTAAAAGATGAAGTACGCTCAGCCGTACAGAAACTAAAGTCTTTTAAAGCAGCGGGAGAAGATCGCATTGTATCGAAGATGTTCAAATATTTAGGGGAGGCATCAATAGATATTTTCTATAGCATATGTCAAAATATATGGAGTACAAACATATGACCAAAGGATTGGACAACATCAATATATGTCCCAATCCATAAGAAGGGATCGCGAGATATATGCAAAAATTATAGAACGATCGCCCTTGTATCGCATGCCAGTAAGATAATGCTGCATATTATACATGAGAGGCTTAAGCCGTACATACTACCACAGATATCAGAAGAGCAAGCCGGTTTTATTCCAGGAAAAGGTACGCGAGAACAAATTCTGAATATGCGACAGATAATAGAGAAAAGTCGCGAATTTAATATTTCAGCGTACATTGGCTTTATAGACTACTCCAAAGCATTCGACTGTGTACAATGGAGGATATTATGGCAGATATTAGAACAAATGGGCGTACCGCGACATTTAATAACATTAATTAAAGCGCTGTATGACAATAACATTGGAAAAGTAAAAATCAATAATAAATTAACTGACGCATTTAAAGCTGAAAAAGGTGTCCGTCAAGGATGTATTCTGAGTCCCATTTTATTTAACATATACAGTGAATGGATACTTAGGAAAGTACTCGATAAATGGGAAGATGGTATAAAAATAGGCGGAAAAATTATTAATAATTTACGGTATGCTGATGATATAACAATAATCGCCTCATCAAAAGAAAAACTTTTCACCCTTTTACATAAGCTTGAGAATGTAAGTAAACAAGCTGGATTGAAAATAAACCGAGAAAAAACTAAAATAATGATTATCGACAAGAATAACTGCAGTCGGCATCATATACAAAAACTGGATACGATACAAGTAGTTGATAAATTTGTATATTTGGGATCACTAATCACTAAACATGGTGCATCTACCGATGAAATTAAAAATCGAATATCAACAGCTAAATTGGCATTGGGACAACTACAAAAAATATGGAAAAGTCACGACATCTCAATGAGTACGAAAATTCGCATAATGAATACTCTAGTCTTCTCTGTTTTTCTATATGCTGCGGAATGCTGGACACTAAAAGCAGCTGATATTCGGCGCATTGATGCTTTTGAGATGTTCTGCTGGCGACGAATGTTGCGAATCTCGTGGACAGAAAAGCGAATCTCTGTTTTGAACGATATAGGATCGGATCTACGTTTACGAGACATAGTAATACAGCGCATAATGAGGTATTTCGGACATGTGGTACGTCGGAATGGAATAGAAAAATTAATTCTTGAAGGGATGGTAGCAGGCAAAAGGATACGCGGAAGGACAGAAACCAGGTACACAGATAGGATTAAACAATTAACTGCGGCCTCATCGCTCCAGCAAGTTATAAGACTCGCGGAAAATAGGGACATATGGCGAACAAGTTTGAAAGGAATTGAAACACATAATTTCACGATGCTCGGACCGAGCCAACGAATATGATGATGATGATGATGATATATATATATATAAAATTATTGTATGAAGAACTAATTTAAGGTAAACGGAAACAAGCAAGGCCGCGCAGGAGATACAAAGATCGAATACTGGAATTAGTGAAGTTAATGGAATTGGAAAGTAACTGGGAACAGCTGGCAGCAAATAGACTGCAGTGGAGAACAAATTGCGTTAAGAATTGCGAGGCCATAGTTGAAAAGCGAAAGAAGCAGGCAAAATTGAAAGCATTAAAAATATCTATACCTTGCAGCTGTTCTATTTGGGGTCGTATTTGCCAAGCACGCATTGAACTAATCTCACACCTTCGTACTCATAATTGATTTCCTCTTCCTATCAGTCTTTTTCTTTGCAGACAACTTAACTCGGATACGAGTGACGTTCCAATGATATTACGCAAGCTCAAGATTGTCCAGCGATGTTCTTTCCAGAATATTACGATTTTTCGGACATATCATGCGAAGCGATGACTCCATGCAACGATTAGTAATTGAAGGGAAAATACAAGGAACGCGTCCTCCTGGTAGATTACACATCAAATGGACAGACACGATCACAAAAGCGCTTGCAAAGTCAATGGCTGATTGTAAACGAGAAGCTGCAAACCGGATACGAAAAATTGAAGAGGCTGTAGCATGAAAATAGTCACGACATCCCTTAGGGGGATTACGACTGAAGATGATATATATATATATATATATATATGTGTGTGTGTGTGTGTGTATATATACATGTATATATATATATATAAACTACTAGGAATTAATTTCAATGTTAAATTTAAAGAACATACTGCATTATGGAAAAACAAAAAAACTGATCTTTCCACGATTCTCTGGAAATTCTAGATATAAATGAAGCCTCTTCATTTTCCTCCCTACAGCTGGTTAAGAAACAGATTCCGGAATCTAGAGTGGTACTTTTGTTTACTGAAGGTTGATTACTAGTTAGTTTTTATCAGTTTTTTTTTTTTATCAGTACTGATGATGCTGTAATCAGCGAAATTAGTAGGCTGTTTCGATTTTCTTTTTAAATAGTTCCCTAAAACGCACTTACGCGGTGGGGCAAATGTATATTAAATAATTTATTGTTATAAAGGTGCAGGCAACTAGTGTACTTAATAAATAACTGTGTATAAGAGTTGTGTAGCTAGAACAAAAGAAAAACGACCACTATAATATAAAAATAAATAGGAGTGTGTGATATTTCCCTGCAATGTGTAACTTAAAAAAAAAAAGTAGGATGGAATAAGGGATGAGAAACCTGAGATCATCAATAGTGCGTGTAAAATGAGTTTGTGCGAATGAGCATATAAATATTAAAATGCGTTCTTCTTCTTCTTTCCTAGCGCCTTCCCCTAAAATGCATATTATACAAAAAGAACAAATATATATACAAACTGTTTGGATTAAATATTACAGGGTGAACCAGAGAAGACGAGCGGTTTTATTTATTGAATAGCGCAGTTGGTAACACTGCTACAACGCAAACCGCGTGCTCCACGTTTAGTGCGCATATGATAGATAGGTTTTTGTCAGCTTCCAATTATCATAGCATCCTACAACAAGAAGGAGCGCGCGTTTTGCGCGGAACGATATTTTTGGCACGAATCGATCACGACAGTGCAAAGAGAGTTTCGAAAAGAATTTAAAGTTACGCGATTTTTTTTTTTCGGGATAACTTAAAAGCCGTGTTTACAAAACACGTCCAGGATATCTGGAACACTTGAAAACATGGATTTCATTTCAAAAATTCAGCGACCCATGCTCGAAAAAGTCTTCGAAAATCTTGTACAAACTGAATGAATGTATTATTGCAAATGGCGGTCATCCAAAAGATAGTACAAATGATTGTAAGCTAATCTCTCGTTTTTCTATTTTTAAATAAAATTTCATTCAACAAATTCGGTCTAGTAGTTTTTGAGTTAATCAAAAAACAACAAAACCATCCGTCTTCTCTAGGTCACCCTCTATATTAAAAATGTATATATATATTCTTGTTCTTTCCTAATGCCTTCCCGTTAAGGGGTCCGCTTGATAACACGTTCTTCTCCATTCTCTATATTGGCACCAACTTCTATCATGTCGTTATTGACAGAGTCTATCCATCGTCTTCTTGGTCGACTTCGTGGCCGCTTTCCTCCGGGGTCGTACTCCATTCACGTCTTTACTGAGCTCCTGTCATCTTTCCTCATGATATGACCATACCATCGGAAGCGCGCTTTCCGCAATTTCAATGTGTATATTATATATATATATATCTATATATATATATATTACGATACGGTGTAAAAAATATTTAATTTTTAAATAAATAATTATTCAAATTCGCCATTTCGAACGTGTCGCTAGATTTGTCGCGATATTAAGGATGATGCGTTACCGAAGTAACCGAAAAATCGTTTGCGTTGCTTCGTCTATTTTCAAAAGCGGTAAAAACGCAATTTACGATCGCAGTAAAGTCTTATCTCTCCCGCGTAATAATATTCGAAAAAATTCAAAGTCGGAAAATTGGTCGACAGTCCTCGTTATCGTACGTTCGACGTCGTCATTAATCACTTGCAAGCGAGCCAACGAAACGAGGCAATATGTCTATCGCTTCGAACAGATACAACAAGACGCTCTCTTCTGTTCGTGTCATTGTTTATCCCGTTACTCGAACGTAAATCTCCTTTATTTATACGTAGCCGTTCCGTTGGAATAGTAATTTTCCTCCTCCGCCTAATCCTCAGCCTCCGGGTATTTACCGAACGAAATTGAGAATTCTTCTAAGATAAATTCGTTGTCCGTCAAGATTCACTATTCTTATATAAAATTTATCTCACGAAATCTATACAATGTGAAAAGAAAGGAAAACTGTAAATACGATTAACGGGATTTCCACTTTTCGTTATTGGTCGCATTCTAAATAATTACAAACGAGAAAACGGCTTACATTCGCCGAATCTAAAAGTTCTCTCATAGATGTCTAAAATTTCGGAACACGCGACTAAATTGCGCAATTACACGGTGTAGACGAACCTGGCTGGGAACCGCGGTCACTTGGATATTAAGGTTTGTTATCTGACTTCATCGCGTAGCTCTAAGACACTCTTTGATTTTCTATTATCCAAACGGGCGTAAAGAATATCGAGATGCAAATCTGTTTATTGATAATACTTAACAGTCGAATATTGTTCATCAGTCCGGTGTAATAACAGCGTTGTTATAAAAGTAGGCGTAATATTAAATGAAGCACTCCGAATCATATCAGGAAGCCTTCAATCTACACCACTTATGCGGCTTCCACTATTATAGACAGAAGGTAGCGCTATTCATAGATAAAAATTTCAGATGTGGGTACATCGAACTGCCAATATTTGAAGAGATACCGAGTATCGAAACTTAAATCTAGAAAATCACCTTGGACAAATGAATTCTTAACAGAAGATGTGAAAGATTTTAAAAATATAAAATAACATGGGAAAGGATTGTAGAACATACAACAAATTTCAATTTCAAATCAAATCATTTTAGATAATACAATAAATAATAATACAGACTTCAAATGCGCGGAATCTCGGTCTTAACGCTAATTACATTACTTCAAGAATAGCGTAAAGATATGAAACAACCGCAAGAAATATAACTTAAGGGAAATACACATATTTATTAATTAAAATAGTAACAGTTCAGCAACGAATACCACGTATACGCACTAACACACACATACATACTCTTGTAGGAGACACAAACGGTAAAATGTATACAAGTTTTGCACGATACAGCCAACTTTATCCGAATAATATACAAATTTTAATGGAAGTCAAATTTTAGCAACGTATTTGAATTTACGATTTGTTACACTCGTTTCTTACCTTATATTTCGAAAGTTGATTTATTCAGTTAAACAGTATGACGCTTTAATGTAATATTAATATTAATTTTTTTTTTAATTTATAATTATTTATAAAAATTACATTTGAAATCACAGGACATAATGTAAATGACGAACTTGAAAATTTAAATACCTCTAGTTTTGTCTGTGTTAGTAAATCTAGTTGAATAATGTATGGTATCTTAAATAAAAATCAAAAATTTGAAAAAGAAAACTAAAATCGAATTCCACTACAAATAAACGTTAATAAACAACAATTATTATCATAGAAAATTTTCGCATAAACATACATAATACATACATGGCACACTACCGAACCACGTATATATTTAGGTGAAGTAGTTCGAGATTTATATAAACTTAATATTGTTCGAGATTTATATAAACTTAATATAGGGGGTACCATGTACCTCCTGGGATCCGGAGCTCTAACCGGAACGGGGCGCGTCCACGGGCGGTGGATAGTGGAACGACCAGTAGATATACTGGCCAGCTGCGAATAACCAATAAGCAGTCGCGAACCAAGAGCGGCTACTGGCGGAAAGTCTCTAGTAGACGATTCCAGTAGTGACAGGGTAAGGAGACACGAGGATGCAGATGGGCAGCTTGAGGACCTGTTCACTAAAAGTCTGCATAAATCCTATGACTGTCTCCCCCTCGGCGAGTTTGGGTCGCCGTAAAAACCCTAAACCGTTACCTCCTCAGTAACAAACCGCTGCCTTGCGGTTAGGATATTGATCCAAAGGCTAAGGGAGACAACCCTAACAGAAAACAAACCGCTGCCTTGCGGTTAGGATATTGATCCAAAGGCTAAGGGAGAAAACCCTAACAGATAAACCAGTGGAAGGCAAGGGGAAACCACCACTGTATTCTTCCCATCATCAACATGGCAAGCAGAAGTAACATTATAAATGCTGTACTCATGGGTCATACTGGAAACAGTATGTCAGGCAATGAGCGGTCGCCTACAGTAATGCAGGACGATTTGAGTTCCCCTGTGCCCCTGTTGGTACAGAACTCTACAGGAGGGAACACGTGTGCAAACAAACATAAGAACAGGATAAAGATTTTCAATACACAGTTACAAATTGCTACTTGGAACGTACGCAGCCTCTTGCAGGCAGGAAAATTAACAAATGCAATAAAAGAAATGAGAAGACTAAAGATAGATATTCTAGGGCTGAGTGAAATCAGATGGCCTGGTACTGGATTTTTAAGATCAGATGGAACCCATATTTATTTTTCAGGAGGATCAGATAATAGAAATAGAAATGGAAATGCAATAATACTGACAGACGAAATAGCTAAATCGGTGGTGGATTTCTTACCGATGAGTGATCGAATTACGTTATTAATCTTGGAAACAACATTTCGGAGATTCAACATCATACAAGTATATGCTCCAACTGCGGAAAAGTCGGATGAAGAAATTGAAGAGTTTTACAACACTCTCCAAGAAACGATAAAAGTGACAAAAAAGGGTGAATTGACAATTGTAATGGGAGATTTCAACGCGAAAGTTGGCACAGGAGCCGAGCATGAATTAGTTGGAAGATATGGATTAGGTGATCGAAATGCACGAGGAGATCGACTAGTTCAGTTTTGTACAGAAAATCAACTTATGATAACAAATACCTTCTTCAAACATCACCCACGACGATTATACACCTGGAAATCGCCAGCAGACAAGGCTGAGAATGTCATCCGTAACCAAATAGATTTTGTAATGATTCATAGGAAACACTGGAGATTTGTAAAATCGGCAAAAACATATCCGGGAGCGGATATTGGCTCTGATCATAACCCTGTGACATTGAAATTAGCAATACACCGTTGTTTCAAAAAAATTGAAAATAACCGACAATGGAAAGTCGATATCTCAAAACTAAAAAATTTAGATTTCAAACGCAATATTTTGGGAATACTAGAAAAGAAATTGAATGAACGACCAGAAGTAAACGGAGAAGCTTCATGGAACAGACTTCAAAAGATAATCACTGATGTCCAAACAGTTCACATAGGGGCACCAAAGGTCGTGAAAAAACAAAAATGGATAACAGACGAGATTTTAAACCTTATGGAAGATAGAAGAATTGCCAAAGCTAGACCAGATGAATACAAAAGGTTAAACAGGGCTATTCGAAAAATGTGCAGGGAAGCCAAAGAAAGTTATTGGAAGATAAAATGTAAAGAGATTGAGGAGCTTCAAATTAAACACGATCTACTAAATCTACACAAAACTGTTAAGGAGGTATCCGGCATATACAAGAAATCAGATAGAAGAATACTTCTTGATAACAATGGGAAAGCGATAATCGGAATTTCAGGAAAACTACATGAATGGAAAAGATATATTAATGATTTGTTCGATGATGAGAGAACATCGGAACTACCTGATGATCAACTGGGATGCAGTGATGCTGGACCACCCATTATCGAAGAAGAAGTAATGTATGCTATCAAACGACAGAAAACCGGTAAAGCAATCGGTCCTGACGGAATATATGCAGAAATGTTTAAAGTCATTTCGGAATGTAGTAAAGATGGTATAGATAAGATAACGAGAGCATTCAACAAAATTTACACCACAGGAATAATTCCGAGTGATTGGCTAAGATCCACATTTATCGCTATACCAAAGAAGACAAAATCTTCTAAATGTGAAGACTATCGCATGATCAGTCTAATGTCACATGCATTGAAGATATTCTTAAGAATTATACACACAAGAATACATAAACGGTGTGAAAAACAAATAGGTAACACACAATTTGGGTTTAAGAACGGAATGAGTACTCGTGAAGCTTTATTTGCAGTCCGCATACTTATACAGCGATGCCGAGACATGAACAAAGACGTATATGCATGTGCTATCGATTACCATAAAGCCTTCGATTGCGTTAATCACGAAAAACTCATTGATATATTGAAGATGATTCAAATTGACAGAAATGACTTACGTATTATAAGTCAATTGTATTGGGGACAAACAGCGGAAGTAAGAGTCGAAGGAGTCGAATCTGAAAGTATAGCTATTAAAAGAGGAGTTCGCCAAGGGTGCATACTTTCACCCTTGCTCTTTAATTTATATACAGAGGAAATTTTTAAGGAAGCCTTGAATAAATACGACGGGGGAATTAAATCAAATGAGTACACGATTAATAACATTCGGTATGCAGACGATAGCTATATAATAGCGTATAGTCAGGACGAACTACAGAAAATAGTAAATAAACTTGTTACTCATAGCGAGTCTTTTGGGCTCTCAATTAACAAACATCAAACAAAAGTGATGGTATTTTCCCGGAAACCAAGAAAATTCTCGATATGGATAAACGAAACAGAGCTGGAACAAGTCTCAACTATTAAATACTTGGGTACCAATCTAGAAGATAGTTGTAAATCGAAAAGAGAAGTACTATCGAGAATAGAGCAGGCAAGACTGATGATCACAAAAATCAAGAACGTGCTAGTTAGGAAAGAACTGAATCTGGATTTACGATTAAGAATTGCCAAATGTTATGTCTTCTCGGTGCTCCTATACGGATGTGAAAGTTGGACGCTAGATGCTAGCCTTGAGAAGCGCATCGAAGCTTTTGAAATGTACCTGTATAGAAGAATACTAAAAATTCCTTGGGTACAAAAAGTCAGAAATAAAGAAGTTCTCAATAAAATAAATAAGAAGCATACAGAACTATTAAATTGTGTCAAGGAAAGGAAGCTTCGTTACTTGGGACACATTTTGAGAGGACCCAAATATGAAATATTACGAATTATTATTGAAGGCAAAATCGCTGGCAAGAGATCAGTGGGACGTCCTCAAAATTCATGGATGGGAGATTTACGACGCTGGTTTGGCTGCTCGTCCATTCAATTACTTCGGGCTGCTGTGTCAAAAGAGACTGTAGCCAAGTTGATCGCCGACCTTCGCAACGGAGATGGCGGATGAAGAAGAAGAAGAAGTAAGTCTACAATTAATTACTAAATAAAAGTTTTGATAAACAACAAATTTCCATAAAAAGTACCTAAAAAAAAATACATACACATAATGAAATTTACATATACATACAAGTTCTGAAAAACATTATAAGAGTAATCACATGTAAATGTTCCATGCAGTGAGTCTCTACAAAAAAACTTAGGCTGAATGTATAATACCTTTGGCAATGTCTAACCAAATGAGGGTTTCCTCATAATTTTATTACAAATTACAGGGGAACCGGCAAGCACTCACACATCTACAAAATATTGTGTCTTCTCCTAAGGCACTGCATGCTCTATATATGACGCGGAATTATACGGTATATTTTGCTGTCTCCAACACTTACTCCTAAATCTCAGTAACAACAAAACTTTAATCGTTACAGACTCTCTTGCCGCTGTATTGGCCCTCAAAGCACTAAATCAAAGAACCCTCTAATTAATTACATTCAATCTCTTCTTTACAAATTATCACACGATGCAGATTCTTGTGGGTTTCAGGTCATAAGGGGATTTTGGGGAATGAAGTAGTGGATAGGGCAGCCCATTCTATACTATGTTCCGCTAAAAACTATAAAGCGCCGCCATGCTCTGTACTAAACACAGCCCTCAAATACTTCTTCCATCACAACTGGCAATAGAAGTGGAATCCATACCACCATAACTTCCTCCTCGCCATCAAATCCAATGTAAGATTCTGGGAACCACCTGCCAATTTAACCCGTTCCAATTACATAGCACTCAGCAGGCTCCGCCTTGGTCACATATCACTCTCTCATGACCATCTTCTCCAACGTATCAATCCCCCAGCTTTTTGCCCCTTTTGTTTACTTCCAAACCCCTCTATTATCTGCCATATTTTACCTGTACTGCCCTACACTCCTTCCTTACCGGCCCAATATCCATCCGCGTACTCTATCTGCTTTCCTCTCCAACAGTTCTTCAACTATTCCCTCAGTTATACAGTTCCTTTCCTCCTCCAACCTCAGTTGCTACATCTAACTAAATCACCAGTGCCGTAATAACCTCGGTATTTAAACACCGCAATATAAAAAAAAATTTCAATAGAGAAGTATTATTTTGGATAATAAAAAAGATAATTCGGTGTCCTTCATTTTTTAGGCAAGTATAAAGGATGTTTTGTTGTCGACTGGAGGAATAAAGTTAATGGAATGGATTTACCTAGGAAACAATGATAGAATTAGGACTGGACAGAAAAGATGCGGATATCTAAAGCAGAAATTATAAATAACTGATGCGTGTGAGTGCGGACATCCGAGACAAACAATGCAGCGTATATTAGAAGACTGTAGTGAATTTTATAGAAAATTTTGTCTACTTTATAATTGGTAACACTTTTAGAATATAAACACACGGAGACCACGAGATTAGTACAGTATCATGCGATCCCGTTTGTCAACATAACGTTTCAAATTAGGGATCACGACAAGGGGTTAAAGTACCATAAAAAATCTTCCTGTAACCCTAAGTTAGGAACGTAAACAAATACCCAACAAACTACCACGTTCAATTACTCCAGAACAAATGAAAACATTTCTGTATCGAAATATGTTGAAATTCTTCGATCACACTGTAAGATCTGACGGGATTGAAAAACTGATTTTTCGGGAAAAGATATAGAAAAATAGGATGATGTTCAAACCGATATATTGACCGAATTAAACTTAGAACGAGTTTAACGTTCGAGGAGTCAGACCACGTATTGACGTTTCAATGTAAGATCGCGAAACTCGAATTCAAGTGAACGATTACGATGATAACGTTAAGAAAGGCTTTTCGATTATCTATAGAACGCAATATCGCGAGTGCAATATATTCACACCCCGTTTCCAAAAATTAGTTTAATCTGAAGAATTTGTTGCTTTTTGTATTTTATATTTTTACAAAACCACATTGCACTTCAGATATTTCCTTGGCAATATACCGGTAAAATCGATTGTTAAGTATGCGCGACATAATCTTACTCCCGTGCGAAAGATACTTTGGTCAGTCAGATCGTTGGTAAGTGAGACGCTTTTTCAAACCAGACAAACATAATATTGCGGAAATGAAGATATAATGGTATCCAAATAAGAAATATGCGAAACTCGTTAATAATCAGGTCACTTTTCCACCATCAACAGCGTGGTATCTAGTAAATAATTATTTGCGCCGAATGCGCGCGTCCGAACCCAGTTTGTTGACCTCGCGACGACTGATATATGTTTCATGTTATTATTTATCCGAATATTTCACACTTTGCTGTTATAATATATTAGCGGAAAATGCGAAAGATCTGGGAATATTATGGAAATTATTAGAAAAAACCTGTGATAAATATGGTATTTACTAAGAAAACCAAAGTAATTGTGACAGTAGATCAAAGTAAACCAATGATAATACTAAGTAATGGGGAATTAAAAGTAACGAACAAGTACACATACCTCGGTGCGTAGAAGAATCAAATGAAAACGTTAAAATTAAACGCAGGATAGGACAGGCAAGAGTAGCATTTATGAAAATGAAAAAAACATTAACATCGCATGGAATATCTCTTGAAGTAAGACTCAGAGTTTTAAAATGCTACGTATGGCCAGTGTTGCTGTATGGTTGCGAAACATGAACGCTGAAGGCTAAAATAATCAAAACTATAGAAGCCTTCGAAATGCGGTGTTACAGTCATATCATATCGTGGAAAAAAAAGAAGAAAAATAACGAAGTATTGTACATATTGAAAAAGGATAAAGAATTGTTGAACACGATCAAACGAAGGAAAACAGCGTAGACACATATTAAGAGGCCCGAAGTATGTACTGCCGCAGACCATAATCATGGAAAAGTAGCAGGAAAAAGAAGAGTAGGCAGGAGAACGATTGCTTGGCTGGATAATATCCGAAAATGGTCGTCGATGAAGGTATATTGTTTCATAAGGTCAGGGACCGAAAATTATATCAAGAAATTGTCGCCATGGTTGCTACCAACGACTGAGAACAGTCAATTGGACAAAAGAAGAAGAAGTATAATGTTAGTTTTATCTATACTAATATATAAAATTGTAGCGTCCGTCCGTGAATTGCGAATATTTTCGTTATAATCACTGCATTGGGATATTATAAACAGAAAATCTTTTTTTTATAATTTTTGTCAATCTGTCTGTTCCGATTTAACTCAAAAACTATTAAAGCAATAAAAATTCGCACAGCTTATAGCCTATATTATCGGATTCGTTTTAAGCTTTAGTTCACATCGATATCGCAAATAGGACAAAAATTACAACAATTTAAAGTTTTGAAAATTTTGGATTGTTTGCTTTCGCACAGTAAAAGAAAGAGACAGCGATATTTTAAAAAAAGAATTTCACAGTGGGTAACTTCTAGTATATATATATATATATATATATATATATATATATATATATATATATATATATATATATATATATATATATATAGTCGGATTTTGAAACCAAATACATTTTTAAACTTTACGAACATTACGGGAAGGAGGAATCGATTTAAAATTAATCTGCTTTCAAATTGTTATTGCCGGTTATATTTCGTCGTCTTTTATCGACTTGTTTTTGTCATGTAACCTATCACATTAAACCGTTACTAAACTTTACAAAAAATTATAACTGTCAAAGGTGGAAGGCTCATTTTAGCCCATTAAACAATTGTACGGAGTCCAATTTTCAAATTTCGTTTGTAAGAATTAGGAAGTGTTTTCGAACAGCACTTTCGGCTGGTAAATCTTATAGTTCCTGGATTCAGCAAATTTCGTACAAGAGAATACAGGCGCCGATGCCGTCCTAACGCCTGTAGATTTAATAACTTTCGAATTATATAGTTAACAAAAATTTATAGTTTAATATTAATACTTGCGAAGAATTATTTTTTTTTTATTTTATTTTTTTTATTTAAATTTACGTGCCGTGTACCGCAATTATAGCTAGAGGCACGGAACTAAAATAATTACAACAAAGGTATTAAATAATTAAGGTATTAGATAATTATAACGAAGACATTAACTGTTTGCAACAAAGGTATTAAGATAATTATAACAAATGCGTTAATTTGATACATTTTAAAAATTCGAAAACTCTATTAATGATATCCGTGTTATCCCTCAGCAAACTTTGCAAGTCGAGCGATGCGATCCCGTACTGTTTTCGGTATCTGTCGTAAATTGGACAGTCTACCAATAGATGCTCGACGGTCAACTGACAACAACATTGTTGGCACGTTGGCGGCGTACTTTTTTCTAATAGACGAATATGTGTTAATTTTGTGTGTCCTATCTATTAATTCGAACATAATACTACCTCTTCCATTCTGCTACTACGATGTGCTGAGTGCCACTGTTTTGAAGATAATTTTATCGATCGTAGTTTATTCACCGTAGATATTCTCTGCCAGTTACTATTCCATGTCGATTCGAAATGATGCTTTAAGTATTCTTTGAAGTCAGCTATCGGTACATGGATATTTAGAAGCGGATGCGAAACGGCTGTTCTTGCTGACACGTCGGCTATTGAATTACCATATATATTGCAGTGAGCTGGTATCCACAAAAGTATTATGTTCTTAGATGTAGTTTGTAACATGAGTTTTATTTCGTTGGCTATTGGATGCAAATTTTCATTATTTAATAGAGTTCTTAATGCTGAAAGCGAGTCAGTACATAAAATGAAATTTTTATTTCTGTTGGAATCTGCGTAATTCACTGCGGATCTAATGGCGTATAGTTCTGCTGATAAGACTGAAAACGTAACTGGAAGATCAATTTGAAGAACTACGTTATCATTAACAACTACCAAGCAACCTACCACCCCTGCCGAAGATTTCGATCCATCTGTGTATATTTTATTAAATGTTTATCCTCTTTCTTTTATACAGACGCGAACTCGTTTTTAATATTATTATTACCGTTACGATTTTAATGTTGTTACACGAGCATATGTATATACTTCTATATGTATATAAGTGCTTTGTCGGTGTGTAGATGTGTGTGTGTTTGCTATGATTTCCCGGGTACACGTGCGTTTATAAAGTTAATTTTATCGTGAGATGAATTTGGAGGGTTTTTTTTTGGTTTACAATTTTATTATTATTGTTAGTCGTAATTTTGTTTTATTTTACATTTAATTATACTATCCGCAAGTCGCGCTACTTACGCGTCCTAGCGGAAGTTTACGATATATTTGTTTTCTCGTAATTTTAATAGTGTATAATCTACCTTGCGATATCTATGCTGTCACTGAGAACCACAATGATCTTCTAATATGTTCCGATACATTCTCTTCAATTACGTGTTTTAATTCTTCCAAATTTCATCCTATTGCTATAAAAACCTTAAATCTCTCTCATACGAACATGCTACTCTTAAAAAAAATATGGATTCCAAGTCAGTTAAAGAGGCAGCTCGAATTAAACCTTATCCTTTAATCCCTATATCCGAAACAAATGCAATCGCCTCCGTTAAATATATAACAAATAAATTATTTTGTGATCTGCGGAATGGCAATTCCCTCAATAAATCGTCTTACATCTATTCGCTCCTCTCCTCTTCCTTGGAAGTATTCCGTGCATAGCAGAAAGGAACAGGTAGTACTCTCCGGTATCCTTATTAGACACACCGCGCTGACTCGTGTCATATTTTAAATAAAACAAATCCACCTTTGTGCGCTCATTGCGTCCGGACGCCCTTAACGCTCCAACACTTATTCTTTGATTGTCCACAATATTCCGTATCCTTAAAACTTCAGTTGTAATTCATTCAAAACAGTTTTAAATGTGATCAATCTCATCTAACATCTCATATTTATTTTCGGGTTCTTCTGGCCATAGTAGCAGTACATAGTACCCGACCAAAAAAAAAATATAAAAAATAGCGTATAAAAATCGGACGACTTGATTATTTTCTTAATAATTTAATTCGATTTTAAACATATCCGGGAAATCGAGCTCTACTAAATAGGAAAGTCCGCTAGAATTACGAAATATTAAACGAAAATCGTCAGGAAATATGTTTCGAGTAGTCGAAATTAAAGGACGACAACCATGGTACATCATCCGCTACACAATTACTATTCATCGTAACATCTAAACATCAAAACACTAAATAAGGAAAAAGAAAATAATAATATGGTGGACATTTTACCGAAGTTTATAAGGCTCATTAACGAAAAGATCCAGCTTTTCTCTTTAATAAAAGTGAGAAAATGTTTTCACTTTAATATTCCCTTCGAATAATAATAATGTACAGACTGAAAGACAGACAGACAAAGAAGGGTAAGGAACTAATCTTCTCTCTTTTATTTTAATAAACTTTCATCGCGTGCAGCGAGCTTATCTTCCTATTTTACGATCTCCATTCTGTCGGTAATCACTTACCGCCTGAAAACTGAAAAGACCGATATAGCCATCAAAAATTGTTAACGTTTTAAGGAAAGTCCTCCGACACAAACTTACATACATATATATATATATATATATATATATATATATATTGTAATATAAATGTCATGTATAAAACAATACGGCATCGAGGATATTAAACTTTAAAGTATCCCACAACAGCGAGGAAGTGAAAGACTACAAGTTTCTCGAGATAGAGATTAACTACTGGAATTTAAAAAAATAAAAAGTACCCCACGCGCGGCAACACTGACGGCGACTTTATATTCTAACGAATATATATATTTTTTTTTTGATTTTGCTACGGATTACGTTGATTATTAATTTTCTAGCGAGTTCGTGCTTAAATTATTGATAAGATTTTGATTTAAATTTCTTTTCTGGTAAGAAAAAAAATAAATCGGGTGGGGGATAAGAACCAGTAGGAAATACGGAATGGAATGAGAGTGTAACTAAAGGCATTTCAGTTGAATAATTAAAATTTTTAATAATGAAAAAAAAACATCCTATTGATAATGCTAGTAATAATAATTATTATTTTATTAATTGTTTATTATCAACCTTTTTTTATTTACGTTCATTGCAAACGAAATACCCTACAGTACACCGTCAAAATCGGTGCGTGATATTTAAAAAAAATAATAATAACCTACTCTCATCCGTACACACTCAAACACACAGGAACTCTCATCCCTTCTTTAATCGCTTTAAGTTAAAGTGTGAAGGTCTTGGCTTTGTGCAATGGCTTTCATTATTCTTTAAAATTTCCTCTCTTTTTTAATAGAGGGAGGGGTTTTTAGTAAGTAAAAATCCCACACACTGATTTTGGTTTCCCAGCAGTGCATTTTCTGCGCGAATAAAAATTAACTTTATATAATATCAGTGTCTTTTGAAGATTTTTACCCCTACAGCTTCAAAAAAAAAAAAATGGACTTTCCATCAATTATACCAAATGCGTTATCTTTTGGCCGTAATATAGTGATGTTGGAGTGTATACCTTTTGATGGGACTTTGAGTTCCTCGGTGCATATAAATCATATTGCTCGACACGCTATCTCATTTCTCGGATTCGTTTTAAGAAACTCAAAATTATTCAATGATCCGAAAACATTAAATACTCTATATAAAGCTCTTGTTCGTTCTCAGTTAGAGTATATTGGAATACATTTTACAATAAGTATACTACAGAAGTGGAAAGGATTCGGGGTTTTGAAATATTTATTTTTTCGTGTAACGAATTATATCCCCAAACCACATAGATTACGATCATTTATGTGAAGACGGTAAATTTCCAAGTTATAGGTTTTACATAACTTGTACAATAGTTAATGACGAATCAAATTAGTTATGTAGTACATCTATTGGATGAATACTAGAACGAATCTTCTTCCAGTGACTTTCGCGTGCTAATCTTTGTTTCAATTCACCGTTAGTATCTACTTTCCGTCTGTATTACTTGAAATTCGTCTATGTTTGGATATATTCAAAGGAGATACCTATACGATTCTTTGGTTTAGTGAAACTTCAGCTTTATGTACTTGTTATTACTGTAAGAAAAGTGTTGACATTGGATCAGCTTGATTAAGTTATTGATCACGTGATTAAGCGGCAAACTGATACATTTTTGTAACTCCCGTGTCACAACTCGAAAAGTGTATACCATTCATCGAGTTATTGCTGTAAAACGGTCTCGCACTTTTTATACATTAAGTATTGCATCTACAATAATATCGTTACCATTCGACCGTTTACCGTAGTTCTCGAGTTATATATATTCTCTCTAGCATTATATTTTCGTCTCCCGATCGAAATTATTTTATTTTCGAAGGATACGCGATATAATTTTACACTGCCATATAAAATTTTATATTATTTGAAATTGAGCTTTATTTTCGATATTATATCGAGTATAACGGTCGTCTCGATTTACTTATCCATCGCGCCAATTTCAAAGTTCGCCTAACGGCTGATTCCAATTACAGTGCAAGTCCGAACGTAATTCGCTGAATTACCGAATTATAATAAACCGCAATTACATAAATCTAATATACGAATAGCGCTCGTATTTCGAGCGTGTAACGATCTAAGATATCTGATACTTATCGTTAATTTCTAGATACTCCGGGTAGAATGTAGTAAATTGCGCGCGTGCACACACATACGCAGTTTTAATTGAAGTTCTGAAGTCATCGTGGGTAGCATATAAACTTGAGCAGAAAGTCCGACTGGTTCTATAGAAGGCGGGCAAATATGAAACTTGATACTTACACATTTTAAAATTATAACCAATTACGCGGAACGAACTGACGAATTTAAATATTTTCATCGGGGTTGATCAAACTTATTATATTATAAGTATCGTTATACCGTCTGTATTCATTTTTTTTTTTTGTAATAGCACATATTTAACATTTATGTTATGAAAATTTAAAAGTTTATTGGCACTATATAAACTCAATTTACATTACATTATCCGATATCTATAATTTTAAACTTAACGATAATACGGTAAATAAAATTAACGTTATATTTTAGGGCCGAATCTGTGGAATGTTTTATATTCGTATGTACATAATAATTAGAAATCTTTACTGTTGAAAATGGATATAATGCCGAATTTATGAGTTTTGCGGACGACCTGTACGCCGTAATTAATCTTAAGAGTCCTTTAGGAATTTATAACATCAGAAATATTTGTAAGAAGCTTCAAATTACTTTTGATCAACTTGGTCTCGAATTTCGGAAATTATGGTAATTAGTAACAGGCAGGTTTCTAAATTTAAAAGTGAACTTAAGAAAATCAATTTAATTTATAATAAACCATTACCTGTGGTTAAATCCTTTAAATATCTAGCAATTATTCTAGATGATAAATTAAAATTTGATAAACATGTAAAATTCCTTCTAGATAAAGCAAATAAAAGATTTTACATGCTCCTTAAAATTCAGCCTAATTTATAGGTAGAGTTAAATATAAAGGAATAGTTATTATTTACAAAGGAGTAATAGAATCGATGTTTAATTATTGCTCGAGCGTATATGTACATAAAGTAAATTCAAATATGTTCAATAAAATCCTGGCTAAGCAAAGGAAACTTCTGCTTAGTGTTGGTTCGTTATATAGAACTGTGTCCATTATGCTCCAGTTATTACTGGGATCCTACCTACTGACCTTAGTCTTTTTAAATCAGCTTTAATTTCTGTGTTTAAAATGTTTGAAATATATAACGATAAACTTAACTTGGTTAAAACTAACGTATTAGAATCTTTTATTAGTATTAAATTATAATATATTTAATAACAAGAATTCTTTCATTAAGGAAATTAACGTAATTATATTTGATTTATGGCAGAAAAAATGGAGCAATAGTTTGATTGGTAGAACAGCTTTTAAGTTTTTTAATAGCATAGAAAATAGATTTAACATCATAAACAAGCTAGAGATAAATTTCTACTGCAGCCAAGTGCTGTTTGGACACGGCAATTTCGGTTCGTATTGTAAACGTTTTAATATAAAATCGTCAGATATGTGTTTATTTTGCGGTTCATCGATTCGGTTGGACATTTTTGAATGTTCCTTTACAGAAGATGTTCGTAGAATTAGCAGTTTTTGTGGCTTGCTTGTGAATGATCAAATAGTAATAAATAACTCGGCGTTTTTAAATATTCATAATGTTAAGTCGTTTAATCGTTATGTCAATATCTATCGCTTTGCATTTAAATAATGCTGTGACTAAACTAATGTATCGCAGCTAAATAACAAATATACAATACGATGGATACGTCTCAGCACATAATAAATTATAATTTTTCCCTGTTACTTATTTCTTCCAGTGGTTAACTTATTAAATTCGTTATATCGGGTATTTACTAATTCTGTCTTAATCTAAAACTAAACCCCTTCAAAGAATAAACCGTGTGCGCAGAATTACAATACAGTTTTCTGTTTCAGCTATGCCAAAACGTGTTAGATATTTTTTAAAACTATCATAGTAATAACTTGTGCATTATAAAAATTAACCGTTTCTGTCAGGATGTCCACGTGAAATTTTAACGATAATAACATTTTTTATTTTCCTGTTGATGGAATTGTCTTAATTTTAAAAATATCGATATAAATATATTGATGATGATATCGTATTTCTTCGGGTAGCTTAGATGTCCACATCCCGATTTCGTAGCCATGTTAGCGCCGAGTCTGATACTGCTCAAATATCCTTCCAACCGCCCTTAAGGGTTCTACGTGGGCATACATTGAGGATGTGATCCATTGCCTGGTCTCCTAATTGACACTCGCAGGATAGATCATCTTTAAAACCCCATTTTGCGAGCATATAGCGCTCATGGCCTGTTCCGACACGATTTAAACGCACCCAGCATTTTCGCACTAGGTGAAAACCTGGTGGCCTGCAATTCGGTCTGCTTATCGTACCGTATCTGTCTAGGTTCTTATGGTCTGATTCTTCTTTCCAGGATGCAACTGCGTCAAAACAATCTATGAGTTTCGGAGCTAATCTGCGAGCAGGCTTTTTCAATTTTAATCTTTCTGGTCCTTTCAGATCTTAGTGTATTAGTAAATTAGTGTCATTTTTGTATTTTGACCATTCTTTAACCGTTGCAATTTTCCTTCCAATATGAGCTGGCATAATTTACGCTACTACAGATAACCATTCCACCGGAGTAGACTTGGTTGCGTCAGAGATTATACAAATTTAGTATCAATCTTTCTTGTGTGAGTGCTATTCAACCATACTGGTGCAGCATATTCGGCCGCTGAGTATATCGGCGCGAGGGCTGAAGTTCTTAGAGTAGGCGCTGAAGCACCTCGTATTGTTCCTGCTAGTTTTGAATTATATTCGTCCGTGTTCTGAAAGGTGTTTACGGTAGGTTAGTTGCCGCTCTAATCCCAGATACTTCGTGATCGGCAAGTTATTCCGACGAGGAAAAGAGCGCGCATCCAAACTCCCGCACCCGAAATCTTACATAAGAACAGTATAAAAAGGAACAGATTTCTCCTCTTATTAAATCATCCGGACACGGATAAGAATTACACCCAAGATGAGAGGATTAATCATAAAAACAAGGATCAATAACTGCATCGAATGAAATTAAAAATTCGCAGAACCCCCCCCCATATTTTTATATGGCGTTATCTACTACAAGGCAATGATAGCTGATATCTCGTCGATATTAAAAAAAGATGAATATATTTGCCAAGCTCTAAACCAAGAGAAAAATCAAACTAAAAATAAACAATTCTGATAACTACCAAAAAGTTATTACATTCTTGAAAGATCATAATATAGCCACTAACCAGCTCTAGGAAGAAAGAGGAAGAGCTTTTCGAGTGGTAATAATGTTCATCTCACGATGTCTACTGAAGAAATAAAAGAAGCTTTATCGTTATTAGGTTATGCGCCACGAAATGTAACTAATATATTCAAACAAAAAAACAAAACAAACCATTTCCGATAATAAAATTTTAAATTTTCAGTCGCGATATAAATTTAAATAATATCTATAAAATTTAATTTAGTCTAATCAATATAACATTCCCGTCGATATTATACAAAGATAAAATTATAAGGACTCTGAATTATTCGGTTCACAATAATATTAAAAAAATAGTACGGAAATCGGGACGATACCGGAATTTGTAATTTCACGAATAGGATACGCCAGCATCGCTACGATATTTTTTTACCTATATTTAATACGTATACGTACGTTTTGAACCATTATTTTTTGTATATATATAAATTTTATTCGTGTTTTTTCAGTATATGTGTGTGTAAATGTTATATTATTGATTTGTTTAATGTATTTTAAAAGAATAGCCAACAAAGAACCAAATTAATATTAATGTGCGGCAATTTCAGTAGTTGGCCGCTTTGCACGCGATCGTGGATGTCATTTATTAAAAAATAATAATAATAAAAAATAATAATTTAAAATACTATCCAGGATACGTTGAAAATTTGGCGACCGCGACCAGATACGAATTATGTTCCACCTTCTGATCATTTTTAATTGGATACACACGACGATATTGAGATCAAAGTACCAAGTAATACTCCATCTACCCTCTCTGATCGTTATAATTATATGTATATATATATATGTGTGTGTGTGTTTATATATACATCCGCGTAAAAATTAAAAAAAAAAAACTCTGTATCGAATTTAGTCAAAACATCTTTAAGCTTCACTTGTTCCTCGCGCGCCGAAACACACTTGTTTTTTTTTATTATTGTTAAATAATATATATTTAGGTTTTGACATATTCATATTTAAGTTATAATCATTTAATAATTTTTCGATTTATTTTAACGTTTGTTTCGCAGTTTAATTTTTTATACATTCTCGAAAGTACTACGTTCCCTATATCGAATTGTTTGCCCGACGAATGCGATACATCGATAGCAAACGATAAGGTCATTAATAAAAATCGGTAAACGTTAATTCGTGACAACGAAACTTTTCGACAGTTTCTAAGTTTTCATGTTTCGAATAATTTAACTCGTAACAAACAATAATAAATCATCGATTATAATAATAATAACAACAATAATTATACATATAAAAAAATTGACTAATTCTTAATATTAACAACGACTAATCTAGAGCACATCACTTTCCAAATTGAGGTGCTTCTAAGTCAATTGGACAAAAGAAGAAGAAGTATAATGTTAGTTTTATCTATACTAATATATAAAATTGTAGCGTCCGTCCGTGAATTGCGAATATTTTCGTTATAATCACTGCATTGGGATATTATAAACAGGAAATCTTTTTTTTATAATTTTTGTCAATCTGTCTGTTCCGATTTAACTCAAAAACTATTAAAGCAATAAAAATTCGCACAGCTTATAGCCTATATTATCGGATTCGTTTTAAGCTTTAGTTCACATCGATATCGCAAATAGGACAAAAATTACAACAATTTAAAGTTTTGAAAATTTTGGATTGTTTGCTTTCGCACAGTAAAAGAAAAAGACAGCGATATTTTAAAAAACGAATTTCACAGTGGGTAACTTCTAGTATATATATATATATATATATATATATATATATATATATATATATATATATATATATATAGTCGGATTTTGAAACCAAATACATTTTTAAACTTTACGAACATTACGGGAAGGAGGAACCGATTTAAAATTAATCTGCTTTCAAATTGTTATTGCCGGTTATATTTCGTCGCCTTTTATCGACTTGTTTTTGTCATGTAACCTATCACATTAAACCGTTACTAAACTTTACAAAAAATTATAACTGTCAAAGGTGGAAGGCTCATTTTAGCCCATTAAACAATTGTACGGAGTCCAATTTTCAAAATTCACCGTGTTTACCATATAAAATGATTTATTTATCGCCATCTTTATTAACGGTAACCGTAACATTTTATAAAAACTAAAAAAACAAATTATAAATAAAATTAAGAAATAAAAATAAAAAACGGGATGAAATATATAATAAAACGACGAGTTTGTTAAAATAATTGTACTATTAAATTTATCAATAAATTGCTAACCATCTCATTTAGAATACGAACATTTTTTAATTTGATATTCATTACTTAACTCCACACGTTTAACCGTTCGCGATTTTATATTACACTCGAAACTACTAATTAATTCTCGTCCGACCATTCATTTCTAACATCCAGCTCCAGCATATAACGTTCTAATCCTATTTGGAAATCTGCACTACTTGTTTGTTAAATTTTGTCCCATACTTTTGTAGTATTTCAACTGTAATCGTGAATTATAGGATATCTTTGTAGTAGAAAACTTCGTGTAATGACATCGTGAAAAAATACATTCGCTTAGACTGTCAAACGACCAACAGAAATGTCGAATCCAGAATAGATGCGCTAATATTCTAGCTGCCGCTTAATAAATATCCCGAAAAAAAAACACAAATATTTTCGAAAAAATAACAGTGAGAAACGTAACAACAGCGTATTGATGAAAAGTAAAACGGTAACATGTGCCTTCGGCTCGCAATGTTTTACGGGTTAACTCCCCATATACAACGCGTCACTAGAAGTTTCACTTCAAAAATTGTAAACTAACAAATGCCTTAAAACATTTTTGTTTTCCTTACGACTAATTGCGTACGCGAAAACTTACCTATCTTCAAGTTTCCAACTGGATTTACTTAGATCGCTCCAAGCACTCATACTTCTGGATCTTCTTCGAATAGTGTGCTGAACTAATTTGCTGGCTCTTCGAGGCGCCGAACGTACACCGGGTGGAAAATTGACCCGAACCATAGGCGGTACGCGGTTTTCCAATTCCGGAATTTCGTCGAGAGCGAACAATTCATTACCAGTACTCGAATCGATGCCGGTACCGATGCTGCAAGAACGAAGTGAGTACGGACTGCTACCGTCCGGTAACGAATGAAACGAATAGTTTTTACGGTCAACATTTTTAGCGGGATTAATTCTACGTCCGCCGCGATGATCGTTAGTTTTCATCTCGTACTGCGTGTTAACAGTAATTTTGGGTTAATCGTCCTAAAATTATGATTACTTTAATTGTTCCACAATTGACCACCACCCTTTGCGGCGCATCTAATTATTTGTTACAATGAATTGGCGCGCCAGTGATTAACATTGTCAAAACACCACAGTCTAAGTGGATCCCACGACAAAAATTACACCCTTTGGAAAGTAATTAAGAAAATTAAACAGATAAAACAGCACAGCCCACCTGTCAAAAATGTAACAGGCCAATGGGCAAGAAGAGATACTGAAAAAGCTAACATCTTTGCTTAAAACCTAGCAGACGCATTTTAGCTATATCCTCCTGATCCTAAAAGTAAGCACGAACATCTGAAACATATTCCTACAATACATTAAACCTGTATCCCAAAGAAAGTGTTGAAATTGTGGCTTTAAAAAGGAACAGAGCTCCAGGTTATGACTTAATAACAGCCAATATTTTAAATAACGAGAAAAGGAATATTGTTCATTACTTATATCTTCAATGCTACATTCAAACTAAAGCATGTGCCGATTCAATGGAAGATGACTCGAATAATTATGGTACTTACACCTGGCAAGCCTGCAAACGTCGTCTCGTCTTATAAACCAATATCGCTAATGCCTGTGTTATGCAAAGTCTTCGGAAAGTTATTTATGAAAAGGGTGACGACGATTATTGATCAACAGAAATCGATACCGGATCACCAATTTGGTTTTAGAACCAAAAACATTCTACCCTTGATCAAGTTCACAGAATTGTCAATAAAATCGAAGATGATTTCGAAGAGAAATGATTTTTTTTCGGCAGTATTTTTCGATATTTCTCAAGCCTTTGACAAGGTCTGGCACGAAGGACTGCTATTAAAAATTTAAAAAATTCTGCCCTACAATATGTACAAGTTAATTTCTTCTCACTTAAACGAACGATTCTTCAGAGTAAAAGTTCAGGAAGAAGAATCTAAATTATCCCCGGGGTGTCTGTCAGGGCAGTGTTTTGGGACCTCTGTTTTGCATACTTTGTACAGCTGATCTTCCGGCTACAAAAAACACACTAACTGCTACTTTTGCAGATGATACCGCTGTGTTATCCGATACCTCCGAAAACATTACCGCTAGAAACTTGCAGAATTCCCTAGATCAGATATATAACCGGACAAAAAAAAAGTTGAAAATAAGCATAGATGAAAACAAATCAGCTCACGTAATATTCGCAAACCGAAAAAGTGCTCCAATTACAATAAACCATAATCAAATACGTATACTGCATGAGACCAAATATTTAGTCGTGGTACTTGATCAGAGACTTACATGGAAACAGCGCATCATTGCTAAAAGAGATTAATCGGTTAAAAGATTCCATGTATTTGCTTATTGGAAGAAATTCGACGTCAACGATAGACAACAAATTGTTAATCTATAAAGCGATTATCAAATCAACGCGCACAGTTATGAGGATATCGCATCGAAATAATTTCAAAGCTGCCAAAACAAAATACTGCGTATAATAACGAAAGCGGCCTAGTTCATAAGAAACGACGACTTGCATAGAGACCTAAACGTTCCTACTGTAATTGCATAAATTAGACGATATGCACTTCGTCACACGAAGACAAATTTCGTAGGCGTCCAAATACAGAAGCAGTTATTATATTACGCAACCTAATAAATGCACTTAATATCTGTATTTAGAAAGTAAACTGTCTCATAGATAGAAATAGTGCTCAACAGTTAACAAGAAGTGACACTGATAAATATACAACTATAGACCTACGGAATTAAACTGTTGGCTCGCGCTAAAGATTCAAACATTACAATAATACAAACAACTCGAAATTAAATCTTAAGGAAAATTACGAACGCACCCTGGTACATAACTAAACATTCCGTAGTAGCTGATATTATAAAGCAGTATGGAGCCATTCTAACAGCTGAGCTAAACACACGTTGGACACTTCTAATGATGCGAGAAGATTAAAGCGCATACTGGACCTAGGTTTAGAGTAACAACTATCGGATGAGCACCACTGGATGCTTATTCTTCTCGTGACAGATAAATGTCGCTAAATGCTCAGGCTTTTGTAATAAAAAATTCGGCGGATTCATCGATATGGATATATTGTTTGCATTACCCCCAAAACACGGGTATTATAATATCGACCTCGTTAAATTTATCCGGTTTTTAAAAGCAAGTCTCACGGAAGTATCGATAACAATTTTATAAAAAAATTGCCCATTTTGATGACTCGTATCTATTTCTAATTTTGGGAGGAAACTGCAACTTGTACAAAATCAATGTTTGCATCTCGTTCTAATATTGAATATGCACCGCACGTTAAATATTTCGTATATTAAAAACTAGGCGATCAAGTATTGTTCCTGTTTAGTCGTAAATTGGACAATCTACTACTACATACTTGACGGTCAACTGACAGCAACACTGTAAACACGTTGGTATTGTTTTTTTTTTTTCAAATAAACGAATGTGCGTTAATTTTGCGCGTCCTATCAACGATCGGCATAATGTTTGTTACCTTTACAGTTTACTTGGATAATTTTATGAATCATATCCTCCATAGATATTCTTTTCGTTAATATTAATTTTAAAATGCTACATTCGTAAAGCAATTCGTCTACTTCGTTCCGACATGCGCGATATTACGTAATATAACAGTTTTATCAATTAGGAATTTTTTAAAATACGAATAAATTTACTCGCAGATGTACGTCATTATCGAAGGAAGGCTTTTTGCGTTTTGTTTATTTATACAACGAATTACCTTAACCCATCCAAAGTCAGAAAATTAGAATACACATAAATATCATAAGAAGATTAGCTGGTACATCGTAGTGATCAACAGCTAAAACTTTACGCATATCCGTTTTATCATTTGTTTATGAACAGTTGCTACACGCGAAAAAGTGGACGTTCAGCTTAATGAAGTAACTCGTTATTATCTCGGTAACGATGCGCAGCACACCGACCGCATAGCTTCCGGTCCTTAATTCAACCGCCTCACATTCGAAGAACCAATTCGTTTAAAAAAACCGCGGTAAAATTAAAAAAAAAAAATCTATTAATTACGAAATTTATACGGGAAGCACCTAGAGTTAGATTGAAATCCTCATTGACAACTTTGAATCAAGCCCTATTTGCAATCGATTGAATAGAACAATGGACTAATGAATGGAAATCGGTGTGTAATTCCTTCACAAATGGAGCACTCGTTGAAAACCATACGGAACATGACTCTTGAATAGAATCCGAACTGATCATGGTAGATGCGGCCAACAGAAGTGGGGTATTTCCTATTCGGCTAGTTGCTGTTGAGGACATTCCAGGCAAACAATAAAATACGTCGTCGAAGAGTGCAAAGTATACTCATGGGATTACGATTGAGGATTTACATCGTCTGCGCGGCGAGTGTTCAGACTGGCTTTTGAAAAGCATTCGTATATATCACGTACACACGGCACTTAAGAAGTAATTTGTACGTTTATGTTCGTTGAGTGTCTTTTAGTTTTCGACTAGTCGGCTTGAAAAAGATAGATAATATAATAAAGAAAATAAAAAAAACAAAAACGAAACGACACTTAAATTGCCACTTTCTTTAATTAAATTTAGACGGAAAAATTAACCGGCTGTTGAAAGTAATACAAATAGTCGTCACCGCAATAATTCTTTTCACACACCCATACGCGCACACCAATATATAATATATGTATTCACGCGTACACTCCGAAGAATCCCAGTTTTTTGTTTGCCAGTGTATGAACAACTAAACAGTTTAAACTCTGTTTTTCTTTACGACGCTCTTTTTCTTAAAATGCGCCAATGTCGGTGCGAAAATTACGAAATTTCGTGAAACTCTATTCAATTTCTCTTTGGAGAAACGGACCGGCGATAAAAACGGAACGACAATAGTGTATATGAAAACATAAGAAGGAACAAATGAACAAATAAGTAAATTGAATACCGCAGGAGCGGAGGATGATTACGCGGAATTTAAGTTTAGTCGATGGAATTTTTATGAGACGTTTTGTTTTACAGCTTTAGAAATGTTGTCTACTTAAACATATATCAAACTATTGAGAGTCAGAGATTCTTAGTCACCACCAGTGTAGCCTCTTGATATATATGAGTCAACTAGAAAAAAAAAAGGAAATATAAAAGGATGGTAGTATACGCCATCTTCTCTGACAAGAATAAATTTACACGACGAAAATGATATATCTTGTTCTTACCCTTAATTCGGTAGAATGGCTTTTACGATAGCCGATCTTGGTGGTCGAATTAAGCATTTAAATTCTCTTCGTTCGAAATTTCTTTCTAAAATTTGTATAAATAGTTGCTCTTGTATCTTTTATTATCTGTTCCATATATTCCTAATTTTTTCTATGCAGCCTTTCGTTATACGTTTGATAATTTCCGATCATTTCTGAATAAATGCCCTAATTATTCAATTCGTGTTTTTTTCAATGTGTTGTAATTGAAATTCTTCTCGATTCCAATATACCTTTCAGAATTTTTAATCCGTGTTCCCGATCCGTACAACAGATACACCTTCACGAAACGCTTCTTAGTTGAATTTTAGTTGAATTTTTTTTATTGAACACGTTAATTATAGTTACTACTTCTCTACTGCTTTTCAAATCCTGCGGTATATATATATATATGTGTGTGTGTGTGTTTATATATCTATCCATCTATCTGTCTATATATATATGTAAAATGCGAACAAAACTGAAGTCTAGAACAATTTGATTTTAAACCAGAAATGAGTACTCGAGAAGCAATTTTTAAGCATGGACGTACTTATTCAAAGATGATTTCAACAACCTCTATTTCCATGCGCCCTTGATTTTGAAAAAGCATTTGATAAATTCCCGCATCAAAAGCTGTTAGAGATACTAGAAGACATTGAATTAGGCCCAGCAGACCGTAGAATAAATCAAAACCTGTATCTTAACTAGAACTCCGATAAACCGTGGTGTGAGACAAGGTTTGTCCTATCATCTATACTGTTCGACATTTATGCAGAACAAATTTTTAAAGAATTAAGTCTTTGGCACTACTAACTATTAAAACTGTATCATCCGCGTAACGAAATTTTCCATAAAATTGCTTCTCGAGTACTCATTTCTGGTTTAAAATCAAATTGTTCTAGACTTCAGTTTTGTTCGCATTTTACATACATATAGACAGATAGATGGATAGATATATAAACACATATATATATATATATATACAGTAGAATCCGCTTAATGTGAAGCCGGATATTGTTATCATTCGGTTAATGTTATCAAAATGCTTCGGTCCCGATTTCTTGTCCTTTTTACACACAAATTTCCCCCTTTTATGTGATCAAGACGTCGTTTATTGTTATCGCAATCAGAGCAGGTTTTTCAATAAATCTCGTTTCTTATCTTCTTTCATTGAATGTGTACCTACAATTATGCATATAACGAAGTTGATAACAAATCGTCTTCGTATACAGTTGTTTCATCGCTTTCCTTATGATAATGTCGTCGAAACCAAAACGTCGCAATTGCAGTGTTTCGGAAAAGTAAACATTTTACGAAAGTATGACGCGCTTGTACCCATATCTCAACGTGAAGCAGCATCAAAATTAGGAATTTCGCAACCGCTATTATGTAAAATTTTGAAGTCGAGAGAAGAATTGGAAACTGCGACGATATGCAACGGGAACACTTCGCATCAGCTCTCCATCTCTTGAAGCATGGCTGGGATTCAGTTACTAAATTAACAATTTCTAACTGCTTCAAAAAAGGAGGATTCGTTCCAAAATCAGAACAGGTCGAAGTGCTTTGTGAACTCCCTTTTCCCGATGACTTGTTGCAAGTCGAATTTGAAGAATGGCTCGATATTGATTCCAATTTGACTACTGCTGCTCCTGTGACTGAAAAAGATGTATGCGACAACATTTTAAATCACGACGACGAAGAGCTTTCATCATCAGAGGAGGAAATGGAAAATGAAAATAGTGTACCCTCTCACAAAGAAGTTATAGATGCCCTCGCAACCATTCGACGATTTGTGCAGTGCAGAGGCACTGTTGATAATTTCAATGATACTTATGCGTCAGAAAAACTTGTTAAAAATTTACTCGTTCAGAATTTGAAACAAAGTTCTTTGACACGTTACCTTCCGAAGGGTAAGTAATGCCTAATCATATTAACCTACGTATCTATTTTATCAAACGCACTTTGTGGTATGTACTTCAAAGCTAGAATCAAGTATGTGATATATGTACGTGCAATAAAAAAAATTTTTTCAACTCGATTTTTTTTTCGCTTAATGTTATCAGCCGCTTAATGTTATCGATATCCCCTCGGACATTTGCGATCACATTAAGCGGATTTTACTGTATATATATATATATATATATATATATACCACAGGATTTGAAAAGCAGTAGAGAAATAGTAACTAATAGATGGAAAATTTTTTACGCGGACGATACAGTTTTAATAGTTAGTTGTGCCAAAGACTTAAAATTGAAAATAGAACAAGTAGATAATATTAGTCGAAAATATGGAGAAAAATCGCGTGTTCTGGTACGGTGGTATATCTGTTTATCTTATCATATATTTGTGCATTATCTCATCACTCGCTTTGTTAACACAGATACTAAATTACTATAAGTGTTTTGATATTGTTATATTATATACATACTATTTAGTCGCAAACTTAAAACACAAGAAACCGATTTAGCCCGCTTGCTAAAAAATTCCTGCTCACAAATTGTATCCTCACAAACCTCATCCACAACTCTGTTGTACTCTCAAGTTGCAAAAACCAAAATTATACCACTAACAAAATTTAACTATCCTACCGAAGAGCGAGGTAATTGTATTTTATATCACAAACTACATTACTACCTTAATGCCATTAAACATCTCGTTGGAGGTCCCCTTAATATTATTGCCATAGTCCTAATAGAATTATTATTTACCTAAAAGCTTCCTCGTTAGTCGAGTCTTTCGTGATAGAGCATGATGGTTTCAAAATTGGAAATAACTTTATTAAATATAGAAGACCAAAATACTCCAGCTAAACGAATAATCTTAACAAATGTCCCGCCAATGTTACCGAACGAAATTTTACAAGATTATATCGTTAAAAATCTACAACTGTAAATCACATCTTACATTACTATATTAAGAGTTAATCCGTATGATCAACTATTTGGCCATATTATTAGCTGTCGAAGAGAGGTCTATACTACCACCCCAATATTGAAGAAGCCAACCAACCTGGATCATTTGTTCTAGACTATGCAAATGTATCCTACCGGATGTTCATTACATTTGACGATTCATTTGTTTTAAATACAAGTCAAAAGGACATGGTGCTGAAGATTGTAGAAAACCGCGTTAATCACTCCTATTTGTAAAACCAAATAAAAACCCAATGCTACTAGACAGTTATCGTCCTATATCGCTAATTAGCGTCATGTGCAAACTTCTAGAATGGATTATACATGCAAGATTACTGTGGTTCATCGAATTCAACAACCTTCTGGCTGAATCAAAAACGATCGCCCAACTGATTTTTCTCAAAACAGTCCATACAAACATCATTTATTCATAAAAAACATCTACTGGCAGTATTCTTCGACATGTCCAAAGCTTTCGATAACACATGGACAGAAAACATTTTAAAAACCCTTCACTGCTGGGGAGTTCGTGAACATCTAGCATAGTTTTTCCTTTCAAACCGCAAATTCCACATTCGACTAGGATCATTCAAATCAATAATCCAAGATAGACAGAATGGTGTGCCTCAGGGCTCAGTTCTGAGTCCTACCTTCTTTAACATAGCCGTAAATGATATTTCAGAGATCTGCCCATTTGTTCAATGCTCTTTTTCGCAGATGATCTAGCTATCTTAATTTTTTGCTCGGATGTAGCCCTCGGAACATCAATACTACAGGATGTAATCGACAGACTATAAACCCGATCAATCTGCAATGGCTTCAACTTCTCCAACACAAAAACTACTGCTATACATTTCTGCAGACTTTGTTGCTGTAGCCATAAAATTTCAGTTAAAATAAACAACATGCCCATCCCAACATCAGATGCTGTGAAGTATTTAGGAATAATTTTAAACCGGAAACTTACATAGAAACCGTACACCAAGCAACTGAAAAAAGGATGCACTAAAAAACTAAATGTAATCCGTAAACTAGCTAACACATCACATACCGTTCCTCCTTATTCACAATCTATCAAACATTGATTAAATCAAGGCTCGACTACAGAGCTGTAATTTACTCGTTCATTATCAAATCACTCAATACGATACATCATATTGACATAAAACTCGCTATTGGAGCTTTTCCCACCATTCTTCGTCAAGTTGGAATTCCTCCTCTCAGTATTTACAGAAATCGGAGTATCATAAATACGTGGATTCGGCTCAAATCGTCGTCAAATCTTCATTAAACGTGCTTCAACCATTACCTCATACATCGGTACTCTCCACTTTACATATCAATTAACTATAACAACAACACCCCCATGGTTGAACATGCATCTCAACATAGACCTTCAGCTGCAACAATTTTCGAAAAAAGAATCGCATATCAACACTTTCCTTTCCGCATATAAAAATATACGATCGGAAAATACGACAGTTTCAAAATATTCTTTACTGATGCTTCCAAAACATCTCAGGGAACAGGTTGTGAAACAGCATCCGATAAAGAAATTATTCTCCGTTACTCTCTTCCAGATCTATTTACTATTCTTTCGGCGGAACTGTTCGCTATAAAACTTGTTACAGAATATGTAATAAACTCTGATCCTCTTTCCTAATATGCACAAACTCATTAACCTCAATTATTTTTCTTCAAAAATATAACTGTCCTAATCAACATCCAGTAGCCAAAGAAATTATTCGCGCTCTTCGTGATATAAATGCTCCTATTTCGTTCGCGTGTATTCCATCAGATGTTGGAATCCTGGGAAATACGCTCGCGGATAATTGCAGCAAAAGAAGGCTCGCTGTTCTTTCCCCGGTACTAAACATCCAAATGCCACCAAAGGATCTTCGACCACATGTAATGAAGAAGTTATTACAGATATGGCACAACAGTGGACCAGCACTACAAACACGAATAAACTACGCCAAATTCGAGACACCATAAAACGATGTAATACATCATAATCGGCCAACAGAAGGAATGAAATCGTTATCACAAGACTCCACCTCATACATAGACACCTTCTATCAAATCAACCTCTCCCACTCTGTTCCAACTGGAATTCCCATACATCTACTCGTTAGCTGTCCAATTTACAATTCCTACCGAACACAAATTCTCCAATCATGCTCCCTCTCTGAAATCCTATCTGATCATCATGCTAAAGTTGTCCTTCATTTCCTCAAGATCACCAACTTGTTTTAATCCATTCCTATATTTCCATGTCTCTGGCCTAGGCGGCAGTACACGACATGCCAACAAAGAAGAGAAGAAGAAGAAAAATATGAAATATCATTAAAATAACGATTCACATTCATTCTCTATGCACTTACTCCTTCATAAAGTTGCCAACATGATCACCTTTTCTTATCCCTTGCCTTCGTGTTCATTTACTCATAACAATAACTTTCTGTCCACAATCATTAACCGATATCACCTTAATCTCCTCTTCAATATTACACATTGGTAAACAAATAAAGTGAGAGTACTTATATTTAATATATTGTTAAATAACAACTAGCCCGGACCACCGATCTACACAGACGGAACACGGTGTGATACATTAACTACCTACACCTTTGTTATTCTCTATCTTCACGTCATCAGTATGCTTTCTCTCCTATGAATTTCTTAAATATTCACTGCGAAAACTATTAAACACCCTCCACTCAAACATCCTTAAATATAATTTTCACTGATTTTAGAAAACGTCACTCAATTTACGCGTGTCCGGATTACACGTAGAGTTCAGCCGGATGCTTTGTTACTCAGGTGTATTTGACAGGTTTCCCAGCATTCACTGTGTTTGATAAATAATTTTAAACCAAGTTTGTAAGTAATTTATCCTATTTTCATTATTATATAATTCCATAATTATCACTGATAAACCAGTAGCACTTCATTCCGTATAATATCATACGCCTACACTCACCTGCGTTGTGTATAATTCGTGTCTTAAATTTTGGCCCATTTTGTAGGCAAAAATAACATACAATGGGCCAGTTATTATGTTTAGCAACGAACAATATGTATCTTCATCATCGTAATCGTTGTATTGTCAGTTAATGAACATCATAACTACATTGCTCGTTCTTATTTTGTTTTTATACGAAATGGGCCCTTAATCAAGGCACTAATTACACGCAACGCTTCTATATATATATATGTATGTGTGTGTGTAAGTGTGTGTGTAAACAAAAGTCTTATATAACAGTCACATCATGAGAATAATTGATAAATAAAACGAAATGAAAACCAAACATGGCAGATATTTAATTGCGTTATAGTTCATACGTACCATTGTTTATTTACTCAGTTATTTATTTTTATACTTTTTTTTCACGCGATAAATTTTAATACGAGTCCGATGAACCGGCCGGCATATTCGAAGGATGATAGCGTACGAAATTACAATATTAAAGACTAACGAACGCGTTCGTCCATACCTAGCAATTCTTTTAACACTACTAAAAACGCATTTCAAAACTCTGAGTAACTAGCCTCTAAATAACGGACGCAAACGGATTGATCAAGTGGAATCTCGTGTAAGTCCGTCGCACACATACACACAAACATAGTAGTAAAACCGTGTTGTTGACGAGTATATCGCAGACAGCGCAGCATTGTGTTTGGCACATGAACGAATGCAACCCCCTGTAAGTGAAAAACTCCCTTCGATACTAGCGCTACAGGGGTCGATTATTAACTTAATCAAATCAAAAATTTGTTTGTTTATTCATACATATAAACACGTATTTTCTGTATTATATATATATGACCATGATCTTTATCCGAAATCTATATAATGTATATATATGTATAGATGGGCCCTAGATCGGAACAAATGGAATGATCTGGAGAAGTCCTACTTCCAGTAGTTGACTCACAAATCGTAATATATATTTCTTAAATGTATAAGTACATTGTCTCGTGTGTATGCGTTTTGTGTAGCTACAGTTAAATAATCTGAATGCGTTCGATTAAAATATCAATGCACATTAAGTCGACATAATGGTTTAATGTAATTCAGTAAACTTGCAGACAGATGTTATTTTATTGCCGTAATAATAATAATAATTTTATTTATTTATTAACTTTACAATCTTCCGATATACGCATAATTATCGAAAACAATTTTTATACACTTACGAAAAATTAAGAATTTGCGACATTAAAAACGTACATTTTACATACAGAAATGTTTTCCATATGTATGTAAATATATACATACACACGCGCACAATTAAATATACACATACGGTCATAATGAATTAATATCCGAAAACCGAAATTTTTCCTGCTAATCATATAATATGCAACTTAATCAGCCTAAGAAAAGGTCCTTTTCAAACTAACATGATATTGGGCTGAAACATAGAATATCCGGATACTAAGTAAATATGAATTATAGGACGTATTAATTAATAAAATTACGCGTTTATTCGATGGAATATTGTTTACGGAAGAAATACCTTATGGAATGAGACAGAAATAACGTTATTACATAAAAAAAAGGAAGTAGGGAGGATATGAATAACTATAGACCGATAAGTCTTTTGCAAACTTTTGACAAAATATTTACTAAAGTATTGTACGCACGTCTGATAAATCAATTATAGATGATTAACAGTCTTCGGAACAAGCAGCAAACTACTACACTGAAGACGGATGAATACGAAATAGAAATATTGTCCGCATTTATCGACTTCTAGAAAGCCTTTGATTTTCTTTGGAAGAGCAAAGGATACATAAGAAATATACAAGATTAGTAAAGAATAGTTACGACAATACCCAGGGAATGACAATATTGGATCAGGAAGGAGAAAACTTTCCATTAAAAAAATGACTTAGGCGAGGGAACTCCTCGTCAACAGTTTTATTTAACGCAGTATTGGATATTCAGGAATCTATTATAGGAACAATATGGAATAAATATCAACGACATACATTTAACAAATTTACGTTTCGCACATGATGTAACACTTTCAGCTTCCACGGCTGAACAATTGCAGATGATGCTTAATGAATTAAAAGAAAATGCAAAGGAAGTAGGACTGAATATAAATGACAAAAAAAAAAAACGAATTATTAACTAATAGCACATGGCATAGTTCCACAATTAACTTAAAAAAATTAAAACGGGTTAAAAAAGTTTTCAAGAATATATCTATTTCCAACTTGTGGTTCAGAGCACACCGTTGCGTTCCAAGTTGCAATTCTTAGCAAGGAGGGTATCATTTAATCATCATTAACGCAGTTAATAACTTTAACATAACTGAACTTAAATTAGCTGACTGAATATAGATTTAAATTCATTAAAGAAGTATTTCGATAAGGAGTTAGGGTTTTTGTTGCAATCAAATAAATAATGATTTTGTCCGCATTTTACACACCTATATGGGCGATTATAGTCGTGCGTCCCCAGGATTGACAACATAGAATTTGGAATATTACTTTTTTAGGATGCGGAGCTTCAACATAAATTTTTGAGTGTAATAAATAATTTAGTTAAAATATCTCTTTAAAAATAAGTTCGATATCTGAGAAGTGTAATTCTCTAGTAATTTTATTCTTAGCATTTATCACATTTCTTACTATGAAATCGCATTATTTTAGGGCGTTTTTTTTATGTCATCCTGTCTGAAGGAATAATGTAAGCGCCTTATCACGGTTTTGTACGCCATTTCCTGCTTAATCTGTTAGGTATGGAAATTTACATTCTCGTTGTCGAACACGGTCACAAGTTTCCTATAGTCATCAACTATTTTTGTATTCACTTTTACAATATTTCGCTTTAGTGTTTTTGCCGTGAACTTTTGGATTTCCAATACGGTCGCGATTTTGTCAACTATAGAAGAGAAATTTGTGATATTATATATGAAAAGCGGCGGCGGTATTGGGACACAGCAGAATGAATATTGTTATTATTGCGGTCATTCTCTATATTCTAAAACTATGTCCGTTTCCTGGCCTGCTATATTTAGATTATAGAGGGAGTGTACATGTTTTAGTCCCCCTTTTTGTGTGTGTTAACAAACCGTTTATATTTGCGTCATTATCACTCTAGCCACTTTCTATCTCCTGATCACCGGAGTTGCTCAACTCAGGAATACACATCCACGGGCGCTGATCTCAGCAATAATATGCCCATTTTTCGTCCTCTTTTCGTATTTGTCGTACCACGATATATCAACCAATCGTTCACATCAGGGTTATATGGCCATGACCTCTACACTGGTTATTTTCTGCATCTACTAGGATATCATTAGTATTCTCTTATATAGGAACATTTCGGCGACATATAATTTGGTCGCCAATACTTTGGTGAGGATTCCTGCTTCGCATTCTTATGTTTAAATAATATATATATATATATATATATATATATATATATAAAATAAATCGAGGCTCAAATCAGACGAAATTCTTCATCGTTGTGAAGACCACTCGTATCTTTTTAATTCTTGACGACACCTTTTCTTCTAGTCTACAGCTTTCATCGACTAAATCTTCCTCTATATTTTATAAGTGATTTAATTACTTCGTTATTAGACGTAAAATTGTCGACAAGCGTTTCCTTTGGAAAAATTCATCGGCGTCGGATATCAAAAATTGGATACCGTTCGATACGTCGTTGTCGTCAATCGCCAGTAACTTTCGAGTTAATTATTACTTCAAACTTATGAAGTTCTTTCAACGTGGTTCCCGAAGATCACGTACTTCAGATCTAAGCTTCGTTAGATATAAAAACGAGAAAGGAAATAACTGACAGGTCGGTCGTAAAAAATTATCGCGGTCGTTTTGTGTCTTCTAGCGGAATGAAACCGAAATGCATCCTATCGATACTTCGCATTAAAATAATAATAATAATGATGACGTAGGGAAAACAAATTCGTCGGTTGAAATAGCTTTTTGGTATAATTAAAAAAATGGAGAAAGCAAAGATTTACGATATTTTGTTTCTGGTGCAGTACAGCAAAAATTTGGGTGTATTAAAAAAAGCAATACCAGCGGCAACATTTAATGGTGACGATGAATGTCATTACCTCGGAGAATTAATGAATAGGGTTATTTTTTAGCCGGGGTTTAAATAAAGCGAATCAACACTGCATGATAGTACAAGAAAATTATATATATGTATATATATATATATATATATATATATATATATATACATATATATATATATGGGTCTGTGTGTGTGTAATGTATGTATGTATATATATAATCGAATTATTTTTTATTCGACATAAACGATATGAACATATGAGCTGTTTTAAAATATGATATTAACTAAAGGTCCATCATATGTTGTATGAATTTCCATTCTAATAATACACATTAGTTCGTGTTCAGTACTCAATACTCAACAAAGTAACCGATTCGTAAAAGTACTCGATTCCATAGTAACCGATTCTTAAAAGTAATCGATTCTGCCCTCACTACAATTAAAGCGATAACTAACAACTGCCGAGAATTGACATGTTTCCATTTTTACAGTCTGGGCTTACTCGATTCTATCTGTACCGAGCCGTTTTCGTTTGAAATCACAACTAGTTTTCATTTGAAATAACAACTAGTTTTTGTTCGAAATAACAGCTGGTTTTCGTTAATTTTTCGAAGAAAAACAAAAAAATTAGTTATGTAAAAGATACTTGTATATATGTTTATCGTTTGAACGACCGATATTTGAATCAGTCTTTATGTCAGCCTGACTAAGTATCCGTCGGGTTAAAGTATTAACTCATTATTCAGCGTTACGTGCCGTGTACTTAAGATCTCCGTGCAACGTTTGATCGATATACCAGTATAACTACGTCTATATAATACACGGAAAACTTTTCTCTTTTTTTATTTTGACAATGATTAGTTAGAAAATAAACAATGGAAAAGCATCTAAGTAATAGATTATAATAATGATCTTCGCCAGTTTTGAAATATTTTACTAATAACTGGACGATCGTTATGAAGCTTACTGAATCGACACTCGCAGACGACCTTTGTTACTCGATACAATTAATACTAATGGCGAGCATATCGAGCGATCTAATTGTGTTTCTTACTTAATTCCTACCGAGCACAAATTCTCCAATCATCCTCCCTCTCTGAAATCCTATCTGATCATCATGCTAAAGTTGAACGTCCTCTTCATTTCCTCAAGATCACCAACTTATTTCAATCCATTTAATTCCTATATTTTCACTGGCCTAGGCGGCAATGTAGACGGAATGCCGAAGAAGAAGAAGGATAACAAAAGTAAGTCTAGCATCGGTATCAATAACGAATTAATTTTATATAAAACTATTATCCGCCAGCCACAATGACTTATTCTTGTTCCGTGCTCCGTATCTAATTCTAATTTCGAGAAAATGCAACTCGTATAAAATCAATGTTTAAGATACATCTCGTTATAGCGGAATATCGGATATGCACCGTACGTTAAATATTCCGCGTATTAAAGACTATATATTTAAATTAGCGAAAAAATAAACTGCAGTATACGTACTAATGAATTAATAACAGAAATTTGCAACTACGATTAACTTATGTTCTTGTATACCACCGGTACAGACATTGTCGTATTAATTAATTAATTAATTTATTTATTTAATGAAGCCGCACAACAGCTAACAGCCAATTATAGTGTAGGCTTATAAATAAAATAATACAATAAATCATTTTTTTTTCTGAATTATAAAATTAAAACTAAAAAAAATAAAATACGAAAAAAATACATTAAACACATTCATCAACAACCTCACACTTCACAAGTCTCACACTCATTAAAACATGCATCATTCATAATTCACACAATCTTACTCGAAATAAACGGGCGAATAATCTTTAACACATTAATAAATACAATATATTAACGTATATACTACATGTACATTAGTAAAGGAACACATATACCAAACACACACCACTTAATAAAAATCCAGAACTTATTAGAATAGATAATAGCGAAACTCCCCATCGCAAAATATGTTCGGGAAGCAACTTATTAAAGAAATATTTATTATCAAAGAATATATATCCATAGAGGGAAATATGTTTAAAAGAGAATTATACAAGCGGAAAGCTGACGGCAACGGAGAACTTAAACCGAGGTTTGTTCGTGCACGAGGCTCACTAAAAAAATAATTCGATCGCCTATTTGGCCTTGGTACAACGTAGGAGACGGTTGATGTTAAATACTCACTATTAAGAAGAAATCTTAATTTGGCTATTTTCCTTCTGTAGTGTAAAGGCCTCACATTCATTATATTTCTTAATTGATCGTAACTCATATATTTAGGTCAAACAACTGATATACGGTAATATAGATATTTTAAAAATTTACACTGAACTTTGTCAATTAACCTAATGTATTTATTATAATACGGATCGCAAACAATTGAACAGTATTCTAAAGGACTAGTGCATTATAAAGCGACAGTAGCGTCCATGGATCTCTAAACGCATATGAATGTCTTATAATAAAACCTAGCATTTTATAAGAGCGATTAACAACATCGCTTACATGTATTGAAAATTTTAAATTGTCATCAATATTAACTCCGAGATTCCGCACCACAGATTTTTTTAATTATCTGCTTACCATTCATCGTGTAAGTGAACTATTACCTATTCCTACAGAAACTCATGTGGACGCATTTATCATAATTGGAAGGTAAATGATTTTCTTTGCTCCACAGAACCAGCTTATCTAGATCTGTTTGTAAAGATTCACAGTCAGCTAGTGAAGATATAGGAGCATAAATTTTGAGATCATCAGCAAATAAAAGAAATTTTGAGCAAAGGTTCTTTCCAATATCATTGATAAAAATTAGGAATAGAAGGGGACCCAAATTCCGACATTGTGGTACCCCTTGAAGTAGTATGTATTAGAATGGTAGCCATTATACACAACATAGCTCTTACAGTTATATAAATAGGATTCTAATAATATTATAAAATCTTTTGACTAATTTGTTATAATACACGTTATTATTATTATTATTATTATTATTATTATTATTATTATTATTATTATTATTATTATTATTATTATTATTATTATTATTATTATTATATTCATAACGTGTCAAATTGTTATTGACTCGCAATTAAGTAGTCGTTTTAGATATTTTGAATATTTATCGATACTTCTTGTACGTGTTATTGTCTCTATCTGAAGTAAGTTTATTGTTTTGCATTATTTTTTTCACTTATTATTTATTTATTTAATTTTTATTTTTTTATAAGATTTTTAACTCTTACTTTTTTTTTTTATTAGTTATGTATACATACTTTTTCTTCGTTTTTTAAATCATCCTTGCGTTTAACTATAATTATTATTTTCATGTACCGCTGTCGGATTGTTTTATTAATACTGTTCTTCATTTTGCTGATTTTTGTAAATTGTAATCTTAAATTAATATTTTTTCATTTTATATTTTTTATTTGTAAATATTCACTTGATAATAACCTAACAACCGAAAAGTTGTAGCGATTTTAACTTCTTTTTTGTTGTTTATTATAATAAAAAAATCACTACATTCCACATTCTTCAAATTATTTTTTCATCATCGTCGTATTGCTCGGTGCCGAGCGTCGTGATCTATCGTGTAATTTTTCGTATAATTCGTCTCCAGTTGTTCCGATTTTCAATCATCCGCATCAGTTTTTCATGTGATAGCTTTGTCCAGGACTTGATCTATATATCGTCCTCTTGTTCGTTTACCATTCATCTTTCCTTGAATCATCCATTTTTCTATCGAGTCTCTTCTAATTATGTGTCAAAGAAAACTTAATATTATTTTTTCATGTCCACTCGATAATGGGCTTAAGTGTTTCGTAGTATTTTTATATATGAAAATTTAGTTATTCTAACTACTTCGTTATTGTTTACATGTAACTTCAAAACCTTTTCTGGGTTAACGTTAATTACCACGAAGATTTTAACAGTTTCAGTCACAGTACACTGTACACGATTTTTTTAAACTAACAAAGTTGTCTACAATTCAAAATAAAGAGAATTAAAAGAAAAAAATATTTAAAGAACACGTTCAAAAATAACTGAAATCGTTTAATAAGCAATATTGTACACACATATCACTAAGATTCACTTCTGCGTACGTTAACGTCAGGTCTAAATATTTAATCCTAGCATGAATTTTTTGGCGTTTATCGAATTTTTCGAAATATAATATCCGAAATTCGTATCTATGTACCAATACTCTTTGGAAAGTATGTAACCGATTGTCAAAGCAAAATGTACCGCTCCCCTACTAACCAATCCTTATAACAATCAGCCCGTTTATAAACTAGCTGACAAACTAGAATTAATCGCTACTCATCTCTCAGGCACTAGTAAACTTTGTGATGATTCGGTTCTGCGTGCTTGTTACCATAAAAAAACTCGCTAATTAATTGTTCTTCTGATAGGTTTTCCTTCGTTACACCATCTGAAATTTATAACTGTATTAAATCGTTAAGAAATAAAATGTCGTATGCTGATGATATTGCTGCAACTATGGTTAAGCTCCTAGTAAAGCGATAGTTTATCTTACTAAATTAATCAATAGCATTTTTAAGTTTACTTTTCGACTAAGTGGAAAATAGCAAAGATTATTATTCTCCCAAAACCTGGTAAAGATATTAGTGATATTCGTTCGTCCCATTAGCTGATTATGTACTTTTAGTAAAGTCGTCGAAAAAATTATACTAAACCGGTTACAAACTTATTCTCTAACTCGCAATATTCTCAAAAATGAACAATTCGCCTTTAGGGGTATAGTTGCCGGAATAACTGATTTCATCACTGATAATTTTATCCTTAATAAGGACACTGGCTTATTGTTAATTGATATTGAGAAAGCATTTGATACAGCTCGGCGCAATGGGATTTTTTACAAATTAATTAAATTCGGTTATCCACTTCATCTCATTAAATTAATTTGGTCCTATTTAAGCGAATAAAACATTTTCATCACCTAGGTTTACAATCATCATTTAAAACTTTTTTTGCGGGTGTTCCGCGCAAGGAAGTATTTGAGGTCCTTACCTATTTTTAATATTATTAAACGATTTTTCTAATATATCCTTCGCCCATGCGGGTTTTTATGCTGACGTTTTGGCATTATTTTATACATCGTTCAGAACTGATATCATCTATACAATAGGTTACAAAAAGTGACAAATACTATTTACATGTACTACAAACGCTGGATGCTAAAATTAAATACCGAGAAATCGCACGCTTTACTGTTTACTAAGAGATTTCCTCCTTCTCTGTCTGATATTACTATTAATAGTAAATGCATCAGTCGGCAGAAGCAGGTTAACTACCTAGGAGTTACTCTAGACTCTCGTCTTTAATTTAACGCACACATTAATAAATCTATCGGTGATGCGAAAAAAGTTATTCGAATATTTCCAGTTACCGTTCTCATCTTTATTCGGTAAACAAGAAATTAATTTACACTACCATTATAAGACCTAGGTTTGTTTATGCTTGTCCGGTCTGGCGTTGTCCATTAGTACTTACAAAAAGCTCCAGGTAATGCAAAACCAGTGTTGCAGAATATCATTAAATGCTCCCCGATGGACTAAAATACTAAATATTCCTCATATTTATAAATTATCAAAGAAATTTTATGATAAATGTATCATGACAATAACTTAATTCAGGTAATCGGGAATTATAGTATGCTTGATCTCAACATGCGTTTTTTTTTTTTTTACTGTACCGACAATTTCCTGTCATAAACAATAATGATCGTGAAGTAAGGAGAAGGAAGAAAAGGTTGGAGTATAGAATGTGAACAAGAGGAGGAAAGTGAAAGAATATTATTAAGCTGGCAATTCCAACGAACAGCCAGATTTGGATCTACAAAGAGGAAAAATATATTAATTTTTTTATTATTATTATTATTATTATATAATTTATTTCTCGCAGAGTTTAACCATTATACGTAGCGTCCCTGAGAACAATGTAGCCACTTAGGTAATTGGAAGTGCATCGCGGCACCACTTTCTTCGTTTTAGCCGACTGTTGGATCTGACTGGAAAATCTCTAGTAAACATTCGGTGTACCAGTGGATTCGAATGGAACTGAAGCTTTCCGAAGAATCTTCTATATTGTTCCGTATAAACATCCTTCACGTATGAAACGTTCAAATTGTCATGTAATATGTCGTTCGATACAAAGTACGGTGCAGATGCTATTGTACGCAGGATTTTGGACTGCTGTTGCTGTACTCTGTGGAGATTACTTCGGCTTGCTGTTCCATACAGTTCTAATCCATATCTCCAAATGGGAGCGATGACCGATAAGTAAACATTCCGCTTTACGGCTAGGTTGAGAATTGATTTACGTCCTAGCAACGGCCGGAGCTGTTTAGTCTTTATTATCACACACCTTCTTGTGTACTCCACATGATCACGCCACGTTAACCGCACGAAAGCCAAATTGGTGATTCGGTAATACGTCTCGACTCTCTATAATCGTAGCGATTCGATTTAAGATTAACTTCTCCAAAACCTTCGATAACGAGGAGAGTAAGCTAATGGGCCGGTATGATGAAGTCTCAGTCCGCGGTTTTCCAGTTTTATGCACCATGACTATCACCGACTTCTTCCACATCTTAGGAAAATATCGCATCCTTAGAATTGCATTAAGGATATAGCAAAGAAGGATAGCCGCTCTCTTCGGCAACCGTGATATTATTTCTCCGGTAATTTTATCCAAGCCAGGAGCCTTACGCGACGGCATATTACGAAGACATACAAAGACTTCGTTCGGAGAGAAAACCTTAGTAACGTTTTCGCACTGGCGCGGCACACTTAACAAACTTTGTATTCGATCAGAGTGAACCTTGTCACAATCAGGAAACGGGATAAAAACTGTGCCAAGGTGCTCCGCAAACGTATTCGCCTTTTCCCTGTCAGTTTTAACCCAGTTGTTATTTGATCTAATATTATACGGTTCTTCTGGTTGACTTAACAGTTTTTTGACTGAGGACTATACCGGCTTCCCGCCATCATTAATAGATTACGTGTAATCCATAAAGATTTTGTTCTTATGCTCTCTGATTTTATTTTTTAGTTTGTTGTGCATCTCTTTATAACTGTTGTATAAGGATGGGTAATGATTACGCTGCCATCTTCTTCTTGCTAACCTGCTTTCCTTTATTAATTTTCTTATTTCCACCGGTATATACAGATTTTGATGGTATTTCTCTGCAACGTGATTAGTTGAGTTGATACACGCATATTGTATGAGGCTAGTAAGATTTTTAACGGCGGCGTCAATGTCACCTTTGTCCTTTAGCTTAAGCTTTAAGTCAATGTTATTCTCAATAATACCCGTAAAAATATTCCAGTTGGTAGTCCAGTTTGTAAGTCTCTGTTGTTTGGGAACGATTTTAGGATGTACATCTATAGTGGCAACCACTGGAGTATGATCAGAGGATAGATCAACGACCGTTCTGCATTCCCTGCTATATCTTTGCAGGCCACGAATGATGAAGAAATCTAAGACCTCTGGAAGCCTGTTGAGATGACGCGGCCAATACGTAGGCGTCATTGGAGATAAGATGGCAAGTGCGTTATAGATTTGTACAGCTTTCTTCCAGATGGATTTACTGTTCTTGATCCCCATATTTTGTTTTTGGAATTATAATCGCCACCGCATATGAACACGTTTCCTAATTTGTTTAAAATTGAGTTGTATTACATTTGCGGTATGCAAAATCCTGGATGACAATAGATTGCAGCTACTGTTATATCCTTTGCTAGTGTTTCAACGTTAATTGCTACAATCTGGTATGCGAATGTGCTGTAAACGAAATTTTTGTATTGTTTGTACTTATCCTTGACCAATACCATTACACCCCCATGAGCCGTTCCATCCGGATGGTGAGCCGAATATGCTACATAACCCCGAACTTTGAAGCTCTTCTCGCACATGAGATGGGTTTCTGTGATTAGTGCAATATCAATATCGTTTTGTTGGAGAAAAAGTTCAAATTCGTTTCTTTTTTGAGTGATGCCATTCGCATTCCACAGTACTAACACGAATGAGTGTTGTGTAATTATATTAGTGTCAAGTATCATTTTGGAAGTAATTTTTCAATTTTGTCAAGAGCGATATTAATTGATTAATTGTAGATTTGAATTCGTTTAGGAACGTTGTTAACATTATTGAGACTTCGTTACCAGTATAGCTGTAGTTTCCGTTGGTATGTCCACTGAACATTTGATCTATATCAGTTTGGTTTTCGACATAATTTATATTACCCATTCGAGCGACGTTAGCATATGATCCTCGATTTAATGAACATTAGATATAAAGCATCGTCGTATTAAGAACCGATTTCTAATTGTAGCATTTATACGATCGGATCTGTGTTACAATTTTTTATTTTTATTTGTTCATATACAAGTTAAACTAAATTTAATATACCAGCTAATAAATTTTTTTTAAATTTTCCTATTATTATTTTACTGTTATTTCCTTTATTATTTCTTTAGTTTTGTAAAGGCATTTAGTTGTATTTAACCGCTAAGGTAACTTTAAGGATACTATATGTGTATGTACATATAAATTCTTCATGATTTATAGAATGTCTTATTGAAATAAATATAAATATACTAAAAAAAAAACATATATACTGCAAATATCACTTTATATTTTAACATTCTTGAGTCGTTAACGTGAAGGAAATAGGAACAAAATTCGATATTAAAGGAATAATTGCTAAAATTTTGTCGGCCGTACGGTACAATTTAAATTGTACACTAACGATACCGGCCGGACGACAATCTATAGTATTATCTTTCACGCTCTTAGATACATATAGATATATACACACAAACACACGCACACAATCATTTACGGAAAAGAAATGAAACCTACGGTAAGTTATCGTTCAATTTATCACTTTCAATTTTGCTTCGTCGTTATGCCAAGCTACGGTATGTGTTAAAATTAGGTCACGACGTCATCTACCGGACTTCACTATTATTACGTCATCTGTTCTTTTAACTATGACGTCATAGTTCTGAACATTGCGTCATTGTAGGAACGGTTTTTCTAGCGTATGGAGGAATATTTCCGTTTTATCGGTATAGAAGATACTACAATGGTTGTTCTCGAAAGAGTATAAAGAAAAAAAATGCGATGGAAATTTTTACTTGGCTTTTTTTTTCAAAAACCCAAATGTTTTTTGACAAGTTATATATATATATATATATATACTAAAATGTGAATTAAAAAAATGGTTACAAAATAAGGAAAATGTAGATAAAATACTATAAGAATAATGAAATGACGAGGATTATGAAGTACAAATATAGTATGATACAATGCGGATGCCAGGGTTCTACTACCGATTGGAAAATTAAAAATTTGATGTAAATGGGAGCCTATATGTGGACGATTAGAGTGGAAATATATTGTTTGCAAATAGAAAGGTAATATGAATTAAAACTACTCTAACAGATGTATAAATGTATTCTATGTGTAGCGTGGTATTGATCAGTATTTAAGCTCACTTTGGGAGTTAAGTTAGTATGTGAGAGTGTAAATGAGTTATAATTATATAAATAAACGGTAATTAAAGAAATCAATACAATAAATGTAATCAAAATAAACATTTATATTAAGCGTAAATGTATAATATTAAATCATAAGAAATATAATTCGTCGACAAGCGAAAGCTTGACGGGATAAGTAGTATTAAAATAATTCTATTATGTCGTATAAGTGTTGTTGTGTTGTTGTGTGTATATATGAGGCGTGATTATGAGTGTATATATCATTATAAAATTTATCACAAATATACGTTAAAAAAAAAAAAAAAAAAAAGTATTTGTGTACGTATATTGTGTATATATTACATGCGCATATACACAACTACAGGCGCACAGTATGTTAGACGTGTATCTTTCCAGTTGAATTCAGAATGATAACATGGATCTAACTTCTAGTAAAAAAATTAATTTTGTAAAAATTCTACACACCTCCAACATACAACACGGTCTATCGTATGATGAAATTTAGAATGTACAAAACAACAAATGAAATTAAATAATAATATACGTGATCGATTACTTTGAAATTATTATATTACGAATCGAATTTATACTTGCGCATAATTCTATTTGTCGTTAATACACGTTCATTACAGACTCGTTGTTACTGGTGCTATTTCATCGGGAATCATGTTTACATCCCCTCGGTATGTTTATATGGAGTACACTCGCGGAGACTACTTTAAACAAAATAGTTTTAATTTAATTCGCTACATTCGTTTTCAATTAACTTTTTGAGGGAGTCACTCCTGCGTAATCTTCGTAAAACACGGATATATTCGCTTTACATACAATTAGGGAAATCAGAAGAATACAACTCGTGTGAATATATTAATGTTCGAACACATTCCAATATTCTTTACCGGAATTTTTTAATAAAAATATTTCATTAATCGCCGAACTTAGGGAATCAATTGGAGGTTGTACTAACATTTCCAACATAGATTTCATACAAACATGTCAAAACGTTGCAATGACATATACCGAGACTTAAAAGAAATTACCAGGTTCGCTTGCAAACGCGTAAAGAGTCTGGAAAAACACGCTAATGTTGAAGTCATATTGGAAAATTTTGAGGATTTAAGACGGTTTAAATGTCGAAAATCATCTGATTTAGTGAAGTAATGAAGAAGTCGAATAGTCACTTCATTGGAAGTGTAACTCTTCACAGGTCGTTATTGTCAAAGACAATCTTAAAGAAAAAGGAAAAAAAAACATCAAAATGCGAGATTTATAATATTAATATATACCGATGCAAAAAGAGAAGAAGTAAAAAATTAAGAGAGAATATTTAAACTACGTGCGAGATTATCTCGTAAACATACAAATAGTACCACAACGTTTCTATCCAGACTTACCCTCTTCATATATGATACTGGATTGTATAATTTAATACTTATTTTCCTGTGTGCCTCTAGCCATTGGTTGCTGTATATGGCACATTAATTTAAATAATAATTATAATAATCATACTTTTTTTAGTTTAATATTACAATTTTTTATCTTGGGATTGATAATATAACTTTATAATTTTTAGTTTTCCTGGATTAAAGATTCTTGTACTTGTATTACACTTTGTTGACGTTGATATTATTAGTAATGTTACTTTGTGATGTTATGTGAAACAACAAAATTTTTTAACTGTGTATGTCCGAAAGAGGGTAAGAAATAATTGCAACCGCTAGCATTTTTAACCACGAGTCGGCGCCACTGATAGAACGCGAAAAATTTTGTGGTTAATAAACAAGTCCCGTAATGTAGACCGGTTCTTTGGTTTAGTAAAAGTCAAGTGAAGGGGGGGAATTTTCATACACGTGGTATTGCATTCTGGAATAATATCTAACTACCCGGCAGTTCAGAATTAGGTGTGAGGAAACGACGTCTGCAATCGGCAGGAATACTATAAGGTCGCTTCTTAAGATCTATCCTTTATCTCCTTTACACAGCCGATATCCCAACAAACAATCGTACAGTTCAGCAATTCTAGCTACAGATAAAATTCAACAGCGTGCTACTGAAAATGTACAGCTAACAAATGAATGAATTAATTGGCTGACACGTTGGAAAATTAACAACGAAAAATCGGTGCACATAAACTTCACCTTTCGGAAAACAGAAAATATTTCGATGACACTGAATCAGCAGATAATTTCACAAAAAGAGTCAGTCAAGTACCTAGGGATGTACATCGATTAGCATCTAAATTGGAGGGTCCGGCAGAAATGTTTGGAAATAAAAGCAAAAATAAGAAGTATTTATCGGCTAATAGGAAAGAACTCAATCTATTGAAAATAAACGACTTTCGTATATGGCCACTGTTAAAACTATTCGGATTTATGGAATACAATTGTAGAGTGGTACTAGCATTTTCAATATAGATTCCGTATAAAGACGGCAAAACATTGTACTTTGTACGATCATCCGTGCATATCGATTTGAACGCAATAATGTCATACTCCAAGACTATTCCAACGGTCTCATCGATGAAATTACCAGGTTTTCTTCCAAATATGCGAAAAGATTGGAAAAGCACACCAGTTCCTAATGTCGTACAGCTCCTGAAAAACTCTGAAAATTTAAGACCACTTAAACGTCGAAAACTATATGATTTAGTGAATAGTTAAGTCGTGTATGAAATCGGAGTCACTTCATTGGAAGTGTAACTCTTCACACATGCTTTCAACTTCATCGTCATCGTCAAGTCGTCACAATAATTTTAATGAAATATATTATTTATATATATATAATAAACTCCACGGATCAGCAATATACTGATGCATTTGAAATGAAATGCTGGCGCATAATGCTGGGTATAAAATGGCGCGATAAGCAAACGAACGTCTCGATCATTAAGCGTCTTAATATAGATAAACGATTGTCACAAAACATACGCGATAAAATGCACAAATTTTTCGGTCATATAATGCGTGCACGAGACTTAGACAGGACAATCAGACTAGGAAGAATGAACGGACATAGAAGAAAAGGTCGGCCAATGACCCGATGTACGAAACAAATATGCCGACGTGTTAAACTGTCAATACCAGATTTGGTACACTCGGCAGATGATCGACAACTGTGGAGGAATTTGATTGCTACATAATGGTCACGACGGTCAATTATGATCAATATACGACTGTAGATATATATATATATATATATATATATATATATATATATATATATATATATATATAGCGCCTAGATTTCGCCAAACTGAAGGCCTCCAACCCAAGAATATAATAACAAAATTATGTAATATATAAACATAAATACCGTACACCTATATAATTAAACATAGTTATAAATTCCACATGATTGGTACAATTCCTTTCATTTCGCTCTATCGGAGCTTAATCGCAATCAAGTAGAACCCAACCTTTTTGAAGTCATCTGCCCACCGTAGCGCTTGTCTGCCTCTATACTTCCTTTATTGCAGATTGGAACCCACTTGGTTACCTCTGCGGCCAAACCGTCCCGACGAATCATGTGACCGGTCCAGTTCTATTTCACGCTGACTGCCAATTTATGTTCTTCATTTTGGTTTTTGCCTAATGGTTTCCGAGCGAATTCTATCAATTCTTCTGATTCCAAGAATAGGTCTCTCCATTGTTCTCTGCATACGGCTAATTTTATCGATATGTGCAACTATATTTCAGCACGGTATAAAAGTATTTTTATTTTATGAAATTTTTAAATTTAAAAAAAAAAAAGTACCTTTCATTTTTTAGTTAGAATAAGAATGTATATATTTCCGCAAAATAATATTTTAGAAAAAAAAAACTTGTTTCTTGACCGATAATCTTAAATATATATAATAACTCTACGCCGAGTTAAGTAATACGTAATATGTATTAGTATTATTATATGTAGAAAAATTCCAGGAAAAAAACGGCATCGTGTTTTATTAATCGATCGATAAATAAACATTAGATAAAAATACACGTAAAGGAACAATAAATTTTCGTTAAAACAAGAAAAAAATGTCGAGAAAATTCCTCGGGTGTCTTAAAACAAAATATGTTCGTCTTTATATATTTTATATGCTAGACTTAGGGATTGATAATCAGTACCTTTACTATTCAGTAGAACGCGTTGAAGAATTTTAGTTTCCTATACTACGTATTGTTTAATATTGTAATAAATTTCAAGAAATATAATTTATAATATTCTTTTTTTTTTTAAACGGGCGAATGTTGGAATTAACAACGTATAAAGCACCTTCCGAAAACGTTTTAACCGTTCCGATTAACGAATAACGTTTTTATAATTTATTCGCACTTACTTTACTATTTAATATACCGCCATCTATCGTCCAATAACGAAAGTATCATAGTTCGCTTAATCGCCGTCAGATATAAATACTATAAATGCCGAAATGTAATTTTTCCTAATGCCTAAACGTATTTTCTACCTTAGCCATCTATAAGGCGCATAAATTTTTAATGGTAAATGGAATTTGGTCGACCTAAAATATGTTAATTTTCTCGTAATACATTAAGAATTTTCTAGAAATATATAAAAAAAAAAAAATAATGTTATACAGGAGTCGTTGATTATTTCGCCCACCAAACTGTATAATTCTCTGAAAAAAATATTTTAGGATGTGGTTGAAATTATTAAAACGAAGTTCGCGAAAAGATTGTTTTTTATATATAACTGTTATTTACCCACTGCAACTGGCTCGTTTTATAGCTATCTAGAAATTTTTATGGAAATGAAAAATGTCATATACGAGAGGCGACCCGATGCTTCAAATAAATCAAGATACTGCGCAATATAGTTCAAACATTTCTACAGCATATGCTCCACTTCTAAGACGAAAACCATGATTATTTATAGACAGAACGATAACTGTCCGGGATTACACGCTGTTAACGGCGTATTGTGAAACAATTTGGATACCCAGGTTCGATAGTGGAAAATCGAGGAGGATCTGAAGCAGAAATAGACATAGAGTAAACATAACAAAAAGCGTGATGGTACGTCTAAAACGTATATGGGGGTTGATCCCGCTATATCGAAAAAAGTGAAAATAAAATTGGTCAATAGTTTGGTCTTCTCGGTGTTTCTGTACGGCGCAGAAACGTGGTCACTGCGGAAATGTGACAGACAAAAGATAAATACGCTGGAAATGTATTGTTGGAGGCGGATGATAAGAATCCCACGTGGACTGACAAGAAAACGAATTACTCGATATTACAAGAAATTGGCGCAACAAACAGAAGATTGTGCTCGGTAGTAATTAGAAGAATATTAACATACTTCGACCATATAATAAGAGCAGATGGATTTCAGGCGAAAATTCTTGAGGGAAGAGTTGAAAGAAGAAGAAGACGTGGTCACGCGCCTACAAGATGGTCAGACGTGGTACGGACAGTAGTAGGAGGAAATTTTGCAGAATGCGTCCGGATGTCTCACAAGAGGGATTCATGGCGACATCGTGTACGACAGATGAATTTTTCAGAATCACGATATCTCCACGAGAGATTTATGATTCACAGAGAGAAATATATTAAAAAAAAAATAAAAATCATAGAAGATTGAAGCGTATCCTATTTATTAAAGTATTTTCTTTAACTTTATTAGAGGCTGTCTCGTTGACATACTTTCGATACAATTTAATTTGTAACAATTTACTTGACTACTTATCTACATATATCTTTTCACGTATATAAGTATATATGTATATAAGTATACATATATATATGAAACAGACTGTATGTCTTTGATAGCAGATTTGTTTGTTACTTTTTTTACTGCAATCTAATATACATTAATTACTTGTAACTTTCACTTTACACTAATAATCTTATTATATATAGTTCCGGCATGAGAGGAGATAACACTATTCGCTAGGGATACGCGATCTTAACTTATATGTATTTATTTGTTTAATATATATATATATATATATACAAATATACGTTCTTGTGCTTCTTAAATTTTCATGACTTACTGAGACACATAATCGTATATTTCCCATTGACATATATATATATATATATATATATATATATATATATATATATATATATATATATATATATATATGTATAAGAAATTAAATGTTTTCGCATATTGTGTTCACACTAAAAAAAATTGTACGAATTATCCAGCATTAACGCTCAATGGAGTAGAAATCCCCACCATAGGTAGTGTGAAATACCTTGTGTGCACTTGAATCGTAAATTGACGTGGCGAAAACACATTAATGCCAAAAAAAAACAACAGCTCAACATAAAAATTATTAGCATGTATTGGTTAATCGGAAAGACATCTCTTCCTATAGAAAGCAAAGTCTTGTTGTACAAGACGATCCTAAGACCTATATAGTCCTACGGGATAGAATTTTGGAATTCAGCCAGCAATTCAAATATCGATGTCATACAGTTAGCCCAAGGTAGGATCTTGCGTTCAATAATCGGTGCGCCATGGTTCGTGAGCAATGATGATATACGTAAAGATTGGCAAATGCCATCAATAAAAGAAGTGATCTGCAACCGTAAATGCAACGGCTAAAAAAACACATTAACCACCAGGAGAACCTGAGAGTAAACCGGCCCAGAATCGTACGCTTAAAAAGATGTAATATTATTAATTAACATATTCCATAAGATCGCGCCTAGGGCTTGCGTACCATTTGGAAAATAGTCCAACCATAAGATAAGGAGCTGTGACCACTGGGACACGCTGCACTAAATAAATTAATTTGATTCTTAAACGTTATCCTCGCTGCTTATTGCCTCAAATAGCCAAATTGCGAGCCAAAAAAAAAACACTTTTAATAATATACTTTACTTCTATTACTTTTTATTAATAATCTTATATATATATATATATAGTTCCGGTATGAGAAGTGGTAACACTACTCGGTACGGATACATGATATAAATTTATATGTATTTATTTCTTTTATGTATATATATGTACAAATATACGTTCTTGTGCTTTTTAAATTTTTATGACTTACTGAGCCACATACTCGTATATTTCCTATCAACATACATATATATGATATCAAAGAGATGGGTTTGCTACCATTCGTCGAAGATATGATTCCGCTCCTTTATAAGCTTACATTCCGTTCTACGAATCCGATTAGTCTCGTCTTTTACTTTTCGACTTTCTCCTATCCTCGTTTACAGTGGTGCCGTCCTTTTTTTTTCTTTTTTAGCGTTAACCTTATTCTTGTACATCAACCTTTGAACCGCCTACATTAATTCGCAACACTACGTTTTATTATTTATTCGCGAAGTTACGCGACCTAGTAGTAATAGTAGTATTAGGAGTAGTGAGGAATAGAAAAGTGCGCGTATGCGTGTGTGAATGAAGGAACAATATCAGATTAATTAGCTCATAAGACAAATTGCACATTACTAAATAATTCGATTATACGACAAATTGTACATTTTGAATGCGAGAGAAAGTAAATAAATACATATAAATCCGTCGACAAGCAATTGCTTCATGGAATGTAATAAATTTTAACAACAAGGGATGTGTAAGAGTGCTAATGTGCATGCACTGATTTTTATTTATTTTACAAATATACGGTTTTAAAAAAAAAAATGTGATTTATGATAATGACTATATATATATATACACACATTTTTCTTCCATTTTCAAGGTGTTTTTCCGACAACAGGATCCACTGTATAAAATACCCTACGTTGCTTATAGAATATATGTGTATTTTACATGGATTTTCAATATATATGCAAGGAAAAAGCACGCGGAATCAGATTTTGAAAATGAAACAAATTATAGAAAAAGCCAGAGAATATTATGTGCCTGTATATATAGCATTTATAGACTATAAAAAGGCTTTTGACAGCGTGATATGGGACAAGCTATGGATAATTTTGTCCGAAATGGGTGTTCCTAATCATCTTATAATGCTAGTGAAATCACTTTACGAAAACAATTATAATACAGTACGAGCAGATAATTATTTCTCTAAACCTTTCAAAATATCAAAAGGTGTTAGACAAGGATGTATCCTATCGCCACTTTTATATAACATATACTCTGAATATATAATGCGACGTACTCTTGCCGCAGAGGAAGGAGGTATTTCAATTGGTGGAGCAAAAATTAATAATTTGAGATATGCCGATGACACGGCAATTTTTGCATCATCTATGGAAGAATTAAGTATAACTTTAAATAAACTGACGACAGTAAGCCATGAATTCGGAATACGTATAAACAAAAATAAAACAAAAATTATGATAGTGGATCATAATAATGAAAACATATCTAATACTTCACAACAATTACACGGATATGAAGTCGTCAACGAATTTGAATATCTAGGTGTCCGGATCAACAATAAAGGAGGCTCAAGCAAAGAAATAAGGAGACGATCTGCGATGAGTCTAAATGCTATGAATAAGTTGCAACGTATCTGGCGGGATGGAAATATCAATTATTCTACAAAAATACAACTTGTTCGTTCCCTGGTGTTCTCCATCTTTACCTATGGTTCCGAAACATGGGTAATAAACTCCACAGATCAGCAATATATTGATGCATTTGAAATTAAATGCTGGCGCATAATGCTGGGTATAAAATAGTACGATAAACAAACGAACGTCTCAATCATTAAGCGTCTTAATATAGATAAACGATTGTCACAAGACATACGCGATAAAATGCACAGATTTTTCGGTCATATAATGCGTGCACGAGACTTAGACAGGACAGTCACACTAGGAAGAATGAACGGACATAGAAGAAAAGGTCGGCCAATGACCCGATGTACGAAACAAATATGCCGACGTGTTAAACTGTCAATACCAGATTTGGTACACTCGGCAGATGATCGACAACTGTGGAGGAATTTGATTGCTACATAATGGTCACGACGGTTAATTATGATCAATATACGACTGTAGAGATATGTATGTATATATAATCAGTCGCTTGATCACAGCGTTATTGTTTTCTTTTCAATTCATCTCTATCCACTGCCGCTAATTTTAAATAGCAATAAGCATCAAACTCGTATACACTATCCATTAGAAGTCCAATGTAAAATTTCTTTAGCCGTCCCCGTCTTCTTCTGGTTTCTCTTACCTTGTAAGATTCGTATGACCAATACGCTGTGTTTCATCACATGACCTATCCATCTAATTCTTCTTCTTCTTCTTGTTAAACCATCTGCAGTCGAAGATGGGTGATTTTCATAGCTACTAAACTCTTAATTTTGGACGCCTCTTGGAGCTGGTGTTCTGATATTTGATTCTCACATATGTTTCCCAGAAAAGTTTTCTCCTATCAGGTTTTCAATGACCAATAATTTCACCATATTGTACAAGATGGAATAGGTGATATTTTTCTGTCTATGCATGTGTCCATAGTATTTTAACTTTCTGGTCGGACGGTATAAAATACCTCAGCTTGGTTTGACATTTCATTCAGGGCTTCTCTGTTGGTCACGTGATTTAGGTATGATATTTTTAGCATTCAACGATAAACGTACATCTCAAAAGTTTCGATTTTCTTCTGCAAGGTATGTCTGAGAACCACCCAGCTTTCCATGCCATATAATTGACCATATGTAACATCGCAGCAGACGTATTCGTAGTTGTAATTTCAAATCCTTCCGAGTCAACAAGTTTTTCATGTTAAGAAAAGCTTTCCTCGCTTTCTCTATTCGTTCTCTTATCTCTATTGATGTTCGCTCGTGGAACCATGTACCTTCGATAATTAATTTTTTCTTCTTCATTATTTATTCCCTGTATCTGTCGGACATTTTGGTGATATTTATGTATAATCCGTATGATGCGCTGATCTGTTAATTCTTCTCGCGTAAAGATAATTATAAAATTCTTTCATGTTTTCCAAAACGATTTTATTACGTATTTTATCAGTCGGTTTGATATTCATCGTGCCCTTCCAGTATTTCAAGTTCTTCCAATTTTTCAATATAGATCTTGTTATTCATCTTTCACATTATACAATACTTCACACATACGTTTCCATTAAATGTTTCCATTAAATATTTCCACAGTAGTACCCAGGTCATGGTTTAATATCATTTTCCTTCGTATTAGCCGTTGCTTCGCTACGTTTAATCTGTTATTTATGTCTTCTGGCATCATTTCTATCTTGCCACACAAAATACATTTTAAAAATTTATAATTTGGAAAATAAAATCAAAATAATTTTATATCGTATCGCGATATATTTCATTAAAACAGCCTACTAGTTTCACTGGCTACAGCGTCGTAGGAGATACTTCATATGACTTTTATAGATTTGAAAAAACCTACAACTGTGTTCCGTATCATTTAATAATTATTCGGTACGCTACTAAAGATCACGGAGTTTCTGAAGAATTGATAAAATGGGCGTAACTACATATAGAAAAATAATAAATAAAATCAGATCTATAACGAGATAAGATAATTTCTTTATGCAAATAGGGCGTTTATCACTGTGCTGGGCACCAAATACGAATACCTTAAATCCTTCTGTGTGTATACAGTATTAAAAGAATGCCATCCGGGATAGAGTACAAATACGGTGCAACCAATCGAAAATATTTCGAGATAAAATCAATGTTACGAAGACTATATGAGAATGGATGTAAACTGGATTATAGGCATTGATGGGAACAGCTGTAACGGATAAACAACTTCAAATATATGTGGTTCCTTTATACGGACAACTAACGGTACTTCTGATGTAGTTTGTAACGGGATAAATTGAAGTGGAAGTCAAGGGAAGGAGTGTTATGCCATAAACGTCGAAAATCTACCGTATTGTCGTGCACCGGTCGCCTTATATGGTGGGAAGTGTTGACAAGTCACCAAGAATGATCATTAAATTCTCCGAGTGATAGAAATGTGTATGCTCCGATGAGCTTACCTGATTAAGTGTAGCAATTAGTGCAGTACCCATTATTAATAAACGCCGTCAATCGCGTGTAAATTATACGGGAATATAATGCGAGCCCGAGGGAATAGAACAAACTCACTATTTTCATTGCCCTATCAGTTACGAGTAAACGACACCAGTAGAACCGCGTAACTAAAGATGGATGGAAGTGATCGAAGCCGATTTAAAAAACACCGACATAACCCGACGTCGAATCGAAATTCCTGAAAACGTTCCATATTAATAATATACCCTGCATTAACTGAAAAATGCTTTTCAAGAAAAATAAGATAAAACCGAACCTGCTTAGTATTTGACCGGTCAAAGGTTCGATTACAGCTCACGGCACAAAACTTTTTCACCGTCATTTTTTAACTGTTAATTATCGCAGAAAATTTATTATCAAACCACTCCGTATAACATCACGCGCAGCTGCATTGCAAATAATTAATTGTTTCGAATTCCAACGCAAAAATAACGTACAATGCGTTAGTCACGATGTTCAGCAACGAACGACACGACTGCGATAATGATGATGATGATATACGCATACATATTCACGCATATGCGTAAATACGACTATTATTAAAAAATATTGACCCTTTCGCTCATTTGATGAATCTTCATAAGCTTATATAGAACCTTCTCCGTTCACAACTATCTACATAATGTCTGTACGCACGCGCACAATATAAACACAACACGCTTTGTAGCAAACCATTAGATCGTGTTTATTTCCATTTATACGATCGAATGCTTCTTTTAATATCAGAGCCCTTCAATTCAGACAGAAAGAGAACGATTAGGTTTATTTTTAAACACGCTACGTTGGAATTCATTTTTTTTTTAAATTATATTAACGCGTGTCGAGAATACCCTGGACTGAACATAGAACTAACCTCTCAATCCTAGAACAATGATACATAGAACCGAGACAAAGATTAGTCTACCTATTATAATACGGTAAGGGCTAAAATTCGTGGGTTACGCAATAAGACAGAACGGATTGGAAAAAATGGCAAAAGAATCAACGGACGGTCTCCGATCGGAGACTCATAAATTATATCAGAACAAATACGGACTTACGATTAGCGAAACTACTGAGAACTAAAAGGGCAAAATGTCGACAGTTGGTCTTCAAATCCACTAATTCACGATGATTGGTCAAATATAAGGACTGCAGAAGAATTTACATTACTCAGCAGTTAGAATTGTTCATTTGCCAATTATAATATATAAACAAAACGTATTATAATGAAAATTCACTATTATCGCATAATAATGCCTTTTATATTCTCCTAAAAATTCATATATACCCTTATAGTTTATATTATGTGTATGTAGAGTCCTGTTGGTGTGCACGATTGCGTGTGTATGCGAAATAACGTATTTGAAATTCATTCTTGTATACCATTATGCAACAGGAGGAACAAAAAGTCGTGGAATGTATATAAAATGAGTAACTCGCATGTTACAAACAAGTTACATTAAGATAACGGTTAATTAACCCAATTAGGAAAACAAAAACTTTTTCAAACTTACTTAAAGACGCGTCCTTCACTATGACAAACATGTGAAATAATATTCATTCTCAAAAACTTACCTGCAACCAAACAAAATTATAACAAAGGATGTCATAAAAATGGTAAAAACTAATAATTTTATGCATGCACATATGTACTACACACACACATATATATATATATATATAAATGCTTATTAATCATTAAATAATTTCTACGTTATTAATGACAACTTACACGAATAGTACCATTAATAATAGTGATAATAAAAATCATAACTTCGTTACGTACAACGTATGAGAACACTCGATTATCGTACGCCTATATAACGCGCGATGAATGCCTTAAATACTGATAAATTTAACCGTACTTATCGAACACGGCAAAATTTGTTACTCCATTCGACAGTTTGAATGGAACTATATCTTCAATTATTACTATTTAAAAAGTAAAACTAAAGTTAGAACTTTCGAACGTACTTATAATTTAGTGTACGTTTGAAAGTTCAGATTTAGGTTCCTTTCATTTCGGGAGGATTGATAATAAAAACGAAACGTTAAACACAGTGAATAATTATAGCATAATGGTGTATACTGAAAATGCAAGTACGAATCAGTTACAACAAAAAATTGTGCTACCATATAATAATAAATTCGTTTAATAACGTTATCAAAATAAACTTACATATATTATATAATTATGGTTTGTGTGCATGGTACATGATGAACATTTATACATGCTGTCGAAATAATATTTAAATAATTAGCTTCTTTAGGAGAATGGTAAATAATATTTCACAACAAACATAATCTTATGATAGTTAATATCAATTATCTATATATATATATAATAATAATATCTACGGACTTCATAATAAGCTTTAACATCCAACAGCCATCAATTGTATGTTCCGACTCTCCCTTAGCTCGTTATTAGTCAAACCGAGCTAATTAGTCTCGTTCCTGTGGATTTCAGCTCATGCTGGGATTCCAGGTCTCAGTTTCAGCTACTGATCTACGGAATTATGTCAGAAGGCTTCGACCAATCACGAATTTCGTTTTACCTTGGAAGACTTCGCTTCCAAACCGCACAAGTGACGTTATACTCTGCAGACTGCGGCTAGTTTATACAAAACTCACCCATTCAAACCTAATCAGCAGAACTACGGCTCCTCAATGCACCCTGTGTAGTGTCATGCTTTCCGTCTACCATAACCTCATTGACTGCCCTTTGTACTCCTCACTCAAATTGTTTCTCAACTTTCCCTCCTCACTTCCTGTTCACTTCAAAAATGAATACTCCTCTCTTACTAACCTAATCATGACCAATGTGTCTCTAGCCTTAGTTGCTGGACACGGTACGTTAAATTAATAATAATAATCATAATCATATATATTCACAACGCACACAATTACGAAACGATCGTTTCATAATTTACAGGCAGTACTAATAAATCGAAAGATAAAAATGGCCACCAAGATCAAAGAAAATCAGTGCTACGTCATGTTGTACGTCAAGTATGTAAGTAAAACGCATTAAATGGTTAAACGCATTCGAAATGTGAACATTACGGCGAATGTGGTGAATACCATGGACGGCGAAAACGAACTTGGAATTACTGCAGAAAAGTGAAATATAACGCTGATAGATGATCTACTGAGCAACAAAAGAAAGTTTGCAAGACACAAAATCCGACAAGGAGGAATATTCTTGCTTGCAATGCAAGCCAACATTGAAGAAAAACCGCCAGTGAGACGAAGAAGAATGTTCATGATAACAACAGGATTCAGGGAACGAAAACTGTGTGAAATAATAGATGGAGCGAGCAAAAATAGAAAAATGATTTGGCTTGATACAAAGTTGTTGTATGCTATCTTTTTCCATGTGTTATTCATATCAGAACCACTTAATACTGTGCGTTTCCCTTGTGCTGCTACTGCAGTTTTTCATAGACAAATCCATCATTAATTTAACTACTTTTGTTTTGTTTTATTAAGTATAAATACTGTTTGTTAAACTATACACTATATTTTTTATATATATATATATATATATATATATATATATATATATACACGCTCTGTTGCATTATATCGCCAAGTTTATATTAATATTTATTTATTGATCGTTCAATAATATCAACTTTATCACCATAAAACATTCATATTTATAAATTCGCATGCAAAAATATATATATTTATATGTGTGTGTGTGTACATATATATTGTATTAATTTTTTTAAACTATTAACTTAATGAAAACCACATAGTTTTTAATCTACATTTTCCGTAATATCTTCCGTAATTTATTCGTCAAATTGCACCGAGTATTGCCAAGAACGATGGCAATTTTTTAACTTTTAAGTTGAGGTGACGACAAAAGTTTGATTAGTCGCTTTGAAAAAATTTATTCCAGGAGGACAGAACGGTTGATTTTAAAATTTGAAATTGCCTATCGTAGAAAAATATATGAAAAGCCTATTCATATAAGCACAGCGCTTTTGCGAGACGCTTTTTCAATTTTTATTCGCACGAAATTCTTTTGACCCGCGACTTCGTTCCCGACCTTTGAATTTTCACGAAATTGCGTGTCGGCCATCTCGCCTAAAAATATTTTATTATATTAAAAAAAAAAAAAATTAATTCGACTAAAGGATACGGGGATACGTGATTTAACGATTTTTGAGCCGAAAATGTCGCGACTTTTTCATAATATCGCCTTTCCGGCGTAGTCTTAAGAAATTTAAATGATCCGTAAGAGAGATAAAGCGTAATAAATACCCGGACTAACATTATGGTTTGTTAGATACCGTAGATATTTAATAAAACAACGCCAGTAAATCAAAGTGGATAACAGTCGAAATAAACGTACTTATATAGATTAGGATCAGTTTTGTTGAGTAGTCGTCTATTATACAAGTCGAGTTGTGAATTTCTTCCTAACAGACGCCACCAGCGGAGTAAATAAAAAGTTATTTCAAATTTTGCATTTTTTAAAAATTAAATATAATATAAACCTATTGTAGTAATTTCAAAGAAAGAAAATCTAGAAGAGAGCATTTCACCAAACAGTTCTTCTACACTCTTCTTCACGTCTCGATATAATTTATAATTATATTTCGCCTTCTTTTGTAGTATTGTAGTATTGTATTCACGAAATTTATCGTTTTTCGTGTAATGCTTCCGTCCTTGAACCATCTTCTATAATCCTTGACTATCTTGTATTTCGTATTTGTTCAAGCGCTGAACATTCTAAAAATTGTATGTTCAGCTGAATCTGTTCCATCTTCATACATTTTGCAACAATCACTGCTTGCTATATCTTTTCAAATACGTCTGGAAATTTCCGTGACCCGTCATAATTTTATATATATATATATATATATATATATATATATATATATATATATATATAAATTGCGTTACAAAATAATCAGGTATTAGATGTTTGTTAGATAAACGTTCTATTATTTTATGCGTTCGGCGTCCTATATCATATTGCTCTTGCCGCTTGGCTATATATTTTTTTTATTTTATATTTATACGTACATTACATTGTATAATTCCGTCTGATATTAATTAATTTCGTCGTTAAATTTTGTATCGTTAACATTTTAAATTTGCGTTTACGACTATCATTCATCTATATAATATATTTATTTTTATACATCTTCGATCGTAATTCCACTCTCCGTAAGAATATCGCGATCAAGACAACAGCTCATACTTGTTCGCTTCCATCTCTGGCGATCTTCTTTATCATGGGCAAGCCTTGAAGATAGTCATCTTGCGCTCTGCCCTTCGATATTCATTTCCCCATCCTAAACCATGGTTCTTTCGATCGAAACGTGCTTACGTAATAAAAAATACAAAAACATATGTTGATAATCTGCGGATTACGTCAATTTCTTATAAAATAGATGCGTCAGTATACGTTTTTCCATTCGCGAAATTATAATAAATCGCCTCCAGTGCCTCATATTTCGAAACTATGTACACGATTCGGGCTTTCTAATTGTGCACGTTACTATACCGTAGGAAATATTGAAAAAATCAAAATGCGCCCCAGTCGGACCTTAACATATTCGTGACAGAAGCATTCCATCATATATATACTGGTCCACTTAACCGTTGCGCTCCGTGACGACTCAAATCTTCTCTCGATTTTACTTTCAAAACCTTATTTACCGGATCCTAAGTAAACGAAGCTTTCCACCGATTCAGACCTCGAAACTATTTCATGCTTTTTCATTTCTTATTACATTTTTCCGATCAATTACACCGTTAACCCATTGTTTACAATACAAACCACAATACTTATTCTTATTCCTTCCACATTTTAAATATATATATATATATATATAATATCATCGGGATACCCCCTAGTGGCTAGAGTAGGGACTTAGTCCTATACAGAAGGTACCGAGTTCGAATACAATCGGCGGAGTAAAAATTATTTATATATTCGTTTTAAATTATCTTATTAAACGAGCAATTTTTATATAATATATATTTCGTACGTACGTGTTATTTATTAAGCAATTAAAAATTGCCTCTACGAAAATAACGAATTTCGAAATTTTCGTTCCCAGTACAGCTTCTATAAAATTATGAAAATTTCATTCTCGATACTTATCTAAATGTACGTTAAAAATCTCAACTCGATCGCATTAACCGTTCGAATAAGCTTTTAGAAATTCGATTTTTACCGCGTACGCTTTAGTAAATATAATTAACATTTTATATTTCTCAGGTACCGTTTCGATTTCAGGTATCATCGGATGTTTCGCTAATATTTTTTAATCTCCGAAAGAATTATTTTAAGTGGAAAAATTCGATTGAAAAATTTCAAAATTCATTTCCAAAAAAATATTATCTTCTTCCGATATTTGTCGAAACCGAAATTATTGGTTTTAACTCCGGTAAATTTATGTCAAACGAAATTCTACACGATTAAAATAATTATATATGTAGTTGTAGTAATAGGTTTTAATCTACGAAAAAATTATTTTACGGGAAAACATCCGATCGGAACATTCCAAAAATTCATAATTAGGACGGGTCTCATTCCGATTTTATTTGAAATTTAAATTTTTAAAACGAAATTCACGTCATTTTGGTAGTTATAGTCGTAAAAGAAACGGTTATTAGATTTATCATTTAACAAAAATTTCACTGTTCTCTCTCCAAAAGAACCCACCTATATCCCACCTGCCAATCAAATGAGACCCAGTGTAATAGACCATGTATTATGCAAGCAATTTCCATATGTCACAAAACATATATCTCTTACCTGTCTAAGTTCCAATCATAATCCAATTTATTTTGAAATTAATAAATCTTTCGAACAGGTGCCTGAAAAATATGTATATAGTTTTCGGCATGCGGACTGGAATAATTACAGAAATTATATACGCAACGCACTAAAGATGTTTACACGTCCTCACTCTCCCAGCGAGATTAATAATACTGTCTCATTTCTTAATAATGTTATCCTAAGATCCTCACAACTACACATCCCGCAGAAAGCACTTGACACTAACCCCATGACTATTCCTTATAGCATTAAAATGTTAATAAAAATTAAAAATCTATTTCGTAAGCAGCACCAAAAGTATAAAACAACTCGGCTAAAATCAATTCTAAACTTCTTAACACGTTTAGTAAAAACTAAGCTCCTAGAACATCGTAATGATGTGTGGAATAACAAATTAAAATCATTGTCTATCAAGGACAAAAGCCTCTGGAACATTACAAAGAATTTCGCGCGCGTACATGTTAATATTCCGCCAATAACGCACAATAAAGATATTGCATATTCTGATAAAGATAAAGCTGAATTCTTAGCTCACCATTACTATCAAGTGCATAATCAAAACACAACCCTCTCCACCATATCTCATACAAAAAAAGTTGATCTCACTGTGCATAAATATTGTAGCGCTCCGCCAGCATCTGAATCATTAATTAAGCTCGCCACACCAAAAGAAATAAATTATTTCATAAAAAGACTTAAATGCAAGTCATCCACAGGACAAGACTTAATACACACATTAATGCTCAAGAACCTGCCTAAAATAGTCATAGTATACTTGACAAATATAATTAATGCTATTATAATCACTGGTCATTACCCTAAAATATGGAAAACTTCAACTGTTATTCCCATTCCAAAAGTGGGGAAAGATAGTTCATTACCCAAAAATATAAGGCCTATTAGTTTAATCAGTAACATTAGTAAAATAGCCTGAAAAAGTAATACTTTTCAAAGATTAAAACAATTCTCAAATGAACATAGTATTATAAACGAAACCCAGTTTGGATTCAGACCCAAACTCTCAACCGTCATGCAGCTAGCGCGCCTTACTGATCACATTCTTGATCAGTTTAACCTAAAAAAACATAATGGACTATTGTTATTAGATGTAGAAAAGGCATTTGACACTACGTGGCACAATGTCATAATATACAAAATGATTCATTATGGCTTTCCCAAGCAACTTATAATGATCGTGAAATCGTATCTAACTGATAGGCAGTTTATTGTTAAGGTAAATGATACCTACTCTAGTACTAAAACACTAACAGCTGGAGTTCCACAGGGTAGTATCTTGGGACCCTTCCTATATATTTTATATATTAATGATTTGCCTCTGCTGAGGGATGTTGATACATCTCTTTACGCCGATGACACTGCTCTATTTACAGCTTCCTATCGAATCGATACAATAACAAACAGACTCATCAAAAGTTATTACAAAATATACAAATATTACACAAAGTGGAAAATTAAAATTAACACCGAAAAAACGGAAGCTATACTATTTACGAGACGCAGGCAGCAAATAACTCACCACATTGAAATAAGCAACAGGCAACTACCGTGGAAACCTCGTGTAACATATCTTGGTCTTACAATGGACATCCATGAACACATTAAACACATCACGGACAAAGCGCACTCCCGATTATATAAAATTTTCCCCATTTTTCACAAACGCTCTAAAGTTAGTATTAAAAACAAACTAATAATATATAAAGCATACATACTGCCGATATTATTATACTCTTGCCCAATTTGGTCCTGTGTTAGTAATTCCACCTTAAATAAATTACAAATTGTTCAAAATAAATGTCTGCGTATTGTACTTAATGCCCCTTACTATACTAAGATAACCAGCTCTTCATCAGCGTACTATTCCTGAGCTAGTACAGGAACAAGCAGATAGGTTCTACAGCAAATGCCTGACTAGCCATTACCCTATCGTACAGCGAATTGGAAACTATACTCGTGACTCGCTGACCAGAAAATATAAAAAATATAAACACAAAAGAATTAAACATTCACTTCTCTAGCACCAGATTGTCGAACTACTAAGTTGTTATTAATAAGTCTCTATCCTCATGTAATCTATTGTATCAGTATTTCTCTCTTCTATCCTCTTATTTATTTGTTTAACCTTAATATATATCCTTATTGTACTATTAAGATCAAACTATAATTAATTAATTTCTCTATTTTCGGTTACGCAGGGTTTTTAGTTGTATGTTTTTCCCTGTATAATTATTGTATAATTATAAAATAAATTTTAAGATTTCTTTGTACACTATTTCCTAAGACGCGTAGTAAGAGCGTTAACGCTGCTCGGTATGCGCATTTTTTTATTTACTTATTATTTGCTGATGTATAAAAACATAAATATACTTTATTGAATTGAATTGAATTGAAAACGGTTTTACCTAAATATATTTTTAAAAAAAAAACACGATTTTACAACGAAAAATAACTCGGTCGTCCAGGTACTATTTAAACGAAGTATAATTAATTTTCAATCGTTACTTATGTTTAAAAAATAAATAAATAAACGAAATATATTTCAGTAATCGTAGATTTTAATTTAGAAATTTTTGTACCCTCCCAACATGATAATGATGTTGACGATTTTTCTTTCAATAACATTTTCTTTTTAATTTCGCCCGTTTTTAAAACTGTCTCATTTTTTTTTTTTTTATTTAAATTTACGCGCCGTGTACCGCAATTATAGCTAGAGGCACGGAACTAAAATAATTACAATAAACGTATTAAATAATTTCATTTTATTACGCTATTTTCTCAGATTTTTTCAGTATAGTTTCTCGTTTCAAATAATGTTTCATTCGTCGAAATGTCTTATCGAAATGTTTAATTTCGTCTTGTACGCAACTTTACAGGAACATTTTCAAAAAAATAGAAAAACAAAATTTTTCCCCGGAAAAGGCGAAATTTAGGCCGACTATAACCGCAAAATGCAATTCTATATAGCGACCGGAAGCTTTTGCGAAACCTCGTTGAAACCTAAATGCAATTTAACCCGACGGAAAATAGAAAATTGGCCAACGACAAACTAAGCTACGTTTAGAAAATTTAACCGCAGAATCAAAACCGTTACCCCAGGTCGTGAAATTCGACCACGCAATCAACATCTATACATAACATACTCGACTGTTTAGTTCGCACCGTTCCTCTAGTAGAAGAAAATATGCAAACAATCTCTCTCTCTACCTCTCTCTCTCTCTCTCTCTCTCTCTCGCGCGCGCGCATAAATATGTACAATGAAGATTGTTTTTCGAAATCAAAAAGGAATTATTAGGTCAGTCACACCTAGTTTTGGGAGCTCGTCCACAATTTAAATATTAATTTTACTGTTGCATTAACGCTAGTTCAGTACGTTCGAAAGAAGTTGTTCATTATTTAACGTATGCTGAAATATTCGTACACATTTTAACGTAGATTTAGCTTATTAATAATATATGCGCATTCTTGAGTAATTTGAGATTTCACGGGTGCATAACGAGAGGTAAGCAAAATTGAGGGAAAAGAAATTGAAATATTAACTTACATATAAGACGACCGGTACTTGATATTGTATATATATATATATGTGTGTGTGTGTGTATGTATGTATATGTATATATCTTATGAATAATAGTAATGGTAGAAACAGTAGTGTAAGTAATAATAATATGTGCACTAATGGTAATATAATAATAAGTCACCGGCGAACATTTAATATAAATCATTTTATTTTTATTTTTTTTGTAATATAAAGAAATTTATAATATTTTTCAGTTTTAAGTAAGTATATATGATATTATTATTATTATTACTAGCTTAAATTAACGTGCCGTGTACAGCAGCTAAGGCTAGAGGCACGATAGAAGTAGAGGAATTAGATTAAGGAGTATAGTCCTGATTTACGGATAAACAAAATTAAATTAAAGAGGGAGAGGAGATTTCATCATTGAAAAACAGGTGGAGTGTAGAAGGAAGGTTAAGCGACAATCTGTGGGGATGGAATAAAGGAAAATCAATGTGGATGTGGGATACGGACAAAGTAACTGACGGAAGTAACGGAAAATGTCTCAGGAAGCAAATGACGGATGATGACTGCTCCATCCTTGACAACTAAGCAACCGACGAACCTATTGAATAATTATGCGTCCGTATAAAATACTGATGATCCAGAGGTCTCAGTAATAACTTCTTGTCTTATTTCTTCAATAGATCGGCCTTTCTCCTGAAACTGAGGATCGGATTGTCGTTCCACGGTGGAAGAACTGCAATTGAATAAACGATTAATTGCGGTTTGGAAATATTTATTTCAGATAAGATGTTGTTTAAAAATGCCGGAACTGATTGAGATAGCGTCGAGGAAGAAGAGAGAATCCGGGGCATGAGATTGAACTGTCAAATTGGGTAGAAGAATTCTCCGACGATGATCAGGAGGCCACTCTGATGATTCAGACTATCAATCGATGTGGTTCGAAATGAACCGGTAGCCCAGCGGAAGGCGGAATTTTGGATAACGTTTAAGGTCTTAAGGATGGATGGACTTGCTGTTGAATATATTGCTGCTCCATAGTCGGATTTTAATCTGATCAAACAGCAGTAGATACGTAGTAGCGAATTTCGGTCGGCACCGTAGGTTGCATGTGAAAGTTTCTTCAATATGTTCATTTTCTTTAAGCAGCTTTTTTTTATGTGGTTTAAATGCGGTTTTTAAGATAGCTTTTGATCTAGAATTAAACCTGGGTAACGGACTGATGATACATTCTTCAGAGATTTACTATGAAGGTTGATGCATATCGTGTGTTGACATTTTCGAACACGGCAGAAGTGTCTTGCTACAGATTTGTTGGTCGAGAAACACAATCCTTTGTCGGCACACATAGTCGATCCGTGCACTTCTGGAGAACGCATTCTCCAATGGATACAATTCTGCAACTCACAAAGATTGTGAAATCATCATCGGCATACAATAGGCTTCGAACTGAGGAATTCACAGTTTCTGCCAAATCATTAATGGCGATATTGAAGAGCAAAGTGCTCAAAACTGATTTCTGAGGCAGTCCGTTCGTCAAATTGCGTAAAGATGATGAAGTATTCCTAATTTGAACGAAAAAACTTCGGTTTGTTAAAAAATTCTGTATGAATGATGATAAGTTAAAAGCCCCAGCGAAATAGCTGTTTCATAACTTTATGAATAGGAATTTTGTTAAAAGCTTTTGATAAATCAAAAAACATAGCTAACAGATGAAACCTATTTTTGAAGCATCTGCTTTAGCGTTTTGAATGGCATATAACTGGTGCAAGTTTGAGCGATTGTATGTATATACATATAACGGTAATGGTTGGGACTATGTTACGTTATCCTGACTGTTGCTCTTAAATATAAGTACACTCGCAAAGGACATCAATTGAAATACTTATTTATATATGTATGAATATAGCCGCTGATACATAGTTCTCATGTTATACGGTCTTTTGCGCCTTTATATTCCTGAAATATACGATTGTTATTTTCTAAAAAAAAACTTGAGATTGTGTAAGGCTATTTGATACGTAATAGTAGTGCACACGTTATATCGGGTGACCCAAAGAAGAGGACGATTTTGTTCATTGAATAACTCAAAAACCATTCGATCAAAATTATTGAATGAAATTTTATTTAAAAATAAGAAAACGAGAGAGAATTTTACAAATTTCTTCAGAAATCCGAGGTTTCAGGTCTTCCAGATCTCGTGGACGTGTTTGGTATAAATGAGTTTATCTTCTCGATATATCACGTTCCGTTGACAGCACCGGTGAAAAGAAATGCCTCATTATTCCCCACTTCGCCAACCCCAGACCAGACCCTCGCTGCGTGACGGTTTCTGTTCGATTGAATTCGGACTAGATTCGAACCAGTAGCAACAGTTCTGTTTGTTTATGAATCCGGATAGCTGAAATGAGTTTCATTGCTCATCAAAAGTTGTTCAAATCGATCTCTTTGTATTCGATTTTTTTTCAGGTTTCATTGTGCATGATCGGTACTTTTTAATTCCTGAGAATTACCAGTTTATAACGATGAAATTTCAAGTCTTCAGTCATATACGACGAATAGATTCTGTCGGGAGGTTTGAAGAAACAGCACGACGACGAGCAGAACGTCCGGGACTCCGAATAATCGCTGCTTAAACTCGATCGATGTGTGTGGGGTACGAACGGTTTTTTCCTGTTCAGGACGTTTTTTATCCGTTGCCCAGAAGCTGTCTCTCGAAAGTTTTCAAACCATCTTAAAATTGAATTACGAGATGGTACAGGTTTTATATCGCGTAACTTTGAAGCACTGTCGTGATCGATTCACGCCGAAAATAACGTTCCACACAAAACGCGCGCTCCTTCTCGTTATAGGATGCCATGATAACTGAAACTGAACAAAAATGAATCTCTCGTGTGTATGCCAAACGTGGAGCGCGTGGTTTGCGTTGTAATTACTAACTGCGCTATTCAAAAAAACAAAACCGTAAATCTTCTCTGGGTCATCCTATATCTATCTTAAGAGTAAACGATATGAAAGTAAACTTTCATCCAGCGGAGTAAAGGTAGAAATTATATCGACATTACGAACATAATTAGCGAAATAACGAACTAGTTCGAAAATAGAATAAGAAAATGCCTATAACAAATTTGCGGAAATAAATATTTAAAATATTAATACTAAATTAAAGATTTGCAATATTATCTACAACTTTCTGTACAGTGTTGCTAGACATGGCCAATCGGAGCGGTCAAATTGGATGAAATACATCGGATGATACTACTTCGACAGATATTTAGAACTACGTGGAAAAATAAAACCTCAAATGAAAGCATTTTACACACGGGAAACTCCAAGTCGAAGTAGAACGATATATAACCGAAGCTCGACTAAGACGGTTTAGCCGTGTTTTATAACAAAGCAATGGTAATAGATATTACAAAAATTAATGGATATTCTATTCAGATGCTATCGAAAAGACGGGTATTAATCCAAAGGACGAATAAGTGTCCTGAAGACAATACATTACAAATAGAACTGAACGTTGATATTTTGCAAATCTAGTATAAATGTTTATACCGCCAGAAATCGCACCAAAAAGACTAAAAAGACATATAAATATAAGTTAAATCTGGTCGTTATTTGCAACCGTATATCCAATTTTTAATTAGATTTACCGACGTATAAAGATTAAAGCATCGTGTAATCTGATAGAGAGTATATCATGCTCATACTCAACAACTAGTGAGATAGAGAATTAGTGTACAGAAAAGAATGGGAATATCCGCCTTTACTATAATAGCAACTCTATTATTTCTATAAGATACGCAATTATTATGTAATGGAATAACACCATTTCTTACATATGGCTCTGCCAGTGCATACAGATCTAAATCCTTAATATAAAAATGTCACAGGCACTTAAATTATTTACATTAAGATAGGAACACTTAACGTGCTCCATCGTCAACCCTGGCGTCTTCCTGAACCTAAACTAGATAGGGGCAATTCTTATTGAAGGTAGAATGGTCGACTGACTTAAACGCTACCGCAGGACTATCTTTATCGGATAACTTATTATTAGCTTCTTGCCATGAGCAAAAAGACTTAATTTTATTAAATGTACATCCTGAGCATGCACCATTCTCAACACATACTCTATGGAATGACACCATGGTTTCCTATGCACGACAGTATTTACTCAGGTAACTGAACCTGCCGCACTTCTTACGCTGATGCGGACTAACCGTATCGATGAATGGAAGAGACTGTCAATTAATCCTCATCCTTCCGCCAGTTGGAAGAAGTCGACATTGTGCAGGGGTAATCTGCACATAAATCCTCAATGATTACTCTGAACTTCGTGAATACGGACCGGTTCAGATTCCGTTAGTTCAGACAAATGTACTTTGACATCATCTTCACTAATGTTATTCGTGCGAAAGAATAAAATCATTGGGTTAATTAGTTTTTCTTCTTTGACTGTACATCAGAAATTCTATCTTTGATAATTTTTGTCAATTTAATTGAATCATTCTTAGATGAGATATTAATGATACATAAGTATTATATATCTTCTTTAAAAATTCTGACTTTAAAATAATTTTATTTTTTGGAAACAACCGGCTTCTTTTTCCTACCAACCAGGACATCTCTAAAAGAGACTGCGAGTGCAACACAGCACTAATCGCAGATTTCAGATGATTTTGATTTGATAAATTTTTCCTAAATTTTTAACTGGTAAAGTTTCTTCTGCAACTCCACTAACAACCTCATTGGCTGCATCTACGACAGTATCCTTTTGTTTTCTGGACACACGCTAGTTCACAAACTGCCCCCTAGCTTTGAAAACAATTCTGTTATACTGTTTAATAGAATACTTATCTTTGTTAGGTCGTCCGTTATAAACTGTGAAAGGGCAACGCCCGCAACACCAACTTAAATTAAACCAATAGCTGACTAATAAAATCAGTGAAACGTCCTAAACCACTAACTTATACACTTCTTCTTTTTACGCCATCTCTGACTGAAGTTTGGAGATCAACATGGCTGTTCTAGCTTTGTCCTTGGACACCGTTGCTAACTCTGCACATGTCTTGTTGTACCACTGACGCATATCAGCTCTCCATGACATCTTCTCCCTGGTTTCCGATGTCCCTCGATGACACCATATACACTACTTACAAAATTTGGAAAAAAGTTTTAACTTAACGAATACTAATTCAAAATTTGCGCGGTTAGAAACAAACTAATTGTAAGTAAAAGCTTTGCAATAAAAATCCTAAAAACAGAAAACCCCAAAAAACAGCTAACTCAGCAAACAATTGACAAAAATGCATAAAACCATCATACGCCCAATATAGACTAATAAGATATATGTGCTAAATCATCAAAGATGAAAATTATACAAACTCTCAGAATAAGTTTCTCCGGCTAATTACCGATGCTCGTTGATTTCAATGGGATTATAAATTATTCCACTTTAAAATACCAAAAACGGCTTCGCTTCCATCCAAATTCGGAAGCATTGGCACCTTTTTCTACTGTTACAGATTTAAAACGGCTCAAACCGTACAAACCTCATAACCTGGTCGTGTTCGAATAATAGCCAACAGAGCTCAGCCACTGGGTTATCTGTATACATTAATATATAATGTAATTTAATTTTCTAATTATAATAAATATAAATAATTATAAATAAATAGATGAATAATTATTTTATTATAATATCAACAAACATTTTTCGCATTGTATTATAATTTTCAGTACTTTATAATGAAACACTCACATTCATATACCTCTGCACACATTAGTAAAATATAATTTAATTTTCTAATTATAAAATTCTACCTACATCATTGGTTTTCTGCTAAATCATTCTTCATAAGCTTAAAATAAAAGTTAAAAAAGATTAAATGGCAGACACATACTTCGACAGGAGTAAATATTTGCCGTTTTAATATTGTTTACCTATCCCTCAATATAAGATTTATGGAAAAGCGATCGCATTTTCCGATCTGTAAAGAGTGAAGTTATGTCTGGTCACATAATCGTGTAGACATTAGTTATATTATCTTCTGTAATATTGAAGAAAAATTGTGAGAGAAAGGTATGGAATACAGAATTCAACGTAACGCTGTGTTGTGAAAGTTATTTAGTAGGCCTAAAATTTATTTAAATCCTTCTTAGTTTATCAAACACTTTCTTTCAATTTTCATTATATATACTCGTATATATATATATATATATATATATATATATATATATAGTGTGTGTGTGGTGTATATATAGATATATACGTATATATTCAGTGTAGTCGCGGATGTACTATTTTTTACGTCTGCGGATGCGTATAGCCGTACGGATTTTTAAAGGACAAGCTTTTTTTTTTTTTAATAAATACAAACTATTTTAAGTGTACAAATAAATAAAAGTGATGATAATTTTTATATATTCTTTTATTTTCATTTAGTCGTTAAATCTTTAGTACAAAATTGAAATAATTTTAAATAAGAAAAGTTAAAATCAAATTTAAATCAAATTTTTAATAGTTAAATTTAAAAATAGGTGAATTATATTTTACAAAAAAAAAATGTTGCCACTTCTTCAGCATCTAGCCTATTTCTTAGTGGATTATATATATATACATATTAATCCAGCGTCGCTAAATAATTGTTTACTAAGAACATTGGCTACTGAAGACGATAAATAATTGCCTGCAATTCCAAAAGGAATTTTAAGCTCACCATCATGAATAATTTTCTATCGATTAAGTGGACTTTCATGTAGATTAAGTCTTTTTCTTATTTCGATGGTTTAGCATTTAACAAATTGCAGAACTTTTGGTCGTGGTCATGATATTACCCTTGGTTTACAAGATGAGGAATTGTTAAAATTTAAAATGAAGTCTGCAAGTATCTCAGCGTCATCAGTGTGACAAATTATAAAGTGGTATTCTATGGACGTTGTTATGTCTCTACTTCAAAAAGTTGGACCATGAATGCCGAAAACATGAAATGGGCCTTACAGAAAACTATTGTCAATGTCATAAACAGCTAAGCTAAGAAATCGGTGGAATGGTGTTAGAACGAATTAGTCGATGAAAAAAATGAATTATCTGAGCTATTTATAACCATATTCAAGGGTACGGTAAAAGATGTTCGCTTATTAGCCGGCAATCAAATATGGGGAAATGAATGAATTTTTCGTCATGCGAGGGACCTTTATAGAAAGAAATAGTGCGTCAAAAGAGAAAGAAGAGTAATGGTTGAGGATAAAATCACGTGTACAGAACATTAACGGTTTACGCATATAAAATAAAACAGAACGAACAAAAGGACAAAGAGAAAGCATTAAATCGCGTACATAGACGGATTTAAGGAAAATATCAGAAATTATGTCCCGAAAAGGAAAAAGCTTTCCTGGAAAATGCGCAAAAAAAAATTGGCATACAATCTCACGTGGGCTATTTGTTCGACATATAACCTAACCGTAAGCAAAAACGAAATCTTTTCATAGCGTTAGATAAAATACTCTTAAATTCTTATACTAATCGACTTTGCCGTTTAGCCAGTACGTAAACTTTTACTTCAGCACGGTAAAGAAAATCTCTCTATAAATCTTACAGACGTAAAAGGTACGGTTATTTACGGATAGATATAATAGACTACTTCGTACGTTGTCAGAAAAGATACACGGATATTGATGGAAATAGTACGGAAGGCGACAAAACGTCCGAAGAAATTGTAAAAGTGCACTTTCCATAAAATGTTGGCAGCTCGATCGCATTAACCCCGTTCGAATAATATAAGTTTAGAAATTTTCTTTTTGCCGCGTATGTGTTGGTAAATATAATTAAAATTTTATATTCCGGGTACCGTTTCTACTTAAAGTATCATAGCAAATGTTAGTCGTCGATTAATATATATATATATATATATATATATATATATATATATATAATTTGAAAAGTGTCAAATGCAGTGATTTTTTAAAAAATAAACAAGAAAGAAGTTGAAATAAATAATTAAAACGGAAAATTAATAACGTTAACTAAAATTATAAAATTGTACACATAGAGAAATAAAAACTAGTGGAAAATATGAAAATAAACAAAAAGAGATAATTTATTAAATTAAATGATAAGTTTTGACGAAGAATTCGTTTCTAAGATGTACAAGTATAAATTTTTATATTATACAGAAGTTCTATATATTTATTTTCCGCGCTTTCGATATGTTCATGTATATATTTTGTATTATTGATTGTAGATTTCGTTATTTACCGCATCCACTATCAGATTACTTTATATGTACTAGTTTTCATTTTATTTAATTTTTATAAATTGTACATTAAAAATTAGTATTTTTAAATTTTATATCTCTTATGGGTAGATCGTGTTGTTTACCACATTCACAGTTGACTATTTTTCATTTTGTTAATTTTTATAAATTACATCCTAATTAGTATTTTTACATTTTATATTACTTATATAGTGTATATATTTATATATTTTTATGTTTTATTTTATGTTCACCTTATAAAAGTTTAGAAATTTGGTTTTTGCCGCGTATGTGTTAGTAAATATAATTAAAATTTTATATTCCGGGTACCGTTTCTACTTGCAGTATCTTATTTACCGAAAAGATTATGAAAGAATTATTTTACGAAAAGAATCCGGTCGAAAAATTCCGATACTCAAAAAAAAACTAGGAAATGTGATTCGCCAAGTTAATATATATATATATATATATATATATATATATATATATATATATATATATATATATATATATATATATATATATATAATAACCGAAAAGATGTGATTTTTATATATATATATATATGTGTGTGTGTGTGTGTGTGTGTGTGTGTATGTGTGTACACAAAAAACAGAACACCTATTATTTATCTTATTTACCATTACGAAATATAAAACGGTGTAATTAAACGATTATGGGACTAATTTCATTATACTATAAGCGAATAAAATTAAATTATATACGCCCAACTATATTACAATCAATATTGTAAAATAAAAATTTCATTCACTTGTATATATGTGTTTGTATTTGCATACACAAAAAGATGTTAAACATCGCGGTCATATACTTAGCTTTTATTATTGCTATTATTATAATTAAGACACTTCGAACAAGTGGAATATGGATAATGTATATATATATACATATGGTTTTTTTTTAACCTATATCGGTCCACTGCTAGACGTAGGTCTCCCCAATCAATAAATTGGGGAGAAAATAGTCTAATCTCCCGTGCGATCCAGGCAAATTGGGAGATACCAACAACACACAACACACTGAGCCGGCGGTCACCCATAGTACCGTTGCTTAACTTGGGCAATTAGACGGAAAGCCGCCGTACTGAACGCGCTATACCCGTCGATATGTATATATATATATATATATATATATATATATATATATATATATATATATATATATATATATATATATATACTAAACTTCTTTTATCCGTTACCCTTGGGACCGGGCCTGTGACGGCTAACTGAATAGATGGATAACAGAAATTCCATTACAAATTACATATGTAGAACTATACCAGATTGTAAATCATTTAGGAAGGAACTTTTTACATATATATATACATTCATGTTTAATTGGATAATACTTAGAGTAGTGTATTTTTATTTAGAAATTTAATATAACATAGTGCAATAGAGTACAATTGCCTAGACAAAATATGTCTCTACGTCAAATTGTTTACACCTTAAAATAATCGGTAATTTCTTTCTGTTTCTTTGCAGCTCGAGCTTTCTTTACGGCAATATTCCGTATTTTTTCTAGAAGTAGGATCTGTGTACAGTTTGCCTTCTCTGGTCTTTCAGACCAGTTTGTTAACATTGTTTCAGCTTTCGAATGACTGATTTCTGAGTTTTGGTTGCATTTCAATTCTTCATCGTCGTCAATTTAACCATTATTGGACTGCTGAACGTTAGATACAATATCTTCATCAGTCAAAATTTCAGAAGCTTCATCTTTTTTGTTTATCACGCTCTAATCAATCTGTTACTTGTTCAGTTGTAAGTGTGTCATTTTTGTACAGACAAAAAGATACTGTTAGAGAATTAGGAATTATACAAAAAAACTAAAAAAAAAATTTGTAAAGAACCTTAAATAATATGTCGATACTTATTAATTAAGATATATATATATATATATATATATATATATTACTTAACGCCTAATGTACGTACCCATGATAAAAGCATTGCACAATCAGCCATTCAAAAATCACTAGAAGAAATTTTCAAAATCGAAAATCAAATTTTAAACTCACGATTTCTCGTGAGTTTAAAATTTGAACTCACGATTTCTCGTTACCAGTTAATTTTGGTAACATTTATGTTGTTACATAAATGACTGCTTTCGTATAACGTCAACCCCAATCTTTAATTTCGAATTTTTTATTTTAATATCTATTAAATCGACGTTAACGAAATTATACAACATCGAAATTCAAAAAAGTTGTTACCCCCAAAGTTTTTTCAAATAATTATATATATATATGAACTGTCTTTACAATTATGAACACAACAAAAACAAACAGCAAAGTGTATTGAGCCGTTCTCGAGTTATCGTATTTAAAACATTTAACAATTCATTTTTATATATATATATATATATATATATATATATATATTTTCAACCTCAAGTCATTAATGTTGTATCTGAAGAAAAGATCCAAAAAATATATAATAATGTTTATCAATTTTAAAAAAGCATATGATTCAGTAGATAGAACAGTATTGTTTGATGTCCTCAAAGAATTTGGTCTGGATGAAAAAACGGTAAGCTTAATAACAAAAACGTTAACAAACACATGTGCTAAAGTGAAATTTAAAAGTGAAATATCCAGACAGTTTGAAATAAAAAACAGGAGTTACACAGGGGATGGGCTGTTACCTTTAATCTTGAACTACACACTTGAAAAAGTTATAAGAGAATAGAGAAAAGCTATGACTGATGAAAATATCACTGGGAATATTAGTCTAGAATACAAGGACAATTTACTAATAGACTGTTTAGCATTTGCAGATGATTCAGATAGAATTATTAAAAGAACAAGCGGATCAAGCTGGTATACAAATTTCTTTCAAAAAAAACAAATTTATAACAAATATTACAGCCGCTCCTGATAAAATAAAAACTAAGTTTGGTTAAGTGCTAAGAGTTAATAAATTCAAATATCTGGGAAAATTAATCGAGCAGAATGCATTAGAAAAAGAAGCAATCAAATACAGAATCGATCGAATGAAAGCAGCATTTTATCTAACAAAAGAAGTATATAATAAGAAATTTTTATCGAGAAATGCTAAAAAGCGACATTATACAACTGTGATCAGATCAGAGGCGTTATATGCAGCGGAGGGCCTAAAAATGAACCAAAAAGGATTAAATGAACAGCTTGAAATCACAGAAAGGAAGATCGTAAGAGGAATAATAGGACCAATAAAACAAGGTGAAAAATGTATAAAACGAAGTAATCAAGAAATATACCAGCATGTGGAATTAAATTACTACTGTGATCCGGAAAAGAAGAATTCGATTTGATTGACATATGGAAAGGATGGAGGCCAGCAGGCTCATCGGAAGATTGTTTAAGTACATGCGAAAACTAAAAATTAATGGTACATGGTACACAGAGACTAAAAATGACATGGCGGAACTGAATATTATGCCTGAAGATGTAGAACAGCGATTAATATTAAAGAAGAAACTATTTAATTGTAAAGAATTCGCGGAAAAGCAAGGAGGAAGAACTGGTATTTTGTGGACCGAAGAACGGAAAAAAAGACACAGTGAAAGGATGAAAGCAGTATGCAAAAAAATGAAGAAAAATGACAAGACCAATTGATAACGTAGTCACGTCAGTGGCTAATTCGAAATAATAATATATATATATATATGTATGTATTATGAAGTGAAAAATCAGATATATTCCATAAATAAATTAGAATTGTAACTATCGCGGTTTCCTCTTCATAATTGTCGGCAATAATGTGGCTAAACGAATAAATTTATTTGTTCACGCATACACGTACACACGTATATATATAAACGCATCTAAACATACTACACCACACGCACACACTTCCATAAATTTTATCAATACATTTCTTAAAATTAGTATATATATATATATATTCTAGATTAATATTTAATAACAAAAGTCGAAGGTAAAAATAAATCGAGATCTGAAGACTGAAACCTTCAAGATTTTTAAACGTGTAAGACGGGGTGTATAATGTGTATACAGAGAAAATTTTCGAGCTAGGACTACAGAATACTAAATTCGTAATAAAAGTAATTGAAAAAAGAATCCGTAACTTCAGATAAGCAGACGATTAAGCAATTGTAGCGAAAAGTTTACAGGAGTTACAATGTACGCTAGACCAACTATCTGCTGTACGTCAAGATATTCGAATTAATACAATAAAGACTAAATTCACGTTGTTTAAAAGACGTGATTTGAATGTCGTGAGTTATCTAACCTTAAATAACAATTTAATCGAAAGAGTTATCAGATACAAATATCATGGATCCATAATAAACGATAAATTGGACAATGATGAAGAAATAAGAACAAGACGTGGAATAGCGAAGGAAACGTTCCGAAAAATAAAAAACGTTATGGTCGCTGATAATTTGCCACTCCAACTAAGATTAAAAGTTATAGACTGCTACGTTATTCCTGTACTTTAGTCTGGAGGTGGAAACGTGAATCTTACAACACGTCAACACTTTTAGACGTTTAGAGTCTACAGAAATGTGGATTCCGAGAAGCCTATTAAGAATTTCAATAATAATGTATCGAAAAGAGTTGTCGTGAAAAAGAAAGCTCCTAAAAAATATTAAAAAAGACGAATAGCGTATCTAGGTCGTACTATAAGAAAAATAAAAAGTATAACAAGGAAAAATTCATGGCAACATACCATAAATTCATGAATAAAAAACATGAAGAAATGAAGTAACATTAATGATATCGGTAGACTCTTCAAGGCAGCAAGGGAGAGAAATTATTGGGAATAGCCCACGTGCTGCATATTATGCGGCACTAGAAGAAGAAGATATATATATACAAATACGTATAATCGATGTTGTATTGTTCGCGACTGAATATCTTGACTAGCCTATTGTACATTATTTTTGTGTATAAAACAGAGTGCATGCCGGTATGGTATTTTACGGGCTGAAATTCCAATGTGTTCTCCGTGCTAATTTAGAGTTGTATGATGATTAACTTTATATCGGGATCTAAGATTAGAGCGAAGAGTCGAGCGTAATTATTTTGCCGCCATAGTATACATATATATATATATATATATATATATATATATATATATATACACATATATATATATATGTGTGTGTGTGTGTGTGTCTATAATTCTAAAAATAAACGAACGAAACAAAAATTTGCTAAACAAATAATTATGTATGTACACATATGTATATATTCATAAATAAATTTACAAGTATATAATAATATTCTTACAACATATGTAAGTATAATTGTCTACATTTCCGTTTACGCGTCCGCATGCATTATATAACGCGTCATATGAACGAAAATAACTCGTACGTCTTAGTACGTGTCCCAAGAAAAGCTCGATCTTCTAACAACTGTTTAAAATTCGGAACGATATTCTAATCGGTCTAAAGAAAAGCGTCTGCAATAATTTGTTCGAATTTTTCAGCAAACTCGGTCGGTGGGAAGATGGTGATGATGATTGCTTTCCATTCTGGTTCGTTTATCGTTTATTAAAATATGATATAGGCAATGGCAACAACATCATATATATATGGATGGGTTCCTCCGCCGATGGGGTAGTGAGTAGGCTACCACTGCGGAAACGGTTGTCGCTTATATACCTTTCGGCTCGGTCGTATGAACGAATGATGAATGAGCTGCTACTGCTGCTGCTGCTGTTACTCTTTCCAACAGCAATCTCGTTGATATTTCTTCTACTTCTTCTTCTTCTACATTATTATTATTACTATTATTATCGCTACTATCACGTGACGGCGTAAGGTAGATAACGAAAAAGTCGACAACTTTCGTCAATATATATACAAAACATACTCTTGCCTATTCATCTCGGATTTTTCAGATGACGTTTTGGTTTGACAGCGGAAGAATGCGAGTACAATATGAGATTTACTTCCAAAATTTTTACAACCAGTGAGATAGATTATTCCTTTTAACTTTTAGATTTCTTTCTAATTTTTGAAATGAAAAATTTCCATAGATACACCTATCTCTAACCGTAGCTTAAACATTTTCTTTTAGAAAATTGGATATATTATATATATATATATATATATATAAATAATTAACAAAACAAAATAAAAACAATGTTAATCACTACAATTTATTTTATACTGATTAACATTGTTTTTATTTTGTTTCGTTAACTCATAAAATCACTACTATCCAATACATAAATATATATATATATGTGTGTGTGTGAATAGAGCGAGTAGAGAGAGAGAGACGATGGATAGATAGATCGAAAGTTAGATCGACAGTTAGATTGAACGGATAGAAAGATAGAAAAGTAAATATAAATAAATCGATATTACGATATAAATCGTCGAAAAAAAAATCATCACACGATACTTTATAATTATTTAAAAATCTAAATGTTCTATGTAAATGTTGTAAATTTTAATATTAAATTTTGAAGATGAACTTTTAACTAAAATTACTAAATAAAAAAATTAAAAATATAAAGATAAATCCGACAGTTTTATGAGTTATTATATAGGACTAATATTATAAACATCGAGCATCACAATTATATATCGCTTTGTTACTTATTATAACGTACTATTGTGATTTATCAAACAACATTAATACCTTTCAGAAATGTATATTCAAAATGAGTATATATACATGGGTGTATGTGTATTACAATGATTGTTTCAACTCGAAATAAAAAACAACAGTAAATTTAGGACATAGGAATTACATATCTATTTTAATAGGTTAACTTGTATATATATATATATATATATATATATATATATATATATATATATATATATTCATTACTATAATTGTATATGTCTGGGAATGATTGCTCGATATGAACGTTATATAAGTTAACTATAAATATACAAAATAGGGAATAATACTTGATTTGAACCAGGATAAAGTGGCAAACAAAATATTTTATTTATTTATTTATTTAGGTTCATCTAAATAGGGCCAAAGTTCACTTCGACGTCCGCTATCGTAATAGTTACAAACGTTACATACGTCTTATTATTATAATTATTATTGTCAAAACCTGGTTTAAGATGAGCGAGCTGTTATCACACAACAACAACAATAATAATAATAATAATAATAATAATACAAACTGAAACGCCCCCGTACGTAATTACGAGGTGAGTCAAATTTAAAAATGACACGGATGACCAAACCACCTTGTAAGTTTACGCTGGGGAACAGTAACGGGAAACGAAATAACAAATGAGGGAAAGAACTTCGTCAAAGAACCATAAGAACGATCTCAGCGCTGTGCAGAAATAAAAAATTTGGTGCAGCCCAATCAACAACATAAAGTGAAAAATGTACAATCCGACACGTGATAAAATAAAGAGAGCTGTTGTTAGGTTAATTGATAAAGAAAAAAAATAATGAGGGTGGATCGTCAAGGTCTAGACCGGAGGTTAATCGAAAAAGGTTGGAGAGAAAACGTTCGGCAAAATGTGTGTGTGAATATACGAGTACCCGTAGAAAGTCAGTAGTTGATGTGCAGTAGTAGATGACACAGTGGTAAATGACAAGTAACCGATTTTTAGGAATTATCTCTACATAAACCTCGAACTCTCTGCCTTGAAGACCGCGAGGAAGAAATGCTTCACAAAAATATAGAGGTTAAAAGCAGTTACAGAAAGTTGACAAAATTCTAAATGTACGGACTATACATCGCTTATCGAACTGAATAAGTTATTTTATGGAATAATTACAACAGTAAATGGAAGAAATCCGGCATAGTTCTGTTATATACAAGAGGCAATAATGAAACAATAAGTACAATATGAAAAATTTTCTCTACCGTGTGATATGGTCAAGACTGCGGATCCAATTAGAGTTACATGAACTTCGTGAACAGGCGGATTTCCGCAGGGCATATTCAACAATAGACCACTTACACGTCGTTAATCAGTAGAGAAAATTATAGAGTACAACGTATCGTTATTTCTGACATTTATAGATTACGTTAAGGTCTTCAACTCCATAAAACAGTCGTACATACTTCATTGCAAAATCAGTACAATCTCAAAGAGAGTTAATAAGATTAATAATGGAAATGTATAACAATATTCGTGTGAATGGAGATTATTTAAAAATAGCACTCCAAGGTGATCCTCTGTCTCCAATTCTGTTTAACTGTGTCTTGAAGGAGATGAATTGGTCTGATACGAGCATTAACATAAATGAAAATTCCTGAACAATTTACTCTTCGCAGACGATGTACTGTTAATCGCATCCTCCTTCATTTGCAGACAGAAGTAAATAGAGCGGATTAAATTAAACAATGAAAAGTACAAAAATATTACGTAAAAACTAGAGCGGATGTGTAACTATAGGAAATAACAAGATAGAAAAAATAACTGAATACATTTAGGTCAATTAATTTTATTAGAGCTGAAATGCACCGTAGAGTAACAATAACATGGAAAAGGTATTAATTTTTATTAAAAATAACGTTCCGCTCAATTTTAAGAGCGCAATTTTCAATAGTTGCTTGCTTCCGTGTTTGACTTACGGCTCTCAAACATGGCCGCTAACGCAAAAGCTTCCCCTGAGAACCTGCTAAAATAATTTAGAAAGGTCAATACTGAACACCGATAAATTAGACAACATTAAATGAAATACTATTAAAGAAAAAATAAAGTGGCAACTGAGATTAGCATCAATCCGCGCTTTAAAATAGAATTCGGGAGGACATACTATTCGATTGAATAGTTCTTCACATATCGAAAGAGGAGATAATCGAGATCGTATACACGTTGGGACGACGATTTCAATAAATTTTTGGTAAACAGAAGAGCCCTACATAGAATGGCCCATCATAAATATAATTCGTACCAATTGGAAGACACCTTTGCTCAGAAAGTCCTGCCGTGACTATTAAAAAAAAAAAAAAAAAACTTTTTAACCTCAATCATATCATTAACATTAGCAGCCATATGTAATAATATTAATATACTAAATAAAGGTTATTCATTTATTCATATATATATATATATATATATATATATATATATATATATATATATATATATATATATATATATGTATATGTTGGTATATGGATTGGAGGATTATTTTTAAAAGAAACGCCTGGCATAGAAAATTGGAGCGAGAATATAATTAACGGAAAAATATGTTAGTCATAAAATGTATAACGCGTTGAAACCAAAAATAAAGTATTAAAAAATCTAAAAAAGCAAACAAAAAAAACGAATTGACGTACATTCGTGTATTTGACAAAGAATACTTGACAAAAATGTCGAAACGGTGCAGTTGAGAAAAACTACACAAAAGCACGCAAGTTTATCATTGACTGAAAAAGAACTACTTTGGGGTCAATGTGAAATACGTTTGCAGTGAGTGGAAAAGAGTAAGGAACTACGAACATGACCAAGTAAGTCTACCGCTTAAGTAGTAACTTGGAAAATACGCTCTTCAAGCTCTAACGATAAACGGAAAGCCGCGCAGTAGGTTCTTTTATTTTTATCATTATTATTATTAATGATTATTGTTAATTATTATTGTTATTAGTAATACTAGTTTTAGTGGTAGTATAGTATTAGTTTAGTAGTAGGAATAGGAGTAACAGTGATAGTATTAGTATTAATCATGGCTATGTTCATTAAAATTGTAATATAGCTAACGTCCTTAGCAATCATTATAAATTCTATTTTTATTATATTAGTAAATAATAATAATAATAATATGAATTTACAAAAACAAAATAAAACAGTTATAATTGTTTATTTTATGCGAAGCTTTTCGACAGTCACATCATTATCAAGCGTGCACAATTTGTTTTTATATAAAATCACTACTCTCCGATATATCAACATATAATAATAATAATAATAATAATAATAATAATAATATGGTCGTTGTTGTGATTATTACTATTATGCTTTCGATGCGGTAAATCATATAATTATTTTAGAGAAAATTAGTCGTTATGATTTTACAGGTAATGTCTTTAACTGGTTCTAGTCTCACCAGAAGAATAGATGTCACGCGAACAAAAATAAATAGTATAAAAAGTGAATATACCATTCAGAGCTTTGGATTCCCACGGGGAAGCATTTTAAACTCTCTGCTATTTTTGATTTACATTAATTACATTAATGCAATCTTAAGCTTAATAGTAAAAGTTTAAATTTGAACGAGAAAACGTATATTTCACATAAATTATAAAAAAATAATAAAAAAAAAAAATAATTAACCATGATGGCTCACCGAATTTTTGATACAAAAACTCGTAAAATTAGTAAAAGAAAATTTATACTTATAATGTAATGACAATAAGTATAATATATATATATGTTCTTTCTCCGCTCAATCTTATGGTTGGTGGGTTAGTTTGGTCATGTTAGATCTGTTGTCGGGAGCAAATGCTTTTTCTTCGTTTTTTACTTGATCCATGTATCTTATTCTGGGTGTGCCTTTAGTTCGTCTTCTGCTCGTCATTCCTTCGATTAAGGTCTTCATCCATTCCGAATGTCTAATCAAGTGTCCGATCATTCCATTTCTTTTCATATTTAACGTGTTTCGGATATCTCGTTTCGCGTTTATCTCTTTTTATTCGTAGTTTTGCTTGTCCACGGTATCTTTAACATTCGACGCCAACACCACATTTCAAATGCAAGGAGTTTATCATTTTCTGGTTTTAAAATCGTCCATGTTTCTGCTATTGGATAATGTATAAACAAGTATACAGAGAGAGAAAAGTTATAATAATAATAAAACAAAAGAATGACACGTTGCGCAATAAGTACATATAGAAAAAATAATAAATCGTGAAATATGTGTTATATAACGTCGAAAAAGGTTATTAGTCCGCTGGTTCGTATTTACTATATTGAAATAAATCGTAATTACCGATGGCAGAAATTAAATAATTATCGTGGACTAAGCAGTTATCGCAGAACGTATACGCGTCAGATTTAATATACGATCCTTAATATAAGACACGTTTAGTATGCGTATCAAAGATTCTCTAGTATTTAGAAACATTTAATACACACCTGAGACACTTGTTTTTTAAGCAATTTGTTAAAATCGGTATTTGAAATAAAATTCCAAGTTGGACAACAGTACGTGATTACGGGACGAATAAATGTTTTATACGGAATTAATTTATCGTTAATATCCAGAAATGATTTTCTATTAAATCATATATGCGCAGATGGAGTTCGCTAGTGTGTATGTATACGAATGTGGGCGATGAGTTTATAACGTGAACGAACAAAAGATTGCATTTTAGCATTCGCGTATGTGTCAAAATTACTTCGAATCAAACAGAAAGTTTCGAATTTGAATAACAAAGATTAATTACTAAAAATATTGAAGATTTGATGAAAAAGGTTAAATGTTAAATATTATCGATAAGCTTAATTTTAATCAGAACGTCTGTAAGTACCTTCAAATTGTGTACATTAGAAATAGCTGAATTTAATTCCTTCGTCGACAAACTGTAACAAAATAATGATCCATTAGCGGAGCGTGTCATATACATCAGATACAGACGCTGGCTGCTTACCGAGCAACTACTGGTGGGTAGTTACATTGTATTCAAGATGTACTCGATTCACAGCTGTTTCCAATTTTAGTAGACAAGCCTTTTAATGCTGTATGATTTTATTTATATTTCAAAGAATCGGCCCCGCGAATTTAACATGCTCCGGATTAAGTTTTGTATATAATCCGTTCTTATAGTTGCCGGCAAAAAATCTCATATAACAGACATCGAGCTGAACGACGAACATGGTCACAACAGGCGATTAACCTCGGTAGCTTGTGATCCAAAACAAACGTAAATGAAGGAAAAATGATTTATTTCGATATAAAATTCTATAAATCACGAATAATTTATATTTATCTAAACATATGCCAAGTATCCTGAAAGTTGCCTTAGCAGCTAAATGCAAACAAACGACTTTACAAAACTAAAGAAATAATTAACAAATAAGAAAATATCAATAGAATAACAACTGGAAGAATTAAAAAAAAAATTAATAATCTATTATACGTTAAGATTATGTATAACTTCAGTATAGAAAAAAGTATAAACAACCGTCACTTTGAGTTTTAGAGTATCTATGTGTTTTAAAGTCAACAGCGAGTCTGAGAAAATTACGCAGTCACCAGACGCGGATGATCCGTGATCTGGATAGCCAACATATCAGCTTAGTCAAAAGGACTGACAGCATAGGCAGAAGGTCGAAAGAATGAATTTTATTTTGAATAGAGTAAGCTTATTCTACGTGTGATGATGTTTTTGTGTAACCGGTATGATAGATTTCGTAAGGCCTAATGTATCTCGTTGATTAGTTTGGTTTATATTTAATTTCTTCTGAAGACAGGCATCAAGTCTCAATCGGGTTGTTGTGATTTTTGGTTTTTATTCTTATTTTTTGTTTTAATTTGAAATCTTGCAAGAGTAACGTATAACAAACATCATATTACGTGTTTTTTAACGTTAACATATTAACGTATAGAAGAAAAATTCGGAATTGTGATCCACGTAGTGATAACATGTTGGTATACACGAAGTCCTAATTCAAATATATATATATATATATATATATGTGTGTGTGTGTGTGTGTGTGTGTGTGTGTATTTATCCGTAATATATTATACATGTGTATGTACATAAAAAAAGCGTCATTTTTTCATATATATATATATATACATATAATTACGCTTCCTTTAATGTATACATAAACACATACATACATATATATATATATATATATATATATATATATATATATATATATATATATATACTATACCCCCGGGGTAATATTTTATCTCTTGGGAGCCGGAGCTCTAACCGGAACGGGGCGCGTACAAAGGAGGTTAGCTGGGAATAAGACCAGAATGCTTAACTAGACCAATAAGCATTCGCGGACAAAGAAATCTACTGGCGGAAAGACTCGTTTGCAGGTGATTCTGGACATGTAGGACAGGAGGGTGTGGAAGGACCATAAAAGGATGGCCCGCTAAAACTCTAATAATACGTCCTGGCGAACCAAGACCGCCGTAAGTCTCGCCTTGCTATTACCTTAATAGCAAAGGAGAGAACAAACTCTTTAGTAATGATATGCACCTGTCAAGGAAAATAGATACTCAGAAGAAAAAAAAAACTATCAAGTCTGCACCTTGAGCAAGTGCGGGAATTTTCATGCTCCTTTCTCTTTCTGTTATACAATGTTCCTCTCCTTTCGTCTTTTATTGAAAAGTACTACGGCGATGGAATTATAGTGACGGGAGCAGGTTTGGTTGACTCGAAGCTTTTAGTCATTGATTCCGCACGGAAGGCAGTGTAACCCAGGTAGTCGCTCTTCAATAGGACGGGAATGGCAGTTGAATAGAACAAAATTGAGAAAATTCACCGATGATACCGCGAAAGATTAGCAGATATGTTCGTAGAGAATAGCAGTGAATGTGCACATTGCAGCTACATATCTAATTATAAAATTGGATTAATATCGTATATCACATTATAACATTCAGGCATTGTACCATTTAACAGAAAGGGATATCATTAGAAAGGGTACTCATACTCGGCAACGAGTAAGTGAAGAATAATAATAATAGTAATACAAATAAGTGCATATATGTACATATATATATACATATATATACACACATTTATATGTATATATGCAAGTGTATATATATAACCACTTTTATATGTATGTACATGAATTCATTGATATATACACACAAATACATACATACATACACACACATATATATATATATATATATATATAATAGTCTGAAAATAAACGAAATTCAGATAAAAAATCTGTAAGTAAAACCCCATTACGGGCAAGTTCACATTTAACAAGCAGCGAGAGAAGAAACTTTTTTTTTTTAGTTGAAGAAATGGAAAATAAAATTTTATACGAGACAGAAACAAAATGCATTACGTATTTAAAAAAAAAAAAAAAAACGGCCAATTTTCTTTAATACGAAATTTTGCAAACACACTATTACTCTCTCTCTCTCTCTCTCGCTCTCACCCTATATATATATATATATATATATATATATATATATATATTATATGTACACATTTTGTATATATATATAAAATATATACATGTATATACATATACGGACTATCACATTTGCCGTTACTAGGAAAACGATTAAGGAAAAGAAACGATTTACGTCTTTTGCGTCGTTTAAAAGCGATACGAATAAAAATTTTAATTAAATGCGTGGGAGTAGGATGCGATTTTTTTTAAAATTCTCGGAAAAACCCCGCGCATCGTTTTAAAATTAATCGCGATATAACACGACGGAATTTATTTTTTTCATTACTAAATATTCGGATATTTTTCACGCTCACGAAAATTTATTAAGTTCTGCTAAATTTCGAATTTTTACTTCTAAACGAGAGAGAAAATGTAACCGTTAAAAATACGATTACAGTCAGACGTAATAGTATTTAGGACGAAACGGTGAAAAATTCCGAATTTAAAATTCTATTATAACAGCGTAACCGGTAAGGGTGAAATATATATGTATATGAAAAGTTTAAAATTAAAAAAAAAAAAAACACAATAAACTTCTTCAATATTATCGGGAAAGAAAGAAATGACATAGAAAGGACCGGATGGGATGAGATGACGAAATAATAATTGGGAGATTTAAAATTCAGTTATTATGAAGAAAATAATCTCCTTCGGAGGAGAGCCTTCGTTCAATTCGCATAATATGCCGTGACAAATCGTAAGGTTTTTTTTCTCATCGTCCAACAAGATCGTTTAGCAATATTTAGGGGAAGGACATTTCATTAGGTTCAGCGGTTTTATACGTTTTAAGTGTCTTAGGAGGGTCGTGTCCAATAGCCCCGAATGCGAGGATATTTGGATGATTTTCCAATTTCACAGCGTACTTAATGACTACGCGTATATAGCGAATGTGTCACGGTCGATTTGCTACATACCAAGGCGCATTTGTTATCGGCCGAAGAATTTTATTTTAGTCACCCTGCATAATCCTAATATTTGTCGACTTTGCACAACTGCACCCCGCATATTCGAACTGGCCTTAGGGTCGCGGTATAGATAAGACATTTGTTATCGATGGACAGCATGCTATTTCTGTCTATCAACCGGGAATAGTTTTTTAATGCGTACATCCTAGTTCTTCCCTCTTCGTTTGAATGGTGATTCCGATAAGTTAGTTGGCTAACCGAGTGTAAGCTCAGATATTTCATCCTTGTTCTTGTCGGTACTTCTGCGTTGTTTATTCGAACAGGAGGAAATACAGAGCTTTTCTGTTATCCAACTGTGTATTTACATGATCGTGAGCATATCGGGCAAATCACGACGATTTTTTTCCTAAATGATCAAAATCAAACTTCTTCGCCAAGAACGCGTATCCGAGTAATCGCCGTTTTGGTGAAATTATCGTATTCTAAAGAGTCTACCATTTCGGCTTTCTAACCGCCTAAAGTATCAAATAGTCGTTATCAACCACGTACAAAAGTTAGTCGGAGTAAAATACATGAATAATACTCGCGATGGACGATACAACCGGCGGTAAAAAAAGGAAAGAGTATCGAACAGTAGATAGATATTAGCACATCGTGATCGTGTGATTCTAAGAAAACGAGCAAATCATCATTCATCCGAGAAAATCGGAAATTAATAAAGCCGTCATAAACACATACGCCGTATATATAGTAATATTATTAATATGTGTATCATGCGCATATAATGATGGAAGGTCATTGCATTTGCACTTATATATATATATATATATATATATATATATATATATATATATATATATATATAATATATAATACCATTTCCTAAAATTGGTGATTTTAATAAGAAATACTAGAATAGAACGTGAACTTTTAAGATAACTTAATTAGGATTCAATTTTTAGTTTTATTTAATAAGATTTAAATGAATTCGACATTTTTCTTTATCATTTATAATTAACAAGAACGAAGTAATAAATTTTTATTATTCATTACACATTATTTTTATCACTTTACTTTAAATATTTTTTTATTATTAACACCGATTAATTAATATCAAATTTCAACTTTTATTAATTAAATAGAACTAGTAAATTCTTAATATTTATTATTAGTAATTTTTATTACTTTACTTTAAGTATAATTTTATATAAATTTTGACGTATATTTTAAAAAATACATAGATAGAAAGGACCATTATAACGAACGAAATTTTCCTTGTCCGACAAATAGGTCCAACCTTTTGCATTTTATCACGTAATATCCCCCACTTCCAATTTTACAGTTTTCTAAGAAGAGTGGACAATAATTAAGGTGTCACATCGATCTTGTTGTAATAAACGAAGTAAACATGAACGACCCTTCTATATTATATTTTATAACTTATTAATTTATAATCTCGTATCGTTATTAATTTCGCATCTTTTTTTTTTAAAGTGAAACTTCTATTGGCGCGTTATATACCGGGAGTTAACCGGCAAAACTAGCAAGAGAGCGAGTGAGCGGAAATAACGGACGGATATATATATATATATATATATATATATATATATCCATACTAATATATAAAATTGTAGTGTCTTTCTGTGACTTGCGAACATTTTCATGATAATCACTGCATTGAGCTATTTTTACATTTTTTTTTTTACATTTATTTTATTTTAGGACGCTCGACTACAAAGGTCTTTTGCGTCCACCGAGATTAAATACAATAAATTACAAAAGAAAAATTATTTTCTACTTACAATACAATATTTAGTCTACAATAATTTTATTAAACCAGTTATTTTAATAAAGTATATTACGCGTTGTATCAAGTCTTCGTTGTCTTTCGCTTATATCTAGTCCACTTATTGACGAGATAACGTTGTTGATCGAATTTCAGACATTCTGTGATAACATGTTCTACGGTAAGCGCTGAATCGTGACAAAATTTGCATATTACCGACGACGAATTCTCCTCGATTAATGGCCCATTAGCCTAGTGTGGCCGATTCGTAATCGGGCCAGCACTATTTCTTCGTGTCTGTTCGCTCGGTACGACGTAATCCATTGTTCTATTCGCGGTTTAATTCTTCTTAATTTGTTCTCAGTTAATCTGGACCACGACTCTTATCGGACAATATTTATCGCAAATTTTAATTGTTTGCTAACTCGTAAGCCGGGATTTCTAGTCAGTGGAAACGACTTTAGGAGGCTACTGGAGTGCGATCAACCGTTGTTAATTTAAGGTATCGTATGAAGTATTTACATCGTAGGCCAAATGCTTCGTTGTTTTTGCTGTATTTACTTTCTAGGTTTGAATGAAAGGTTTTATACTAGTTTGGATGCGTTTTCTTCGTACTCAATTGAAAATAATATTTTAATGCTAACAGGATTCTTCGATCTTTTAGCGTTGTTATGTTAGTTTCGGCCAGTACACTTGATATCGGACTGGTACAGAAAGCTCCGCTGCAAATGCGAAGTGCCTGATTTTGAATTACATCTAATTTATGAATCACTTTTGGCGTTGCTGTACAATATACAATTGAACCGTAGTCTAGTAAAGATCTCACGTGTATACCATATAGACGCAATAACGTTCTTCTGTCGGAGCCCCACGATTTGTGGTGTAGAGTTTTTAGTAAATTAAGGGCCTTTGTGCATCTAGCTTTTACGTAATCTGCAAGCGACTTCCAGTTTAATTTTTTATCCATAATTAATCCCAGGAATTTAGTTTAATCGGTGTGTCGTATAGTCGTACAGTTTAATTTTAGTTGGACAAGGCGAGTATGCGATGTTTTCCTGCTGAATTGTACCACACATGTCTTTTGCGAGAAGAAACGGATATTTTTTGTCGAAGCCCATTCTTCTATTAATTCTAAATTTTGTTGTAATTTCTTTTCCAGGGCAGAGATATCGTGTCCTCTGATAAATATAACCAGGTCGTCTGCATAGATGGAGTATTTTACAGGTTCCTTGATGCGCTCTTGTAAGTCGGATATCGTAAGTATAAATAGAAGGGGGCTTAGCACGGATCCTTGAGGAACTCCGTTTTCTTGACATTTTGATGTAGACAGTATGTTTCCTATTCGAACTTTAAATTTTCTGTTCTGTAGGAATGAACGGAGAAATTTGGGTAAGTTTCCACGGAGACCATGATCGTGAATTGTTTTTAGAATGGCTGTGGTAGATATATGATCGAAAGCCTTTTCTATATCGAAAAAATGCAGATAACGTGCTGATTTAATGCAAATGCATCCTGTATTTCTTGTTGTAGACGTATTAAATTGTCAACAGTGGACCGTCCTTTTCTAAAGCCACTTTGTTGGTTGTCTATTAAGCCATCTCTTTCCGCGATCCACATTAATCTGTTACCAACTATCCTTTCCATTATTTTACATAGAACGCAGGTCAGAGATATCGGTCTATAAGTGGCTGGGTCATATTGATTTTTATTTGCCTTAAGGATTGGTATGATATTGGCTTCCTTCTATTTGTCTGGAACTACATTTTATTTCCAAATTTGGTTTAGTAAGTAGCAAATTGCTCCAATATTATGGTCTAGTAGGTGTTTTATCATCTCAGGATGTATCCGATCAGGTCCGGCTGCTGATGATCTTAACCGTTTTATTGAAGTAGATACTTCCGGGTGCGTAATTTCCGTGTTATAGGGTTCATTGTTATTTGATTCAAAATTGAAGGTATTCTCTGTATTATGGTGATTTCGTTGAACACTGTTCTCCTGATAATAATACTCTGCCATAATTTCCGCAATTTGGTTGTTGTCGTAAACTAGCTCACCAGATGGATTTTTGATCGCAGATATGTGACACGTTTTTCTCTTATTTGATATTTTCCTGATCTGACTCCACAGTTTACCCATCGGTGTGTTTGAATTTATACCAGAGATAAAATTATTCCACGATTCTTTCTTACTTTGTGTTACAGTGCGTCTGGCTAGAGCCCTTGCTTTTTTGAATTGTAGAAGGTTTTCGTATGTGGGACATCGTTTAAACCGATTTAGTAATTTATTTTTACTTTGTATGACTAATTTACAATTTTCGTTCCACCATGGGACATGTTTCTTTTTTGGTTTAGAGTGAGTTTTAGGTATATATAAATCAGCTGAGGAGATAATTTTATTTGTTATCATGGCAATTATTTCATTTGTGTTCGTACTGATTTTTGTTTCTATTAAGTTAATAGAATTATTAAAGCTGTTCCAATCATCTTTGTAGATTATCCAGTTTGGGTATCTTTCACATTGTATTGGATGATGTATTAGACAGTTTATAATTTGAGTGAAATGATCACTTCCATAGAGGCTTTTACTAGTTTGCCACTGTACCCTGTGATTAATTGTAGAGCTGCAAAGTGTTAGGTCGATAGCCGACGTTGAACCATTATAGATGTTGAGCCTGGTTGCTTCCCCGGTGTTTGATAAGCTTATATTCGGATCATTTAAAAGTTTTTCTATCATTTGACCTCTTTTATCTATCGTTTTAGATCCCCAGATTGTATTGTGGCTATTAAAATCACCGGTTATTATATACGGTCTTAGTAGTTGTTTGGTATTTCTTTTAGGTTCTTCAAGCTAACTTGATCTTTTTCATGTAGATAAATAGTGCATATCGTTATTGGCGTGTTTAATAAAAGTTTTATAGCGATCACTTGAAGGATCGACCGTAATTGTATTGCTTCACATTTGATAGTATTATGCACGGCGATCAGTACACCGCCTTTTGTGTTACCCGCTAATAAGCAGTCTTTTCGATGTATATTGTATTCTTTTATTTTTACATTGTGTTTACTATTTAATTTAGTTTCCTGTAGACATATTACTGCAGGCTCTAATTCTTGGATAAGTAGTTGTAGAAACGATAGTTTGGATAGAACGCTATTTAAATTCCAAGATACTATATTTATCATGGCAGGTTAATTTTTGTGGAGATTAATCTCGCTCCTCATTACTGTAGTCGAGGACTGGTTCGTCCACTTCCGAAGTGGATGTATGTTGCAATTCTATAGCGGGGTTTAGTTTTTTGATGAGTCAAGTTAAAGATCTTTTAATATCACTGTTTACGTGTGGGTGAATTTCTTCTATCATGTGAATGATTCCTGAAAAATCACTAGTGAAAGATTTGACGTATGTAATTTTATCTTTTTCAAATTTGAAATTGTGTATCAAGTTTATAAAATCTGTTGTGCTTATCGGACATACAGTTGGGTTAATTAAATGTAATGCTTCTAATTGTTCCTGAATCTTATTTAATTCCTCATTGTACAAGTTTAACTTAGGAGCTTCATTTTCTATTTTAGATTTTTTCTTTGTGTGCCCTTTAGTTTTACATTCTATGCTTATAATATTATCTTTTTTTACTTCGGTAAAATCTTTTACGTATAGTGTATTATTTACTGTGTTCTTTTCAGCATTTTCTGATTCAGAGAGTGTGTCATGAGGTGACGATGCTTGTCTTTTTAATAGTGATCTGTTTGAGTTTACAGATTGATCGAGTTCGAGATTTATATTCTGTTCTTCTTCTGCCATAGATGTGACTATACGTTCCGAGTTGTCTATATGTTCTGGTGATTCTTTATCAGTATTTGCTTTTGTTAAAATTTCTGATTCTGTATCTTTGACTTGTAGAGGGCATTTTCTTACTGTGTGACCAGGTTTCTTACACAAAAAACATGTCATGTTTCTATCCGTCGTCAAAAAAATTCTACAGTCCTTGTCTTTGAAATTTATTACTAAAGAATCTGGTATGTATTGCTGGTCATTATCTTGAGAGTATAGAACCGTACGTCGGAAACTGCAGATATGTTGAAATATTGGCTGTATATGTCCTGCTTTAACAAACGACATCGGTGAAGATAATTTTAATCCGATTTCTTCGGTAAGAATAGCTTCAATAATTTGATGGGGTATAATGGGTGCAACATTGGAGATCATCAGTTTACGGTCTGGGCTAATAAGTGGACGAGCCTTTATCAGTGTGTTTTTGATTGTTATTGCCCCGTGATTTGAAATAAAGTCGTCGGCTGTCTTAACAGAGTCGAAGTAAAAAATCTACTATTTGACATTCGGGATAAGAAAGTCATTTTTGATGGCGGCACTAATTTACTTAACTCCACTAAGAATTCTTCATTGGAGAAATTTTCAATGAGTGGAAAAATGATGGCTTGTTCTTCCGTTGGGAAGTTTTGTGCGTTATGTTTTTGGTGTTTTGACAATATTTGAATAACTAATATCTTTTGCAGGCTTGTTTTCAGTTACACTCGAAGTCGGATAGATCATCCTAGGGGTGATTATTTCGTTCGATTTTACTTGAGATGATGAGCATGAGGGAGTGAGATTTTTAGTTTTATTACCAATTTGCACATTTTTTGGAGTCATAGCGAAGGTTTTAACTTTTCTCATCGTACAGTAATTAGTGTGGCGTAACTGGCCACACTGATATTGTTAACCGTCGTGCGGAGTCGGTGTGTAATAATATGAGTACGGCGATTAAATTACGAATTAAATTATATAATAATAATAACGCTGATAAGAGAGTTAGATTAAAATGAATTACCTTACGTAAACCGGTTCGTTTTATAGGCGGTAACATACATAAACAGAAAATCTGTTTTTTTTTTTTAATTTTTATATGTCTGTCTGTTTGTGTGTTGCGATTTAACTAAAAAAGGATTAAATCAATAAAGATGAAATTCGCACAGCTTATAGCCTATATTATCGGATTCATTCTAAGCTTTCATTAATATCACAAGTAGGACAGAAATTACGATAATTTAAAGTTTTAAAAAGTAGTAAACAGCGATATTTCCGCCAAATCGTTTATAACACGTTTTCTGGTTTGAATGTACCTCCATTACAACACACGCAATAGAAATCACGTTTTGTTGCGTTAGGGGCGTGGCCGAAATAACAGACGGATATATATATATATATATGTCTTGTTCGCATGTACTTGCACTACTAACACCCGTCTTTCAAACATGTTTTGTAGCATTAGGCGCGTCGACTTACACATATAGGTAAGCTTATTTCTTATATATATATATATATATATATATATGTGTGTGTGTGTGTGTGTATGTGTGTGTAGGTATGGGTGTGGGTGGGTGTGTTTATATATACACGTGAAAAATTTAAAAAAAAACTCTGCAGGGAGTTTAGTTAAAACGTTTTTAAGTTTCACTTCTTCCCTGCGCTCCAAGGCACAGATGTTTTTTTTAGGAAAAGTCTGAATAAATAATTCACGTTACTATTTCGAAATAGGACGCCATTTTACATGTTTTATTTTTTCATATTTCCCTAACGACAAAGAACCGTTAAATTAAATTTTAAATACGTTTACATTCCAGCAATATGACTCCTTATTTAACGGCCTTATCTATAAATTAAAACATTTGAAAAGATACATGTATACATACATACATATATATATATATATAAGGTGAACCATTTAAAACGGAACCCAAACTTAATGATAGTACCTGATGATTGTTTTAGATTTCAATGGTTTTATTAAGGACATTGGCCGATTCCTAGAATCTTTACGCATGCAGAAGTAAGTGTGGTCATATACAGTCTTCTTCTTCTACATCGTAATCCGATTCCACTTGTCGAGACTTGATATTTTTACAATAGAACGCCACCGTCGTCGGTCCTCTATTTCCTGCACCAATACTTGTTCATGTAGACCAGTTAGGTTTGTTATTTGATCTAAGTATTGATTTGCGGACCTGCCTTGCTTCCTTCGACCGTTTATTTTACCCTAAATAATTCGTTTTTCCAGTTTATTTGGCCGTATTATATGGCCGCTTCTACGTATTGTAGGTAGCAGCGGCTCGTTTTCCTCCACATGCAGTTCTTCGTTAGTTCTACGTGCATGAATGGTACTCGCAATATCCTTCGATAACACTTCATTTTGATCGCTTCCAGTTTCCTTGCCGATATCAGATCTATAGTCCATGTTCAGATCAGATCTATATGGCAGAATCGAGAATACTGAAGCTTATCGAAATATCAAAAATTTTATTTCGTTCTTAAATGTTTCGGAACTTTATTGTACTTTTCAACAAGGCGGCGCATACTGCTAAGGAAATGCTGGAATTTTTGCAAGAATCCTTTAGGTCTTTATGATCTCGAAGCTCCAATCTATTGCCACTTCATTATTTTTACGCGGTCAAGTGAAAAATAAAGATTTTCATTAGACCGTACAATATGTAAATTAATTAAAACACGCCGTCACCACACCGAAATAAACACCGTCAAGGTTCAACCAGGGCCACAATTCCGCAATAAATTTGGCTGGAGTATAGAGGATGGTAATTTACGTTATTTTCTATAACATTCAAGTATTTATTGTTATTTTTTTTATATAGCATTCATTTAAGAACTCATGACCTGAACAATATATTTTTGTAGTTTAAGACTTAAGTTTCTATACTATCATGTATTACTTCTAATTAGAAAACGTGTTCATTTTGTAGCCGCAGGTTTTTATTTCCTTTTTTTCTGCAGAATTTAACGTTTTGATATCTTGCACTCTTTATATTCTTACTGCGTTATTGTGGTAATCCCCGGTACACAATGTTCGTAACACCTTGTGTTATATTTTATTTTATATTTATAACTTATACAAATATATTGTTGTTGTTGTTGTTGTTGCTATAACAATAAGTACACACAAGTTACGTTTTAAATGAGCCACCCTTCATGTATGTAAAAATAATAATAAAAGTTAGGAATTAAATGATTATATTATATATATATATATATATATATATATATATATATATATATATATATATATATATTTAGCAAACCAGTCTTAGGACTGATGACTACATGATGATGGTATATATATATATATATTTCATTAAATTTATTTGTCTTTAAATAATTAATTACATTTCATGAAATCGCTATATATAAATTATATAAATAATTTACGAAATAAAGAACAATGTTTAATACCAGTCTCGATAAAAATAATGAATAAAAAGTCTAATAGTACTAATTACAAATGCATATACGTATAGTTACGATAATTATTATTGTTGTCAAAACCTGGATTGTGTTGTCGTACAATAATAATATTTACGCGGTAACGTCTCTATGGTCACAAGATGGGTAAAATAAAGCAGGACTGAAGGGGGTAGAAGAGATGTTGGAGAATATGATTAGATTACCTGTAGATTTACGTGCCATGTACTGCACCTAGGCTAGAGGCACGGGAAAGGAGAGAACGTAAGGTTAGTGAGAACCAGTAGAAAGTTGGAAGAATAAATTGGAAGTACGGATTGTTAAATTAGATTATATAAATTGGAGGATTTAAGAAAATTTAATAAACTATTGGAAGCATCTTGCGTAGGAAAGAATGTTTAGGAGCCTGAGCGGTTTGTCGAGGATAGAACGTTGGGAATTGAATTGCACACATTCAAGGAGAATATGTTCGACGGCAATGAGTACATTACAGGTTGAACAAAGAGGAGGAGGAACATTTTGTAGGATATAGCTGTGTGGAGATATTAGTATGACCTAGGCGCAGACGAGCAAGTACAACATCATCTCTTCTGTTTGCCGAGTGAGATGGAATCCGGAGGTATGTAGTGTCTCGAACTGATCGCAGTTTGTTGGTGAGTGGAAGTGCAGACCAATGGACGTTCCATGATTTACGCACTGAAGATTTTATGAAAGTCTGGAGATCATTCATTGGTGTAGGCAGGAGCGGGAATGGTTGAAGCAATGAGCCTTCTTTTGCTGCACTATCCGCTTGAATGAGAGAAAAAGGTTTTTCAAAAAGTCAGTCAGTTGGAAGTTAGCAAATTTTACGCTGCAAAGTTTTAAAGTAGTAGTCAGTTTTGAAGTCAGTTTTTGGAAAAATTGCAAGTTTTAAATTGCTAGTTGAAGTTTTTTGTTTTCAATAGTTAGTTGGTCAGTTGCCTCATGAAGAACAAGGGAGTTAGAAAATGTTGAAGTTTTTAAGACTGAAGTATAAAAGATGGTCGGCGAAATCAATTTTAGAAATCAGATAAAAACGAAAGTGGTCACCAGGTATATCAATGATAAGATAGATGAAATTATCATCGAACTAGATATCTTAAACCAGGTTAGTTTACCGTTTAAATTTATAGTTAACATTTCTAAATCGATTAATTATTAATTATTTTTATACTTTTATACTTTTATTGTCTTATATATGAAACTATACCGTTCAAATTGTTCTAAATTTAAAAAGATTTCTTTGCATATAATTGTCACCTCGATAAAATAGGAAATAAAGTAAAAATTCAATTAAATCAACCTGTTATTCATATATATATATATATATATATATATATATATATATATATATATATATATATATATATATATATATATATATATAATGTATATATTTATACGTTTGAGTACGGCGGTTTTCTATATAATTGCCGAAGTTAAGCAACGGTACTTGGAGGCTCAGTGTGTTGTGCGTTGTTGGTATCTCCCAATTTTCCTGGCCCGCAGGGGTGATTAGGGTATTTTCTCCACAATTTATTGATTGGGGAGACCTACGTCCAGCAGTGTACCCGATATAGGTTAAAAAAAAACAAAGTCGTTATTGTTTCCTCGACTCATAAAATAAATATTAAAGAAAAAATTATAAGATAATCTATTTAAAAATGAGAAAAAGCTAAGTAGGGAACGAAATAAGTAGATACATATTTTATTTTTTTTTTATTGTGCCGTGTTTAACTACCGAGGCTATTACGGCACTGGTTATTTAACAGCTAGATGTAGTAACTGAGGTTGGAAGAGGAAAGGAACTGTATAACTGAGGGAAATAGTTGAAGAGCTGTCGGAGAGGAAAACAGATAAAGTACGCGGATGGATATTGGGCCAATAAGGGAGGAGTTTAGGGCAGTACAGTAAAATATGGAAGATAAGAGAGGGGTTTGGGAGTAAACAAAAGCGGAAAACACCCGTGGGGTTGGTATGTCGGAGAAGATGGTCACGAGAGAGTGATATGTGACCAAGGTAGAGCTTCCTGAGTGCTATGTAGTTTGAACTGGTTAAATTGGCAGGTGGTTCCCAGAAGCCTACATTGGATTTAATGAAAGGAAGTTATGGCGGTATGAATTCCACTTCTGTTGCCAGTTGTGGTGGAAGAAGTATTTAAGGGCTGTGTTAGTACTGGGGACGGCGGGGCTTTATTAGGGGCACATAATTTATAGTGGGCTGCCCTATCCACTAATTCATTCCTCAAAATCTCCTTATGACCTAGATACAGATTAGTAAGGACCATCGTAGGCAGAGCTATTAGGAGTGTATTATTAGTAAGGACCATCGTAGGCAGAGCTATTAGGAGTGTATTATTAGTAAGGACCATCGTAGGCAGAGCTATTAGGAGTAGTGTATTACAGCCCTCGCATAAATTGGCGATCATGACAATAGATAAAAAAAATTAAACCCTAATATAAAATTAGAATTTGCAGTCTTCTGAAATAACTAAATTCACTTTATATAAATTTTTGATCACTTAGGCGATTAAGAAAAAGAAAAAATGGCCGTTTAAATTACATATTAGGTGCAATCTCGAAAATGCAGTTAAACATGAAAACTGAAATGTTAAGATATTAAAACGAAATAAAAAATGAAATGAAAATGGAAATGTCAAAATTTGGATCGAAACTGGTGAATAAAATAGAAAATTTAAAACGTAACCTAAAAATAGAAATAAGAGAATTAAGAACGGAAATATCAACTTTAAAAACAGAAATAACTAATATAAAACCTGAAACAGAAAAAAAAAACTAATTATAAATTAATTAAAAAATTACAGAGAGAACATAGGTGAACAGACAAGAGATATAGATTTAAAAGTGACACACATAGAAGCAAAAAAGGACCAAACTGAAAAAACTAGCAAGGAATTCAAAAAGAATCTAAACGATAAAACGGAATGTTCATCTGCGTTTGGAAGAAAGATATCGGTTTTAAAATAGAATTTATTCGAAATCAGAAATCATAATATTAATATTATTGGGAAGTTAGAAATTGCGTCAAAGACGATTACAGACTTAGAGGAAAGGTTGAAAGCCTCTGAAAACTTTGATAGAGGTAAAAATTGAAAAAAAAATCCATTATATTTCGAATAAAATAAATGCAGAACATAAGCAGGAAATTGTGAATATGCAAAAGCAACGGATATGTCCGATAAACTAAATGGTAAAGAAACGGAATATAAAAGATTGAAACGAGAATTTACGGAACTGCATAAAAAATCGGAGTTAATTGAAAAGTCAAATTCCCTTAACAGATTAACCGAAAAATTGAAGAAAACGCAATTTAATTATAAAAATTTAATTACATTAAATCGTGATGAAGAAAATTTTAAATGAAGAATCTCTCTCGATAATTTACATAAGGAAAATGAGCAGTTGAATGGAAAGTTATACAATGGCTAACGGCTGAATGCGAGATAATGCGGCTTGATTTAAAACAGCATGAAAAATTTTTGTAAACTAAACGAATTTGCAGAAGTACGTGTTTCATTTGACAACGATAAAATTGTTCAAATCAGGCCCGCGAAGAATGAAGGTTTACGTAAATTGAAGGACGAAGTACACGGAGCAATGATCAATCAAAAAACCTAAAAGAAATGAAATCAAAGAATTACAAAATAAACTATCTTACGCTGACGAAATAATTCAAGAATTGCATAGCAACGAGTCTAGGTATAAAATGCGGATAAAAATTTTAGAAGATGAAATAAAACCATCGAGACTGAACAAATTAAAAAGTGAAATTTCAGGGGATTTGAATCACCGAAAAATAAGGAAATTTAATTGTAAGAAAAGAGACGAACTAGAACACGATGTGTTTTTGTTGAAGGAAGATAATGAGAAATTAAATCGACAATTGTTAGAAAAAGAAAAAGAATTTCGAGAAGAAAAAAAGATAGCAATTGACCGTACATGAAATTTAACAAAGAAAAATTGATACGAGTGCATCAAGATATTACGAATGGATATCAGCAAAAAATTTCTGAACTCGAATCTGGACTAGATGAATAGAAAAATAATAAAAGTACAGATGGCGCAGTTGCAGAATGAACTGAACAGCGGTAAAGTTCGTATCGAAAATCAAGAACAAAGAATTAAAAATCTGAATGAACAAGTAAAACAGCAGAAAACTGAACGCGAAAAGCTACAACATAAAATTAGGCTTAATAATTTTGTAAAAGTCATATTAGTAAATGTTTTATTATAGTTTTCAAATTAAAATCGTTTAATTCAAAATTATTGTCGTTTTGTAAATAAATTTTTATTTTATTCGTCCGAAAAGAAAAACAAATATTATTCTCACGTGTGTGTTGTCGCATATATGTAGATAATAATGTATAAACTAATTATTAATACGAAGTATATATAGATATTTGTTCAGTAATTCCAGCATACCAGAAATATCGATATTTCTAACTTATTCAATTAAAACCCGGAAGCAACGGCGATATACCATTAGCAACAAGGATGGCTATGTCATCCGCAAATGTCGCCAGGATCGTTTGATTCGATGTGAGTATATCGGCAGTGTAGATCGAGTATACGGTCTAACAATACTACCCTGAGGTACGGATGAAGTGATGCTAAATTCATCAGAGAGTACGTTTATCCTTACTATAAACGATCGACTAGACAAGTACGATTTAAAGAGCTCATAGAGATTTTTAGGAAGAAACTGACGTAGTTTGAAGAGCAAACGCCAAACACTGTCGAACGCTTGGGACATATCTAAGAAGGCTACAGAACATTGTTTTTTTTTTCGAATGCTGATGAGATAGTCTATGACACTGTTGCACCATTGATTGCGCTGTGCGGAAACCGAACTGATAATTTGATATAAATGAATTTTTTCAATTAATGATTACACACGATATAATATTAATCTTTCTAGAATTTTTGATAGCGAAAGAAGTAGACTAATCGATCGATATGAAGATGTGTCAGCCTGCGGTTTTCCTGACTTGTGTATCGTGATAATGATATATCTTTTTCAATTCTTTGGAAAGTATCCGAGTCTTAGTATACTATTAAAGATAAAGCACACGAATATAATTGATTTTTTAGGTATGTGAGAAATGATTTCCCCAGTTACCTCGTCAAGTCCTGGAGTCTTTGGGAGCTGTCTGTATGTATTGTAGTACTTCTTTCGGTGTGACGTGTTTTATGATACGTTGAAATTCTAATGGTTTGGATAAAGTAAATCTCGAATGGTCTCAGGATTTGGTTTAAACGTGGTGCTAAGATGTTGGGTAAAAACGTCAGCTTTGTGCTTATCACATTTTGCCCAACAACAATTATTTAATTATATATTAAATCGCTCAGTAGTTTGCAGCAGCAACTTTTTCGTTTTAACCCGCACAGATCTGCTGTTTTCATTCAGCCACTGCAGTTAATAAAGTCACTTTTATAGACATTAATTTCTTTTTTTTAGTTTATTTTGCAGTTGGTAATACAAATTCTTGAAAGACGGAAAACGATTACGTTGCCATTTTTTCATAGCAGAGCGTGTTTTATTAATTTTCTAATTTTTAATGGAATGTAAAGATTTTCTTGTTTTTTTTTTTTTTTTGGTTACTTGTCTGATAGAACTGAAATTTTGAAAAATTTAGACAATTATAAGGCGCAAAGGCAATTAAAATAAGTTCTTCTTGTTATATAAAAAATATTCACACTTACAGTTTGTATTAGAAATGAAAAGAAGGGAATTACGATATTTATTTTCGAAAAATTATTTCCCCCTTCTAATATTACTTGCAAAATAATCATGCCAAAAATATATATATTTTGTTAAAAAATTTTTAGAAAAAAGACGGTCACTATCCGCCAACTTTTAAATAAAACGAGAATGAATGACGAGCAGCATACCATTCGATATGTGTGTGTGTGTAATAGATTATTTTAGGTACAAATAAGAAAAAAAAGAGTATATAAAGTAATTGTTCTGTAGTACCTTTAGAAAATACGTCATTGCTAAAAAAAATTATAAATACCCCGCATTAAAACAAATTCATTGAACCGGTACACTAGTCATGCCCACATAGGGGGCGAATGAAGGCCAATCGCCGTTCGAAAATAATGTTCTGAAAAAAAAAGAAATTAATTTCTTCTTGTCGAAATACCTTCCCCGAGAAATTCGAAAAAAACCGCAAACTATTTAAAATATTCTTTTCAATTAGTCATATTATATGTACACACAACATTTCTATAATTATGACGATAGTATGTAACCCACGATCAAAGTGTGTGCGTGTATATCAATGCTTGACAAAAATAGAATACGTGAGTGAGTGTTAAAATTTGTGTATATATGATTACATTGTATATAAAAACAACTTAAAGAATACGTATGTACCCATATATGTTACTAAATAAAATTAATTCATATATTAATTAGTATATTATTCCGCTATCATATGCCTCGATTTAAAATTCCACCGGTATTCTTACACGGCAGAAATGATAGCTATTCAGAAAGCGATATCGTATAAAGTCAAATCATGAAACACAAATATTTTAATATTAACATATTTTTTTCTTTTTTTGGGGGGGGGCACTGCTGAGGAGCAATCACAACCCATTAACGTGTTGATAAATAGTTATTATATATTGATGTTACAATTGGTTAGGAATTTGTAAAGAAGGAGGAAAACACGGGAGTCATTAGAAAAAATTAAGGAAGTGATAGAGAAAGGAGGACGATAACCGATGGATATTAAGGAATTCAGGAGTGCGAGTAGGTCAGGTGTATGAAAACTGCAATTGAAAAGGATGTGGTTTTCATCGGCGATAATTTGTAAATCGGCTGGATGGGAACAATATGGGGAACTAGAAATCCCAATACGAAACATGTGAGCCGGAAGACGATTGTGTCCAGAACGTAAACGGGTGATGGTTGTAATAAATTTTCGGAAGTTGAGGTGTATGTTGGACAAATTAAAGTACCAGGGAGTAGGTGATGTGACCAGATAATATCTAGAGGTGGAAGAACTAACTAGCCACGATGACCACTCGTAGGATATATCCATGTTGGCAAGAGATATCAGGTCTGTGGTGGAAATTGCCGGCACCAGAGAGCCGAAGAAAATGGCTTCCTTGGCCAGAGTGTCGGCAACCTCATTGCCATGAATTCTGGAATGACCGGGAATCCAGACGTATGATATTAAGATGCCGCGGCTGAATAGTAAATAAGTCAATTGTCGCACTGCCAAGGGAAGATAATTGGAATTAGGTTGAAAGGAGGAATGCTTCAATGCGAGGAGAAAACTTAGGGAGTCGGATAAGATTAAGTATAGGGAGGAGGAATGGTGATCTAAACGTGATAAGAATTGCAGAGTTTTAAGGATGCTTAAGCCCTCGGCAGTGAAAATTGAATTGAACTGAGGAAAAATGAATGATTTGGAGATATTATATTGCGGTATATAGAATGCTCCCGTAACGGACCGACCGGGAAATTTGGATCCATCTGAAAATACACGTACATGATTACGCCAGTAATTTTGTATGAAAGCATTAAGATCAGGATGGGAAGACATGATGGAGGAAAAGGAGGATGTGTCAATGGAGATGTTAAAAAGATTGACATGATATGAATTAGTAAAGTAAATTGTGGGGCGAGATGGAAGGATAGGATACTTGTACGTCCGGTATTTATAAGCTGCAGTGGAGAGTAGTGGAATACGGGAGCGGGTGAAACGCCATTTTCTGAAAATTTTTAAAAAATTGAAAGTGAAGGAATTAACTTGTTTATTGAGAGATTTCGAGATAAATCGGAAGGCTAAATTTTTACGTCGGAGGGAGAGAGGAACAATATGAGACTCGGAGAAAAGAAATGAAATAGGAGTAGAACAAAGAGAGCCTAAAATTAAGCGCATACAAAGGTTTTGTATTTTATTTAATTTGGTTAAGTGGTCGGGAGGCATTACCATACAGGAAGGAGCAGTAGTCAATTTTGGAACGAATTAAGGAAATATATAGAATGCGGAGAGAAACGGGATCTCCACCCCAGACAGTTGAGGAGAGGAATCTTAGGATAGTAGAGGATTGTAGGGTGACCGAAATAAGGAAGTCTATATGTGGTTTCCAAGTAAGTTTTTGATCCAAAGTCAGTCCTAAGTAGGTGAATTGCGTTACTATAGCGATGCGGTCATTATAAAATGGAATATATTGAGGAGGATAGATAGGCCGATTGGGGGAAAACACGATAGCTGCAGACTTGCTGGGGTTAATGGAAAGATCGGAAAATTGGAAACGGTTACTTAAAGTTATGATATCATGTGTTAAATATTGCGTAATAAGGTCAAGATTATTGCTATGTTGAAAGAGGACCAGATCGTCCGCATAGGAGATGAGATGGGATGAATAGGGAAGCGGAGGTTTTAAATCGTGCATAATGTAGATATTAAATAAAATGGGACTAAGAACAGAACCTTGTGCGAGACCGGTGTAAGTAGTGCGGTGCAGCAGATGTTGGAGTGTAGGGTGCCGGAAGTGTAAATGTTTGATTTTAAATGGGTTACAAATATAAGCTGCGAGATTATGTGGAATACTAAGTGATAAGAGGCGTTGGTGCAGTAAGCTGATGTTGACGTTATCGAAAACTGCGGTGAGATCCAGAAATGTGGCTAACAAGAAACCTTTATCTATATATGTTTTGTATATGTTAGATGTCAGAAAGGAGAGACAATCAGCAGTTGAATATTGGGGCGGAAGCCATAAATACAATTAGGGAGAATATTATTATTTTCTAACCACCACTCTAAACGATAGCGGATGACAGATTCAAGAAGTTTTCGAACACAGGAAGCTAGAGCAATGGGGCGGTAGGAAGTAGCCAAATGTTTGGGTTTTGAAGATTTGTGAACAGGGGTAATATTGAAGGTTAGCCAGTCCTGAGGAATAAAGTTATCTTGTAGAAATTTGGAGAACATTTGGGAAAGGAAATTCAAAGAACGGGTTGACAAAGCTTGAAGCATTTTATATGATATTAAATCAGGGCCTGGGGCAGTATCCCCTTTATTTTCTAATATATGTGTGAGCTCTCTAATCGTGATAGGCATATCCAACATGTTTGAAGGGAAAGCAGATGTGAAATGGAAAGGGTTGGTTTGATGAAGGGAAGGTATGTACGGAGGAGAAACGCGGTTGACAAATTCGTCAAACCAATGTTCGTGATCAGTAGAGGGAGTAGAAGCAGAAAGAGATCGATGCTTTACATTGTTTCCAGATTTTAGATAACGGTGTGGATCTGTTAAAAGATGAGCAGAATCGTCTCCAGGAATCCCGTTTAGTCTGATTTAATAACCGGCGGGTTTGGGCATTGATCTTCCTAAATTCGATAAAATTGGATACTGTTTTATTTTTCCGAAAGATGCGGAATGCCTGATTCCTTTTGTTTATCTGGAAGGAACATTGCTTCGTCCACCATCTGACGGGAAGTTTCTTACCTAGGTAAATGGAATTATTACAAGTGGAGGCGGAAACTGAATCATGGATGATGGATAGAAAGAGATCATATACTTCGGGGGAGGAGAGATTTGACGGAAAGCTGAAGAAAAGATTGTCAGCAACGGAAGAGAATAAATCATAATTGATTTTTTTGGTGTGCGGGATAGAGGAAGGGGCAGAAGATGAAGTAGTATCCCCGCCGGGGAGTTGGAGGTAAATACAAACCGGCAGATGATCGCTACCCAGATAGAAGGGGATGACCGACCAGTTGCATGAAAAAGATAAGATGGGGGAACAGAGGGTGAGATCAATGGCACTGGATGAAAATTGAGGAGTAGGAAGTGTGGTGTGAGCCCCGTTGTTTAGAATATTCAGTGAATATTGATCGGCAATTTGTAAAACGGCTGTACCATTAAGATTAAATGAACTACAGCCCCAGCTGGGCTGGTGAGCGTTAAAATCGCCCCCAATAATGAGATGTGTCGAGGCTAAAGACTTAATGCCTGTTCCGAAAGCTCGCACATTGATTCTGTGTAGGGGAGGCACGTAGATGGACAGTATATTGACTGTAGTATTATTGATAGTAACGGCGATTCCTATTGAGTTGATGTTATGCAACTGATTTGAGTAGTTAACGAAATGGTCGGGAAGAAGATGATGTGGGATGCGTTACTTAACCAGCACGGCGGTATCGCCATAACCGTCGACCCTATCCTGTCTGTAGATTGAAAATCCGGGGATGGAAAAACCTGTGGATGGAGATAACCACGTTTCAGAGATAAGTAAAATGTCAAAGTTCTTGTCTCGTAAAAATATTTCTAGGTTTGGTTTATTGCAAGGTAGGCTACGAGCATTCCATTGCAGAATCTTAATCATCAACAATGGGAGAAGTAAGGAGCAGTGATATATAGGGAAAAAAGGAGCTAATGTAGATACGTGGAATAGCATGGATCAAACCAAAAATATGGTGTCGAACAATGCTTAAAGGTGAGAATAGAAGTGATCGAAGGTAAGATGGGTAGAATGATAGAGTAAGAGGAAAATGAGATATATAACATACATGCACGCACGTACTACACGCACAAATACATATGTTAATGTGGACGCACACACCCATATGAATAGTGGAGCTCTTATGCACACCCACACATATATACACACGCGCACACACACACACGCATACATATATACATATGAACATAAATCTTCAAATGGATAAATAGAGAGAGGAAGAGATTGGAAGGTTAAAAAGCGTTCGCAAGAGTTGTACGTGATATAATGAATTTGTGGGGGTGAGTTAGCATTAAGGGTGTATACTTTAATTTTTGAGTTGTTTGATACGAGTTAATGTAGGTTGCGATTTAATTTCGGAAGGTTTAGAAGGAGCAGAGTGGACGATACGGACTTTACTTTGTTTACTGTGATGAGGAAGTTTATTGGTATCGGAATTAGAATCGGAGGAAGATGAGGCAAAGGAAGTGCCTCTACGTAAGGCAGCGTTAGGTTCCCTGAGGTTATGTTGTGAAGAGATATTGTTTAAGGAGGATTTTGTAGGAGGGGACCCGTCAGATGTGTTAAGATTAAGCTGTGTAGCATGATCCGGATAGGGGACTTTGGTGGGAGAGGATATGTCAACTTGATTAAATTTAGATTGAGAGAAGTTACTTTGACTTGGTATGTTTGAAGAAGATTGTTGGAGGTAGACATGAGGGGACTATCCCGATGGGAAGGAAAGTAAGTGATTATAGCTTGGAAATTGTTTGTTGATGGCGATAATTGGGCTGCGAAAACGATTCGGAGAGGGGTATTTGGTGAAGTGATGACGAGATGTATCGGTATTTTTAGGTAAAGCTGGCTTGTTTACAGAATGAGCAATAGAGGAGGCTGCATCCGCAAACGTAAAGGCTTTACTGACTAGGCTGGATTTGGAAATATTAATGGTTTCAGTTCGGGATACATTATCGAAGGCTACTATTTTATTAATTTTATATTGTTCCTGGTAATATGGGCATGAATGATTGGTGGTGAAATGTGAGTCGTTACAATTTAAGCAAGGCGCTGATTCATTTTTGGGATGCGGGCAAGATGAAATAAAATGATTTCCAGTACAATTAGGACATCTTGGTCTAGAGCGACATTGAGTGGGGCAACATGTGAAGTAACGGAAACAATTTCTACATAATACGGAAGGTTTGATACTTGGTTTACCTCGAACCTCAACTTGTACACAGATATGAACTCGGGTAAAATGTTTTCTAGAAATTTAATTTCGACCGTACGAGTAGGAATAAGAGTAGTATCTGGACGCCTATGAATCCGGCGTAAGTCAACAACCTCAACGGAGCTTTCGATCCCATTCTGCAAGTCTTGGGTTGAAATATCAGTCGGCACGTCGCGAATAACTCCGAAACGATATAACAGACTGTTAGGAATAAACGCATTTAAATTGTGTTTACCGTTGATATTTAAAAGAAATGAATTCGCAGCAGAACATGTGGAAAAAGTAGCTTTAATTCGGTTGCGACCACTTCGAGTGAAATAGCTGAGACCATCAGAGGATGCTAGTAATTTGCAAATGGCCAAGGGATTGAAATTGCCTATATTTTGATCTTTAGCCTCTATCAAAATCACATAAGGACCAGAATGTATCGAAGGCGAGTATACGGGAATTTTTTCATTAACAGTGCTGCGAATATTATCGATAGAATTATTACTATTATTAAAGGAATCACTACTAAAATTATTATTCTTAATAAATTCATTATCGATCTTACTGTTATCATCATTATTACTACCATTATTACCACTGCTGTAAAGGTTACTGTCAACGTTATTATTACCACTACTAACACTATTATTAATACTACTACTATTACAACCAACACTGTTGTTCAAGCTGTCATTTATTCGATCCGGGGGTTCTTTATCCCCTGGACCATCTATCTCCATATCAGAAATACGTATGGATAAGCGCTATATTTAAATAATATACGTGAAGTAAGCAATATAATAATTTAGAAATAATGTAAAATAAAAATAAAAGAATAAGTAGAAATAAAAGAAAAATATTTATACAACCAGTTTCTACCGCGAGCACGTGAAACACGAACGATTACTACACAATTACGCGAACCAATGTCAGCAATCCAAAAAATTAATAACAGAGCAGATTTTACGGAATATCTTGAAGATATGCGGTAAACTTAAAGAATATAATACTGAAGTAGTATTTTTAAGTGGATTCCGAGGCATAGAGGAATTCACAGGTAAACTGCATTATACATCAACTTACAAAGAATGTACCAGCAAATCAGTGGCAAATTAATATTAAATATCGTTGAAAGGAATTTAGAAATAAATTAAAAGCGCAAAATTTAATAGATTGGAATCATAGGTAGAGCAAATCTTAGAACAAATTGTAGAAAATATTATTACAGTATCCAAAAGGAAATACGTAAAGATACCCTTGGTTTTCGAATAACACGCATAGAGATTACATTAAAACAATTATTGCAGACGGAACATAATTTAACTCTAAAAAAAAAAAAAAACTAAAAAAATTAAAATAATAAATTCAGATTTATGTGAATGCGTAAAAGAGGAAGGATCCACTGAACATATAATTTGTAACTGCAGAATAACAAATATAGGAAGAGAACTGAAAAAAGACATTGTTCGAACATACAATAGCATTGCCAGTACATATTGGTCTCAAATAATACCGACTACAACAGTGGCTGGGTAGTTGTATCGATTTATCTTCTTCTTCGTTCCTCAATCTTATATCAAGATTGGTCAACAGTTAAGTTATCATTCAGAATTTTCGGAAAATTGCCATTTTCTTCATGTTTCCATAGCGTGTAGCTGTTATATCTCTTTGTATCTGTTTAATTCTGCTTCGGCCTTCCTCTTGTTCTTTTCCTTCAATTATTATTTGCGTTAAATACTGATTATGTCTGAGTACATGACCGATCCATTTGTTTCTTCTTTCTCTTAGTTTCTTCATCAGATTTCTTTCTTCATTAATTAAATTAAAGACGTTTTCGTTGTTTATCTTATCTGTCTATTTTATATGAAGTCGATTTATAAAGATTAATAATATTTAGATATAAATTAAAGGTCATAGAAACTTTGTTAGTTAATGAAAATATTTATAGTACAAAGAAAACTGGCTAAATGGGTTATACCGGCCTAAAAAAAAAATTAAGCTTAGGGAAAAATCAAATTATCGAATGTAGATTAAAACGTAACACATGGAAGAGTGATTCAGCCGGACAGCACAGTCGCGAAAGGGAATCGGCTAGCAAAAATCGTTATTTGACAGAAAATTGCTGAACAATTCGTGGGGGTTTTTTCACGTCATCGATGTTCGAAAATGGTTAACGAATACATCTCAGAATTATGGAGAATACAAGAAGTCAAATCAGTGGACCATGTTTGATACTATTATGCGATCATCGAGCTAATATCGTCGAAAGCAGTTAATACGTCGAGTGCTCCAACAACAACGTTATCCAATTGTAAGCTCTAAGGATTTTAACGTCCGCGAAACATCAACGACAAAGCAGATCGAATACGGTTCGTGCGATGTTAAACTTACTCTTTTAATTTTATTAAAACGAGTTTCTTTTCTTTCTTTCTTTCCTAACTTTCGTCTATCGATATTATCTTATCTTTATATCAATAAACAACAGTGTCAACGTAATTTCGGTCGGCATGGCCGACCATAATATTATTCGTTCAGCCTACCCTCCTCTCTCGTCAACTCCATCATCGTCTACTACGAAAGATATCACCGCATCCGCAGGTAATAACGTTTCATTAGCATCGAAAGGTATTAAATCGTCGTCAAATATAGATATCGCCGCTTCCTCAGGTAATATCGTTTTATTAACATCGAATGGTATTAAATCGTCGTCAAATATTAATTCTGGGTCCTACGCTAATATAACAAAACAAAAAAAAATCCCGCCTATCCAAAACTTCGCATTCCCAACAGAGGAACAAGGGATAATATTTAATCACATCTTAGATCTCAAAATTATAGACTATCAGCTCTTAAAGGTCTAGTTGAAGGAGCAAAAAATATTATTGCCGCATCTCGGGTTAGCGGTAATCGTATAATCGTATTCATCGCAACCGAATCCTTAGTACAAAAATTCATAACCAATCACGGCGGATTCGAAATCGATGGGCATTTCCTCAAAGCCCGAAGGCTAAAATCGCCAACCACAAAAATTATTCTTTCTAATGTTTCACCGACAATTACGAATGACGAACTCCAAAAATACTTAACGACAAACCTTAATATGAAATTATCGTCCCAAATTTCGCTACTTCGTATAAAACCCATGGACGATGAATTTGGGCATATTGTAAGCTGGAGGCGCCAAGTCTACATCTCTAATTGTGACGAAATTAATATTCCATCGGTCTAGAATCTGGAGGCAAAAGTTTCAGGATCTTTCTGTCAGTCGATGACCTTGTTTGTTTCAAGTGTAGCTCCTCTGGACACGAGGCAGATAACTGCAAAGATGTCCAAAATTTTGGTAATATCGAAAATCCTACTCAACAACAGCAACATCAACATGATTCTCAAACTTGTGATCTTCGTGAGATAAATCCTTCATCATGCAACGATATAAACCTAGAATCGGAAGAATCTCCAACTATTTTAAAAATAGAAGAGAGTAGCATCAAGTGTACTTCTACCGATCCTGAACAAAATAAAAGGCCTCACTCTAAGGCATCGCTGAGCTCCTCAGAAAATTCTGTTGTGAATAATAACGAGCTCCAAACACCTGCTCAAAAACAAAAAAGAAGAAAAAAGGAAAATGGCAAGACATCAAATTCTGTATCAATGGTTATTTCCGAGGGTGAGTTATCCTCAGACCAGGATTTTGATCTCTCATTAAAAGCAACCTTGAAACCTCTAGTGCCATACTTCGAATCTAATAAAAACACAGTCCTTTCATTTTCTAATCTTTCTCTATTCTATGACATGTGCAAAGTGAAAAGTAGTAACCCGGCAGAAATAGTAAAAGAATTCACAGCAGATATTGAAGGCCTAATTACCCTCCTTAAGAGCTGTTATCCTTTATTAAACACCAGAAGCTCTAAAATTCAGTTCACCAAAATAATCAAAGCTCTTTCGCCTCAAGTAGATCAATGAATACCCTAATTCTTAATTGGAACTGCGGTGGCTTTTATGCCCGGTATGAAGAACTTAGACTTCTTATTGCCACCTATCAACCAGCTATCGTTTGTCTACAAGAAACCCGACTAAAAGATAGCCAAAATCCTGTCATCCCCTCCTATAATATTATCAAATCCGTTCCTCCTTCTGATCAGTAGGCACATGGCGGAGTTTTATTAGCAATTCGAGACAACATCTTCTTTCAACAAATCTCTCTTAACACAAGTCTTCAACTTCCATCTATCCGCATCCATATGGAACAACCTTTCACACTATGTTCCTGCTACTTGCCTCCAAATGAACCTATTGAAGAATCTCACTTCAAAATTGTATATTAAATTCTCCTGTAATACTAACTGGTGATTTCAATTCACATAGTCCTTTGCTCGGAATTAGTCGTACAAATAGTAAAGGTCGCCTTATAGAAAACTTATTAGATCATTTCAACCTATGTTTGCTGAACACTGGTGAACCAACTCACTACAGCTTTGCTTATCAGAGTTTATCAACGCTTGATTTAATTATCATCTCACCACAGCTAGCAAACAGATTGCACGTCTTCCATCACGCAGATCTAGCTGGTAGAGACCATGTTCCTATGACAGCTAAATTAATTGATTCTACATTCCTATCAGATTCACGACGGCTAAATTGGAACTATAAGAAAACAAACTGGGAGAGACATGCCTTTGATTGTAGAAACCTCTCAATCGATATGTCAATGAATATAAACAACATCATCAATATTTTTACTTCCACACTGGTCAAAAAGGCTCAATACTTTACTCCTCCCCCCAAAAGTACAAATCGTAAATTAGTTCCTTGGTGGACAAAGGAATGCGCTAGTGCTATCAGGCAACGACGAAAAGTTTTGAAAAATTTGAAAGGTTCGCCTTCCAGTAGTAATCATCTAGAATATAAGAAAGCTCGCGCAAAGGCTGATTGGACAATTAAACAAGCCAAGCGGAAATTATGGCAAGAATTCATCTCTAAGATCAGTCCATCGACATCTTCAAACAAGATATGGTCAAAAATTCGGGCTCTCGAACGAACACGCTCCTTCCTGGTTCCTTCAGTGCTAAGTACACAACAAGGCAAAATATTTAGACTAGGCGGACCATTATCAGCATATTTCAAGTTGCTCCACCGGATCAACCTATACCCAGCATCAACATCTCCTTACAGAAAATTCGAGTACACAGCCATATAATAAGCCGATCAGCCTTAGAGAATTGATCACTGCTATTAAATCCTCGAAAGAAACAGCTCCGGGACACGACAACTTTCACATTACTATGTTAAAACACGCTCCTCCATCGATATTAGATATTTTACTTCAGATTTTTAATCGAATCTGGATGGAAAAAGAATTTCCCAAGTCTCGGAAAATAGCCGTTATAATTCCAGTATTGAAGTCATATAAAGACCCTTCAAATGCAGAGAGTTACCGCTCTATCTCACTTACGTGAGTTCTATGTAAAGTGCTAGAACGTATCGTATACTATCGATTAAATTGGATACTCGAATCCAGGAATCTAATTCACCCATCCCAATGGGCTTTCGTCGTAACTGCTCAACACTGCATCAGCTTTTTTCAATTAAAAACGCCATAACAAACGCATTAACAAATAATTTTCATCTACTAGCTGTATTTTTCGACTTATCAAAAGCTTTTGACAAGATCCCGATTAATAAAATTATGGAACAACTATACCGCTGGGGATTCACTGGAAACCTCATTACATTTATACAAAACTTTCTCATCAAACGTAGTTTTCTCGTTCGGATTGGAAGCAAGTCCTCATCCTTACGATCTTTAATGAACGGCACACCTCAGGGCTCGGTGTTGAGCCCATTACTCTTTAATATCGCGATTAATGATATGGTTGAAGCGGTCAACTCCCCAGTACGAAGCTTATTATACGCTGATGATCTCACGATCTTTGTAAGCTGTAGAACTAGATCCGTTGGCGAATGCGTCCTTCAAGAATGCACAAATCGATTAACTCTCCGTTAGTCGCGCGCTTGTCCGGTGGTCCTATACCATTTTAATTTGTCGATATTTTGAAAAATAATTGTGGTATGGGTTTGTGCGTTCATGTAATCTAAGGTATATTTTTGATCATATTCTAAATTTACAGACCGGTAACTTGCAATTTGAGGAATGCATGCCGACCTACGTAAATATAGGTCCCGTGGGAACAACGCGACTATGCGCGTCACTATTTTTTCTCACAACTTCCAAACATCAAATCGCAGTTCATCGCTTTATTTGTTTTGCTTGCACGCGTTATTTGTTCTTTGGTTTATTTCGTGGCTATACAATTAATTTTTTTTTTAAATCAAATTATTTTTGTGATCTAAAAACAATGAGTGAAAAATTTTCCAATTTGAACAACCCTGAACATGTCGATGAAATCAGTCGTCTTATTCTTGATTATAATTTGCATATAAATACTTTACCTGAAGAAGACTTCTCGGAATCGGAGAACTCGGATGAAGAGGATAATTTGGAAACGAGATCAAATAATTCAGATACCGATCATGAAATTGATGAGGAAGATATAGAGCAGGTTGAGGGCGAACATGATTTTTTTTTGCAGTGGTTAGTACCTATGTTTATCTGGTTTTTTATCGCAGGAACGTTTTTATACACCGTTCGTATTAGAAAGTGTGTTAGTTGAATGTTGAAGTGATTTTATTGAAATATATTGTTGAGGTAGTGATGGTACTAAATGGAGAAAAATTCCGTGGAAAGTTACACGAACGGCTGCACATAATATACTAGTGAAGCTAACAGGTGTTGTTGGTCACACTGCAAAAAATGTGAAAAATGAAACTGACTGTTGGAGACTATTTTTTGATGAAAGAATACTGACTTTATTGATTGAAAATACAAATGCTTATGTAAATAGTATGAAACAAAAAAATTTCACACGCTCAACAGATTGTGAAGAAACAGATAAAATTGAAAGTTAGCCATTTATAGACCTTTTATATTTCGCAGGAGTTTTTCGTGGCAGTCATCAAAACCTGATTGATTTTTGGTCAACAGATGGTCTTGGTATTGATATTTTTCGGATGATGATGTCTGAGAGAAGATTTAGGTTTCTCGTCAGATGTGTTCGCTTTGACAACAGAAGTACCCGAGTTGAAAGATGTATGTTAGATAAGTTGGCCGCAGTGAGGCAAATGTTTAGTTATTTTCTTGAAAACTGTAAATTGCACTACCATCTGGGACAGAATGTGACCATCGATGAAATTCTTCCTGCATTTCGAGGACGTTGCGCATTTAGGCAATATATTCCCTCGAAACCAAACAAATATGGAATAAACATTTTTTCCCTATGCGAGTTTTGTACGTATAGTATGGAAATTTATTGTGGCCAGCAAGTAGAAGGTCCTTATAAACAAAACTATTCCGCAGATAGCATTGTACTTCTATTTATGGAAGTGACAGAAATATTACTGCGGATAATTGGTTTACTAGTGTAAACCTGGTCAAACAGTTAGAGGGGAAAAAGTTGTCGTATGTAGGAACAATAAGAAAAAATAGAAGAGAAATACCTCCCATTTTTATTTCTTCAAAACACCGTAAACAATACGACAGTATGTTTGGATGCACAAAAACTGAAACATTGGTATCCTATGTACCAAAGAAAGGAAGAACTGTAATATTGCTTTCCAGTTATCATATATCCAGTTCTGATGTCTAGGAAATGGTGTAAAATTCACTAGCAGACGAGATTACCTTAAAAAGTTAGCTCTGGGTTTAGCGACCCTACAATTACAAAGAGGGTCAGAAATGAAGAATCTGCCGAAAGAGTTACAAGTTTTGCTACAAAAGTATCAACCGGAAACATAAAAAGGAGATAAGGAAGAACAAATAAAATGCAACAATACTGATCGGGGTAAGAGGAAGTATTGCAGTCCCTGTTATAATGAAACCAAAAAACAGAGTAAAACGCAGTACTCGTGTGAAAAATGCTGTACGTTTTTATGTACAAGTATACACACAAAACGATTGTGTCCAGAATGTTTTGATAAAATTTCAGAATGCTGATCAATTCATCCTGTCCGATTTTGGTATTTTTTGTAATAATATAATTATGCTTAATGTCAAAAAATTATTTATAATTTATTTTCTGATTCCTCGCAAATTTTTATTATATAAATTCATTTATTTAGTTGTTTCCATTTTTAATAAATTAATGCAATTATATTAGTTTGTTATAATTTAATAAATATTAACAGAAAAATATTAAATCAATAAGAAAAAATGAGTTCCATCCTGATTTAACAAAAAAAAAAAAATAGCTTTAAGCACCTTAAATGTAGCCTAGGTCCATTGGACCTGGCGCGACTAATGGTGTTACAGTAAAGCGCGCGACTAACGAAGGGTTAACTACCTGGTGTTCAAACAACAGCTTATCCTTTTCAAGTAGCAAATCCGTCGTAATGCACTTTTGTCCTGTTCGTAAATACAAGCGTGAAATGTGTATCTCTCTTCAGGATAAGACGCTTCCCAATAAATCGACATTCCGCTATCTTGGATTGGTTATAGACTCTAAATTAACGTGGAAACCCCATGTAAACTACATCAAAAAAACCTGCTACAAAAAAATGAATATTCTGAAGAAATTATCACATACTGTCTATGGTGCCGACCGAATCTCCTTACTACGAATTTATCGTTGTTTGATCCGATCAAGAACAGATTATGGAGCCGCAATATATTCCTCAGCTTGCTCATCTACCCTCAAAACCATCAATGTTATTCATAATTCTGCATTACGTTTGGCGACTGGAGCATTTCGCACCACACCGATCAACAGCCTATAATCCGAGTCAGCAGAATGGCCACCTGATTATCGTCGTTGGTTTCTCCTAGCCAATTTTGTAATGCAGTCTAAAGCTTCCGGCTTCTCGATTCCTACACTGTCCTTATCTTCTAATCCAGCTTCTTTAAAATTAAAACAATCAGACCCGACTCTTTGGACAACATCTTAAAGGCAATAACTTACCAAAACCCGAAATTAATCGTTCATAATACCTCCGTGTTACCTCCTTGGAAAGACAATCTGGTTCAGCTGGATCTCGAAATCCACAAACTTTGGAGAGAAAATCTGCCCATCCATGAAATCAAGAAAGAAATTACGTCACATTCATGCAAATGTACTATGTTTTACACTGACGCATCTCTATTTAATGGCTTTGCCCGGCTGCTCAGTTGTCAGAGATGGAGCAATCATCATTCAATATTCGCTGCCACAGACATTCACGCGATGTATCTTGCCATGGAATCTTTAACGCGCTCCGATGTTGATAAACCATCGACTATATGTTCTGACTCTCTTCCAGCACTCCGCGCTCTCTGCCACGTTTTCAAACATGATCAGCACCCAATAGCCAAGAAAGGGACGGAAATGGTACTGGCAGGGCTGAGTCAGAAGGTGACGTTCCTGTGAATTCCAGCTCACGTCGGTATTCATGGGAACAAACTGGCTGATAAAGCGGCCAGGGAAGCTGCTGTGTTCTTGCCGGTTCCGAATGTTCCAGTTCCAGCGCGTGACCTAGAAGTTCGTCATAAATGGGCTTTTTTCATTATGGCAGAAGGAGTGGCAGCTAACGCCACAAACTAACAAGTTGCGACAAATCAAATATTCGGTTGATCCTTGGATAACTTCGCTTTCAAACCGTAGAGATGATGTGGTTATCACCAGATTACGCTTGGAATATACGCATCTTACTCACTCATATCTCATTAACAGAACTTTGGCTCCTGTGTGTCCCGGTTGTAACGTTATCCTCTCCGTTGCCCATATTCTAGTCGATTGTCCCTCATACTCCTCGCTTCGAGCGTCTCTTAATCTTCCTCCTTCGCTCCATCTCCTCTTCAAAGATAATCATGTTTCATTGTCGAACCTAATTATCTTCCTCCATCAATCCAGTGCCTATTCCTCAATCTAATCCTCTTTTCCTATCGTGCCTCTAGCCTTGGCTGCTGTACATGGCACGTTAATTTAATTTAATAAAATAATAATATCTCTATCCGGAGACGACCTAATCAGTGCGAGGAATTCAGCTAAGCCAGTCAATGCGTTGCCACATATATAGTTTTAAAAAATCTTTCGTTACGAACTCCTAGATGAATGTTATTATTTCGTATTTCGTTGGTCATTAATTTATTTTTTTCTCGTTTTAGCGCATACATCTATAGTAAACATTTCACATATACGAAACTTCTAATTACGCTCGTAAGAAATTCATGTGGTAAATTTATTCGTCCGTTTGCAGTAGATTTATTTCGAAATTTGTAATTTATACATAATACTCGTTAATATACGTTTATGAAGAAACTCGCTGAAAAAGTTATACATATCTACTATAGTATATTTCAATAAAACATTTTATAAATTATGAAGAATTTATATGTACATACACATATAAAGTTACCTTAGCGGTTAAATACAACCAAATGACTTTACAAAACTGAAGAAATAATAAAGAAAATAATAAAATAACAATAGGAAAAATTTAAAAAATTAAAAAAACCCTATTATCTGGTATAGTAAATTCACTTTAACTTGTATATAAATAAATAATAAATAAAAAATCGTAACACAGATTGGATCGTATAATGTTATAGGAAAAATTAAAAAAAAAAAAAAACCTATTAGCTGGTACATTAAATTTAGTTTAGCTTGTATATAAATAAATAATAAATAAAAAATCGTAACACATATCGGATCGTATAATATTATAGGAAAAATTAAAAAAAAAAAAAAAAAAACTATTAGCTGGTACATTAAATTTAGTTTAGCTTGTATATAAATAAATAATAAATAAAAAATTGTAACACAGATCGGAACGTATAATGTTATGGGAAAAATTAAAAAAAAAAAAAAAAACTATTAGCTGGTACATTAAATTTAGTTCTTGTACATAAATAAATAAAAAATAAAAATCGTAACACAGATCGGATCGTATAATGTTATAGGAAAATTAAAAAAAAAAAAAAAAACTATTAGAAAAAAAAAAAACTATTAGCTGGTACATTAAATTTAGTTTAACTTGTACATAAATAAATAAAAAATAAAAAATCGTAACACAGATCGGATCGTATAATGTTATAGGAAAAATTAGAAAAAAAAAAAAAAAAAAAAAAAACTATTAGCTGGTACATTAAATTTAGTTTAGCTTGTATATAAATAAATAATAAATAAAAAATCGTAACACATATCGGATCGTATAATGTTATAGGAAAAATTAAAAAAAAACAAAAAACCATTAGCTAGTACATTAAATTTAGTTTAACTTGTACATAAATAAATAAAAAATAAAAAATCGTAACACAGATCGGATCGTATAATGTTATAGGAAAAATTTAAAAAAAAAAAAATAAAAGAAAAAAAACTATTAGCTGGTATATGAAATTTAGTTTAACTTGTATATAAATAAATAATAAAAAAAAATCGTAACACAGGTCGGATCGTATACATTAGAAATCGGTGCTTAATACGACGATGCTTATATTTAGTGTAATGCATGCTGAGATCAGTTCCCGATCATCCGAATTAAAGTTATTGTCATGATACATTTATCATAAAAATTCTTTGATAATTTATAAATATGATCATAAATATGAGGAATATTTAGTGTGGAATGCATGTATTTTAGTCCATCGAGGAGCACTTAATGATATTCTGCAACATTGGTTTTGTATTACCTGGAGTTTTTTGTAAGTACTAACAGACACTGAACACCAGACCGGACAAACGTAAACTAACCTAGGTCTTATAATGGTAGTTTAAATTTTAATTTATTATTTATTGAAGAAAGATGAGAACGGTAACTGACGTAAATATTTCGTACTACCTTTAAATCGATCACTCGAACACAGCCACCGAATACGTACGTCTGTAAATATTTTAAACTTAATCTATAAATTGTAAAATCTTTTACTCAATTTAATTATTAACTGGGCTTCATAATTTCAGGATTTAGAATTTTAAAATTATAAGACTAGTTTTTCAGTATCCGGCGTGCGGAGACACGTAAAATAATTAAACATAAAATAAATTTGAAGTTTACTTATTAGTAGGCGGCGGGGTTATACGACGATCGTCGTATGTTCACGTTGAACTCGAAGTAAAAATAATAATTAATGCCTTTCAAATGTACTGCTGAATGCGAATGTTAAGAGTGCCGTGGACTGCGAAAAGAACTAACTCGTCCATACTCCAAGAAATAAAGGTGGATCATAGTACAGAAACGGATAAAAACCTTCGTTGGACAACACATCATACGACAAAACGGAATAGGAAAAATAATTATGATTGGTATGGTCGAAGGTCGTCGTAAAAGAGGAAGACCCCCCAACGAGATATCTTGACAGAGTTAAAAAAATTGCAGGAGCTGAATCAATACGGGAAGCAGTGGACGGGCAAAAGATCGGATCTGATGGCGGAAGGACACATTTGTTTATGAAGATCCATAGTATCACGATGCAACGAGCCACGATGATGATGATATATATAATATTTAATACTAGTCTCGATAAAAGTAACAGTCTAATAGTAGAAATTACAAATGTACATACGTATATAGTTACGATAATTATTATTAAAACCTGGTTTGAGGTAAGCGTTTGTTGTCGTACAATACTAATATTAGTTAAGCGGTAAATGGTCACAAGGTAGGTAAAATAACCGGTTGATCGCGAGAATGCAGTACGAAAGGGGTTAGAAGAGATGTTGGACGATATGAGAGCGCAAATGGTTTTTAAAGAAATCAGTCAGTTGGAAGCTAGCAAATTTTACGTTGTAAAGTTTTAAGTTAACAGTCAGTTTTTGAAGTTGCATGTTTCGAAGTGAGTTTTTGAAAAAAATTGCAAGTTTAAGTTGCAAGTTTTAAGTTGCTAGTTTAATAGTTTTCAATAGTTAGTTGATCAATTATCTCATGAAGAACAAGGGAGTTAGAAAATGTTGAAGTTTTTAAGGCTGAAGTAAAAGATGGTCGGCGAACTAAATTTTAGAAATCAGATAGAAACGATAATGGCCATCCAGTGTATCAATGAGAAGATAGCTGAAATCGTCATCGAACCGAATATCTCAAATCGGGTTAGTTTACTGTTTAAATTTATAGTTAATCTAAATCGATTAATTATTAAAAGTTTTATTTTTATGCTTTTATTATCTAAATTATTCTAAATTTAAATATATTTCTTCGCATATAATTGTCATCTCGATAAAATAGGAAATAAAGTAACAATTCAATTAAATTGTTAATCATATATGTGTATATATTTATAATGTATATATAGTGGTTATTATTTCCGCGACTGACGGAAGGAATATCGAAGAAAAATATAAAATAATGTCTGACTTTTCTTTTTATTTTATATTTCAATATTATACGACAGATTGTGATTAGATTTTTAAAAAATCATTGCGGTAAATCTTGAAAGCTTATTAGGCTGTTTCTAGATAAAGTCCTTGTTATTTCGACCGTTAAAGTTGACTATAACGTATATCTTATATACTCTAGTGGAATAAAATAATCGGTTCGTAAATTTAGAATAGAACAAATTTTACAATTAGTCATCGTCACTACATAAGACTGGTTTATTGTCATGATAGTAAGTTTCTATCTTCCCCGGTCATCCGCGGGTTCTTTACAATTCACCGTAATTCTTTAACACGGTATCTTTGTTGTTAAAAATATGTTTTGCGGTCGTGTTTTTTTCCTCGGATTTTACCTTCAACAATATTTCGAAACAAAACCATCCGAGTTAATCTTGTTTTCCTTATTCCATATAATAAAGACCTTTTCTCATCTGCTAGTTGTAGTACCTGTTCATTTTTTTTTTTTTTTTACCCAACTCATCTGCTCCATTTTCGTCCAAACTCACATCTTAAACGCTGGTAACTTATTAATATTCGCTTTATTTAATGCCCAACATCTTCGATATTATTTTATTATTTTCCATGCTTTCATTTTTTTTTTAATACACTGACACGGGGGGGTGACAAATGTTGGTCGATAGAAGAATACGGTGGATACCGTGAACGGCAAAAGTAACGAATTCAGATGTATTGAAAAAATGAACGCCGTCGTAGACATGGAAGAAGAAAAAAAAAAGAATACCCGACGCATAAAATAAGAGAAAAAGGAATATTTACCGTTCGAGGAAAAATACTGGGGAAAAAGAAAATGCGAGGGAGGAAAAGACTCGAAATGATTACTAACAGCTTCAAGAACAAGGAGAACCAGAATACACGAAATATTGAAATCAGCCAAAGAACGATGTCGATGTATGCCATCTTCTGACAAGAAGAAGCTACTGAATGGATGGTGAACACTGAAGATTATCGACGGTAATAAATTTCGAAAAGGAAAAAAGAAAATAATTTAAGTTTTTTATTTAGTCTTGTAATTTTTCACGACGTAGGCTCGTAATTAGGAGCGATTAATTTTCAAATACTAAATCCTTGTTCGTAATTGTAAAATATCCGCACATAAATGCGAGGACTTCAGAACCATACGTCTAATAATAACAACGCACGCGATCAAAAATAATGTTGCGGATAATTAAAAAACGATCCGGACCTTATGTAGTAAATTCCGGTTCGGGTTCCGTAAACACGTCAAAGTTATGCGAGATGCAATAGGCGTCTTACGGAATATTGGAGAACGAATTACGGTGTTGTTTTTTATGCGCTATTGTAAGGCGTTCGATAAAGTACGTTGTAATAAGATTTTCCCGTTGTTGGAAGAAATAGGATGTTCTCAAAGTTTATTCAGGCTTATACATAATCTGTACGAACAACAAAAAGCTGTAATAAAAATTAATGACGACTTCTCGGCACCTATATATTTTTAACGTTTGTGTACAGTTAGCGTACGGAAGTACTAATCACGGATTAAAAATACAGGGAGAAAAATTAAAAACTATAAAATTCGCACACGACCATACGGATATGCTTCGAAAGATCAAAAACAATGATGATTGGAAGGAAACCCCGCGCCTGTATAAAAATTGATAGAGAAATGGTCGAACAAGTTCGGAGGTTTTAATACATTGACCAGATTTCGACAGAACATCACTTTTGTGATACTAAAATTAATCATAGAACTGGACTATACGTTTCGAGAAAAAATTAAGAAAAAAAAGTCAATACCGTTAAATCTATCGTTCGTGTCGTGTCCAGGTCATTCTATTATTATTATATTTCAATGATTTGCTTGTTGCACAGCATGCTGATACGCGTTCATAAAATTAATCATATTGCACCGAAGTTCGGCAAATTTACATTCCAATAAGTGGTCCATCGACTGAATCTCTTCTCAGTCGTTTGATTGACTGTCAATGACCACTTCGACATATTCTCTCTCGTTTGAGCACACCCAGTTTTTATTCTGTTCCGTGTCCTCCATATTACCTATAATTGATTGAAGCCTGATACAAAGATTTCTTGTGCATCTTGCGTTTGAATTACCTTCGACGAACATTATTATGTTTTGCAAATTTTCTCGCATAATTTGTTAATGACGTTCGGTTAACGGGAAGAAGTATCTCGTACGCGTTTGTCATCTGATCTTCTTATAGTTGCAGATTTCATTCGTTAATTTTTTATTAGTTCTTTTTTGTTTCTATTTATTCACGTCCCATCTTCGTGATTTATGTAATAAGAGGACACAGTCCAATATGAGCTGGATTACATGAATAAATGATAATATGTCGAAATGACCGTGGACATATAATTCATCGTGCGATTACAGACTTATTATATATGGTCCATTTATTGAAATACAGACTTGCCGGACTTCGGTGCAATATGTTGAATTTGATGCGCGAGGATTAACACTCTCTACGGTCTCGAGTTATGAACGACTTAAATATATAAGGAAATAAATTATTAATAATTACGATAAGAAAAACGATATATATATATTAAAATATACTGCAAACTCGGTCGCGCATTCAGTTCAAAACTAAGTTGCTTGTCAGTGGCTACTATAACAATAAGCTACGACCTTACACTATACATACTAAAGACTAAGTATATTCATAATGTTTAGTTACGCCGATGAAAAAGTATTGCTGGCTAAAACAGAGGACCGAACTGAAGAAAATGGACGAAATAAATAAAGCCGCCTCGAATGAAAATTAATACAAGAAGAACAAAAATCATTGAATTCGTAAGAATTAAAAAGAAGCATCGTTGCAGAGAAGATAGCGAGCGAAACAGAAATTAACTTTCAACTTATTAATTTATATATCATCATCTTCGATTACTCGTATCCGACAGTCCTGACCAATCAATTCGCCATCGGACCCTCATCAGTAATACACTGTACTTGGTCTATACACCGGTTTGGACACCGCCCTCTTCGTCGTTTTCCATTTATCTTTCCCTGAATAATCAATTTTTCTATTTTATCAGATCGTAATATGTGACCGAAAAATTTCAACATACATCTGTATATCCGTGATAGTAGCCTTTCGTTATCATTGACATTTAGTTCTGTTAAGATCGATGAATTAGTTATTTTTGCTACCCACGGAATTCGTAATATTCTGCGGTAGCATGCCATTTCGAATGCTTCTATGCGTTTCTGATCCGAGCTATGTATAGTCCAAGACTCAGCACCGTATGTTGCGATAGGAAATACCAACGTTTGTAATAATTTCTTTTTCGTCTCTTTGGTAATGCGATGATCTTTCCAAATCCTGGTCAGTTTTGATAAAGCATTTTTTGCCATAGCAATTGTTCGTTTAATTTCTTCTTTACACCAGCCTTTATTTGTTATCAACGCCTCAAGATACACCACTTTTTCCTTTTCCTCCATATCGCCAATGAGTTGAAATGGTCGAGGTAAAATTTATAGTCTATCTATTATCATTAAAAAGCATTTTGATTTATTTAACAACAAACCAGCTTCTTTACTAAACGTTTGCACTCTTCTTAATAATTCGGTAATTTCATCTTCCGAATTTGTAATAATGAGTATTGTGTCATCCGCATACCGAAAATTTGAGAATTATATTTTTTATTTATTTATTATGTTACGATTAATATGATTAGTTTCGCCAATAAATTCTTCGCAATATTAATATATATATATGTATATATATATATATATATATATATATATATATATATATATATAAATGAAGATGAAGTAGCATTAGTTTAAACCTAAAAAGAAAATATGTCAGGGAAAAAAGTCTTCCTTTTGAATGATAGGCCTTACCTGGTATGGCGGACTTTGATTTTAATCGCGATTTTTTTGGCTTCCGTATTCGAACTAACGACAAACATTATTCGCAGATATTTGTAAAAGTCAAAAAAAATCTACCGAATACACGAAGACCTCCGTTGTAAAACGAGCGTAAAAAATGTATTTTTGAAGAGGAAAAATAGATGCATAAAGCCAAGTTGGGGGCGGTGGTGATGATGGTAGCGGTGCAGTAAAAATTGTCTTCTGAATATCAAAGAGAACAATCACCTTGAAAAGGATACCGTTAACGTCTTTGGTAATGGAAACGGAAATTTATTTATATACATTTATTTATATATATATATATATATATATATATATATCTATATATATTCATGTACATTTATATACATATATATTCATGTGGGTGTGCCTCGCAGTACGGCATTTGCTCTGTCATGATACCCTTATTACGTTCACGATGCGGGTTATCAATAAAATATTTCGATTTAGTTTGCTTTTCACACGATGTTCTCTAGACCTGATAAGAAAATTTAAATTTTGTTCTATGCCTACTACTTTAGCCGCGTTTAACTCGTCTCTTGTTACACACACGCCGTTAAATATATTTATATTTCACGTAATATCGCGTCTTAAATAAATAAATAAAAGATAACGTCAACGACTTAGACGAAATACTGGGTCGATTTCTCGAACTTGTAAATGGAAAACACGTTTGAATCGTTGGAAAGCTTGTGTATTTTGATCTCTTCATCCAACCGTTCACTGCGCCTCTTTTACATTTATCGAGGTATAAGTACGTATAACAACTCGTTCAACTCGTACGTTTAAGCTCTAACGAGGAATGACACCATAAAATGGTTTTCTATATACGCTATTTACCTGAATTTTTTTTAACAGTGTAAGCTGCGCAATTTCCTTTTTTTTTTAATATAATTAATTTTTTTTAAGGCCCTTAAAATAAACGACGGTTTAAGTCAAATAAGGAAATAAGATAAAGATGTTTACAGTCGCGATTTAAATTTTTGCTAACGATCTAGATGACGAGCAGTGTGCAATGTAGTGATTTTTAAAAAATAAACAACAAAAAAGTAATTAATTCAAATATAAAAATATCAGAAAAAGCCATTATCGAGCGGACGTAAAAAAATAAAATACGAAAATATATACGATTTATTAAAAAAATGTAAAAGAAAAAAGCAAAATGTAAAAAAATACTTAATGTACAATATTACAAAAAATAGCAAGATGAAAAACAGTTATTTACAAAACAATGCGATAGTAAAAGTGGTAAACAACACGATGATAAAGAAATCAGCAAAATAAAATTTATACGTAAACAATAAATAGCTGGAACAATAAAAACATTCTCTCTAATAAAATAAATAAGACATGTGGTCTTTTCATACAAAAATTTAGTTATTTTAACTAATTTTTTATTACATACACGTCTTTCACGGTTGATATATTCACGATTTATTTTTCGGCGTAAACCATGTCAATTTTTTAATTACGTAACGTTTCGAAAACGCAGTTTTCATTTTCAAACTGACAGAGGTTATGAATGTGTAAGTATATTAAATGGAGAATATAAAAGATGCTACATGATCATTAATGGTGTCGACAAGAAGGAATATGTCTCACTGGTTCGTAGCTAAAAAACGCCATTAAGAAGTTCGTAGCCAATGTAGAGTTACCTTATATAAAAAGCACTGCAGACAGAATAGGCAAAATTTTACGAAAAAATAAAGTTGGATCATTGTTCGGCACGTGTAAAAAAAGAAAATAATATTTACAAAGCGTCGAGGATCAACTCCTTAAAGAAATTCCTTGCTCGCGCGAGCTCAGCTACTTTGGACGGACTAGTAGAAACGTCAGTCAGAGATTAACAGAACACAAAGCCGACTGTAATCATAAGAGAAAAGATACGTCTGCAGTAGCTTCGCAACAGTGTCCTGGGAGTCGTGAAATAAATTTTTAGATTTTGAAATCTTGTCCGAAATGGATAAATATAGCTCCAGAATTATTCGAGAAGCAATTGAAACTTATAAGCATCCAAATTTCAATAAAGAGGAGATGAATACCAGCTAAATTCAAGTTGGCTATCGGTCATTGCCCCGAGAGTTAAAAACAAGTTAAAAAGAACTGATAGTTTAGTAAACAACTGCATTCTCTCGCAGAATAATGATGACAAAAACATGGATAAACCGATGTCCAGACAGCAAAACACTTGTTTATCCCAAAATCTGTACAACATCAAGTCTAGATTGCGTTGTTCTAAGTATAAGTGTATAAACGTTCTCAGTTTGAAAATGAAAACCGTGTTTTCGAAACGTCACATAAAAAACAAATTGACATAGTTTACACCGAAAAAAATCGTGAACATACTTTGTTGTTAATTTTTTAGATGATACTCGAGATTGACCTTCCGATATAAAGAACTGCCTCTACATGAAGTAGGAAACGTAATTATAACCGATCTCGTCTATTTTATACTAAAACACCGATTAAAAAACAAGTTGAACTAGTACAGAAGTTTAAATATCTCGGAGTGGAGTTTCTAACGGAACATTTGTAATATAACTCGGAAGTAAATTATCGAATTGGGTTAGGTAAGCATTTCCAAAAAGCTCATTAAAACCAAAGTAAATGTCGTTGAGTCTACCAAAATAGATATCGAAGATGCACCGGCGGTGATTCATAAAGTCTCTTTATAACTTTGAAACCTACAATCGGTAATAACTCATCAGAGCTGCGAAGATTGCAGAGGGTAAACCATTGGACTTGAATAAATCCAATTTGTACATTCTAGGCCACCTTGAATGGAAGTAGTGCCGCTCAAGTAACTGCAGATATCATACTCACTATTGATAGCACTAGGTATAGGGAAAAAAAAACACCTAAAATATAGTCATAACTACGCTAGATGACCACATATGATCGAGGTCGACCGGGACTGCAAGTGGGAGAAGAAGAATTAAACTGGTAAGTATCTTTATGATAGCATCTTCCATCTACTCCTGTTCTATCTGTACTCTAGTTCAGTCAACGACATAATGATATCTACCAATCATCTAGATGTTACGCCTGCGCTAATTATTTGTTCAGTTAATACGCATTTCGCGGGATTTTCCACACCGATTTCTCCGTAGTATAACCACAGCACTATAACATTTCCCGTATATACGCAGCGAGCAGATTAGATTAGATCAGACGCTTTTCAATTTTCAATCGTGCACAATTGATACACTTGTTCTTCCTCGATACACATATATATTTATACATGTAAATTTTTGAAATGAAATGAAGAAATCTTTATTATATTTTTAAACATAAACCGAAAACAATTTTCTTTCGTAACTTAAAGCTAAGTACCTATACATAAACCTTATTCTAAATATGTATAATTACAAAACTTATAGTACACTTTGAAATTACTTTAGAAATAGTGCAGGAAAAAATGAAAAAACCTACAAAAAAGACACACCCTGAAGGTAACAAAAATTTAAAAAAAGTCAATAAATCAACAAAACTAAAAGCAGCGTTTTTAGACATAATTTAGCTTAAAATATCTGTACTTAACAATAGGTTAATAATTACAAAAATCGATGTTTTAATCTACGATGCTTATACTTAGTATAACGTATGCGTAGATGTTCCATATTGTAATTTCCTATTACACGTATTAGTTTATTTTGATGAGTTTTACAGTTTTCGTAAAATTTTTTTGAGATTTTACTAATAAACGAATGTATGTAAGGGATATTTAAATAATCGTGTAGATTAGAAATTTTAGTATATCGCGTTGCATTCAATGAAATTCTGCAGCAATGATTTTGAACTACTTGTAGTTTCCTGTATGTACTATCAGACACTGATGACCATACAGGGCAAGCATAGGTTAATCTAGGGCGTATAACAGCCGTATAGATTAATTTTTTGTTTACGTAACTAAGACCCGATTTTCTGTTAAATAATGGAAAAAGTGTATGCATAGATTTATGCGCTTTATCTATAGCGAAAGTAATATGGTTATTGAAAGTTAATCTGCTATCTAAGATAACTCCTAGATACCGAGCCTGTTTGACCCAAGAAATTCTTTTAGAATTTATTGTAATTTCAGTTAGCGGTAGTGGTCGTCTCCGAGTAAATAGAATTGCTTCTGATTTTTCTTCATTTAATTTTAAGTTCCATCTGTTGTAATATTTAAATATTTTAATTGCAGCCTTTTGCAATCGGTTATATATTGTATCTGTCCTATAAGAGGATATATATAAAGCAAGATTATCAGCATACAACGCGGCACTAACGAAAGGCAGTTCTGGAAGATCATTAACATTAGGAATAAGTAAGGCCCGAGTATACTTCCGTGAGGAACCCCGGCATTTAGTGTTTTAATTGACGATTTTTCGAAATAATTCGTAACGTAATATGTTCTCTGACTTAAGTATGATTTAATCAATTTAATAAGTAATATTGGAAATTTAAATTTAATCATTTTATATAATATTCCGTCGTGCCAAGCTGTATCAAAAGCTTTTTCAACATCGATTAACAGCATTCCCGTGTGTTTCTTGAGATTAAAGTTATCAGTAATAGTGTCCGCTATTCGAGCTAGCTGGTGAACCGTAGAATGCTTAGGTTTAAAACCAAACTACTCATCTCTTAGAATATTATTTGAGTCAGAATAAACTCGTATGTAAATTTTTGTGCACTATACACGGCACGTAATACACTGGATCTTTAGTAAGAACTTAATGAAACTTATACTAAAGAACACTTGATGATATAGAACGCGGTTTTAAACATTAATATTACAAACCGTTACAAAGATTTCAGATAGGACGTAATTAACATAAAATATAACGGGTCGTCGCGCTAAGTCGATGTCGTTTAATACAATATCGTTACTACGATACAATCACGATTCTTAGCCACTAGTTCGAACATAATTAAATCAAACCGAATACGAAGAAATATTTAACACCATCGTTTTACGATATTTACAACGAGAAACGGTTACTTAAATCCGGAGTATTCCCCTTTTTCTAGTAGCAACAACCCTGTTGAACGTGCTGTACTTGTCACCGTCTTCTCTATCGAATATTTCCTAATACAGCTATTCACCGACGCTATTACATCATCCTATAAACACTGAAACTTTATTCATTAGTCGAATAATGCGAGGTATAGGAAATTTCTAACTTCGGTTTACTTATCAATTTAAAAGTTAGTCATCATCCGCTATAAGTAATTCTATCTTTCGTTTATTACGAACTAGAGCATTATTTCTCTAATCCATTTAGTCATTTATGTTTTACATTTCTAAAAAGGGTAAGTAATTAAAATTTTACTTATTAATTATAATACGTTAATCGAGTGCTCGACTGTCAATCCGATTGGTCGAAGGTTCGTTCACAGCTCGCAACTAAAAGCTTTGTTATCATCATTATTTAATTCTTAATCATCGTTAAAAAGGCGGTGGCACCCCCTATTGGATATAACATCGTACGTGCGCCAACCTGCGTTGCATATTTCATATAATCACCGTCTTGAATGCTAGCCCGTACGTAAAAATAATGAATAATGTACAATAGACTAGTTATTGTGTTCGGCAACGAACAGTATATAATTATTCTCATATATATATGTATATCACGATAAGCATTTGTCTATCCACTCCTGGATGGAGGCTTTCCCCAACGTCAATTCCTATCCCGGTCTTTTCTTAATCAATTTTTCCCAGCTACATCATTGTAGCACAGCGTTATTGACTTTCTCTGTCAATCGGCTACCACTGCAAGATCCGCTTTGACCATCTAATTCTAACCACGTGGCCAACCCAACTCCATTTTGTTATAGTCATTCGCTTCATTGCATCACTCAACCGTGTTTGTTCACGTATCCATGCATTCTTTTTATGATCTGATGTCTTATATCCATAAATTGGTTTTTGTATATGACCATTATATAAAAATCGAAAGTACACATTAATTATACAGTTTACGTTTCAGATTAATCGCTATTTGCTTGTTCCAAAATACTATGCGTAATTTTCCAAAGGCAACCCACGATAATTCTCCTTGCCACGTTTGCTTTCATTATCGTGTCTTTTATTCGTCGTGATTTTTTGACCGATGTATATGTAACTATCTACTCGTTCTATCTGTTCCGATTATATTGATATTTGTGTACTTTTTCCTGTGTTCGACGTTATTTTTCTTGTATGTAAATTTATTTTCAGTCCTATTTTGTTGGAGTGTGTACGTTTAAATCTGTTATCATCTTCTGTAGCTCTTCCTCACTTCCGGCCAATAGAACTATATCGTGCGCGAATCTGCGGTGATTCAAATATTCACCGTCTCTTCTAATACCAGTTGTAGTCAAATTAAAATTTTTAAACAGAATGTGCAAAGCGCCAATAAATAATTTCAGTGAGATGTATCACTTCGTCTAAAACCTCTTTTTATTGGAATTTTTTCGTTTTATTCCAATAAATTTATCTGCATTGTAGCGGACACATAAATGTTCTTTATATTCTGTATGTACTTCTCATTAATGCTAATTAGGTTTAATGAATTCAGCACTGCCCAGACCTGCACTGTGTAGAAGGTCTCCTCAACATATATATATATATATATATATATATATATATATATATACTTATATATATATATACTTATATATATATATGTGATTCCATCACCATCATTAATACTTTAATTAAACTTCCATTTTTCCCTAATTTATTTTTCATAATTAATATATGCGCACACATGTTCGAAAACATATATACATTGTGTGTGTGTTGATGTATATAATGTATGATATATCGAATTACGTTCTGAAGATAAAAATGTTTATTTACAAAAATTATTTTAAAAAATAACGTCCAACTAATAAATGAATAAATTATGTATATATATTATATATATATAACAATAAAAAGTAGTAAAATCACTAAAAAGTTTTCTTTATGAACAAACACCAAGCTTTTAGGCCATAAAGCCATTATCAAGTGAAATATAAAAATAATTCAAAACATATACAAGCTTATAACAAAGACAGTAAAATAATAAAAACTAAAAATAATTGTCACTATAAAAATAAAATTTACAATATACTTTTTAGAACTAATTCTTCTTAAAAATTTATCGTTGAATTCAATAAATTACATTTATCTCTTTCATTATTTCAATTTTTTCTAGTAGTTTGCTTTTTTAAAAAGTTTTTCAGTATGTAAAATTCTATAATTTCGGTTAATATTATCCATTTTGTGATCTACTTTTATATAGTGATGCGGAAAACGTTGGTTTTGAAATAAGTGATCACTCAATCCTCTTCTTCCATTATACATCTTTCTTCTCTCGTTTTCAGAATGAACACAAACTATAATATCCTTTATTTGGAAAAATTTTGACTCAAGCTGCATCCTATAAAGAAGAAAAAACAATGATGTGGATACCGGGCCATAAACAATTAGGATTAAACAATGTGGTCGACGAGGCAACTAAAGAATCCGCTACCTTAGCTCCAATGCGAAACCTACCAATTCCAACAACAGACTTTATGGACCAGATACGCGACCAACTGAAGAGCCTAGCAACTGCAAAATTTTCAAACCTGCCACAAGGGCGACGCGTACAAACAGAAAATATGAATTCGCCCTGTTTCGCATACGCGGTGGATATACACTTCTTACATATAAGCTTTTATTTCTGAACCAGAGCGCACCTCTCTGTATTCTTTACAAGTGCCCTCTTACCATTCTTCACCTCCTCTTATCCATGTCCTTCTTACGTAACATGGTCATGCTGTTGAACTTGCTTCATCCCTAACCTAAATCCTATAGTACAGTCCATCTGCTAAATCTAAGCTTATAACTTTCCTTTCATTCTATAATCTTATTCCTCTAATCTAATTATCTTCCCGTGACTCTGGCCTTAGCAGCAGTATAAAGCACGTAAAAAAAATAAATAAATAAATCCTCTCCTGTAAATATGTAAATAATACAATTGTCATTCCAATATTAGTTTTTTTTTCTTCTCGGCAATAATTCAAATTTAAAAGTTTACTTCACGTTTCTGTTTGAATCGAAGTAATTTAGATACGTAAAACGAAACGCCTATATAATGGGCGAATGGCAAAATACACAAACTTTTGTTCACTCACGTCACAAACTTATCACACACATTCATATACATTTCACACTTACGAACCTCATTTACACACAACGCAAAATTTTGTATACAATAAACATATAAGTACGATGAAACTAGTGGAGCATTATCGAACGAAAACGTGTAAAAACTACGAGTAAAGCTTACTATATAAAGCTGGTGCAAGTTCGACGAATTCTATAACTTCAAGTGAAAACTAATGCAACAGCATACGATACAAGAAGCCTCGTATATTTTTATTTATTTATTAAGAACATATCCACTTTTCCCATTTCGGGTTTCCCCCCGGTTTTACCCGTCGGAAGATACCGTTTGCATTTTAATTAACATTATAATCTGAAAAATATAACAATTTGCATGTAGGTGCCATGTTTAATATAAATTAATGTGGGTAGTATATTGTTGCTAGTTTTCATTTTGTGCGTAATTATATATTACTGTTGAATGTGATATGTGTAATCCTCGGGTTGTGTTCTTATAATTAGTGTGTGTCTTGTATTGTGTGGATGCTATACTTAAGGACTTCTATAACCAGCGGAGGGGTGTTATCGTTTATTAAACAAAATATACAATCACACTTATTAAATATTCTAGTACTTATAATAAATATATACATTTTTCCCTTAAACCTAATTAAACTACATACTAAATTAATTCAATAGATATAATTTATTTCTACCCTGCTGTATGTTATACTTTGCATCTAAACTCAAAACCAAGACTCCATCCCATCACTATTTGTAATTTTCTTATATATATTTTTAAGGCAGTAATTATGCGGCTAAAGATTTATACACTTCACTTTATTCCTCGCCACTGATATTTATTTATTACTTACTCTACTGCGTTTATATTTTCTCTTAACCAAGCTTTCACCTCATTTTTCCATTTCCCTAGTGCTTTCTCTTCAGTAATCTCTTTTGGTATTTTATTATATATTACTAGGACAAAGTCCTCCTATATAGTAGTTTATTTATCCCTCTCTTCCAATGTTTTTCCTCGTATATTTTCATCGTTCTAGTGTTATAATGTTTTCCCCACGTCTATCTCTAACTGTTTATTACTTTTTTTAAATGCTAACAATATTCGATAATAAAACAACATTTTTGGAAGTAATATATCCGTTTTCTCTAGAGAAGATCCCTTATTGATATCTTTCATGTTTCCTAACATTACATATTAACTCAGACATCTTTTTTGTCGGTGATTTAGTTTTACTTCATAATCCATTGCACGAAATAGCAACCATAAATATACTACACTGCCCGGTAGCAATCGTGACTACATTTTGTCATCTTGACTTTTGCCATTAAATATAAGTACAAGTGCAAAACATTTCCTATAAATAAGATTGACATATTTATTTGTAGTACAGTATATGTATATATATTTAATTTTACTTTTACTTTTATTTATTCGTGCAATACTTTATTTTCACCTATTCACAGTCCTTTGCACCTTTATACACACAGTTTTCTTGAAATATACCATTGTTGTATTTAAAAGAAAAGTCGTAAATAAAAATAATAAATAAACGATAAATATATTAATCCATATATAAAAATAATAACTAAATAAACATAATTAAATAAAAATAATTAATAAATAATATCAGAAAGTATTTGTTTAGTTCTTCCTTGGTGATAGATATTTTTAATTTAAAAATACCAAAATGATTTCTTTTATTCCGTATCTATATATTATATATATATATATATATATATATATATATATATATATATATATATATGTATATATATATATATATATATATATATATATATATATATATTTGATCAACATAGTCTACTAGTTTCACTTTGAGTCTTGATTATAATGTAACCAGTGAAACTAGTGATACATATACATTGTAATATCCTATAAAAGTATATTATTTTGTTTGTCAATTTAATTCATAAATAATAATAAAATAATCAATTAATAATAATAATAATCAATAAATAAATAAAATAAATAATAGTAATAAAATAAATAATTTATGATGCTGTAACCAGCGAAACTTGTAGACTGTTTTGATTATATTATGCATATATAAAGTCTTTATTTAATTTGAATACACCAAAAATATATATACAAAATAATCAGAATTAAATAATAAGAAAAGCCAAACTTAAGTAAAGGTCATCCGTTGTTGCTTTTATTTTTTCATTTTGAAATATATATCCAGCACTCATTTGTTTCCAAATTGCTCTATCTCTTGCTTTTCGCATCCACCTGACCTTCACATTATATATATTGTCACACAGCATTAAAATATTATTATTTTTTTTAATTTTTAAATTAAATTAATAAATAATAATCAATAAATCGATAAATAAATAAAATAAATACTAGCAATAAAATAAACAAGTAAGTATATAAGTGCACTAAAATAACGATGAACAAACGAATAAATACGATAATAGTATAAAATTTCTTCAATCATTTACAAGAATTCGCCTCACTATATATATTTTTATACATACATACATATATATATATATATATATATATATATATATATATATATATATATATATATATATATATATATATATATAAATAATAGTTCTATTGAAAATGGCTTACGGCAAATAGTATTACATCAGATATCCTTTAGAAAATTGATATTCTATCAAATGGAACTGATGTCATTTCAACAAGGTCAATACATACGAAATCTAGTAGACGAGGTGCACAGTATTATTAAATAGTCGTTCGCAGTTCATTAAACTTAAAATGAAAACACCGGACGACGTTAATTAAATAAAAGGTGAGAATGCGAAAACCCAAAGTGCTAAAAGATGTCCCTTTACCATTATCATCGTCAATTATTATTATTATTATTATTATTATCATTATTTTACTTAACCATTTCATGCGGGTTCTTGTTTGCATCGGAATTAATATCTCGTATACGCGAAATATACAACTTTGCTAAATATAATGAATTCGCCTTTTTTTTCGCGTGAAAGTTTTCCGTATGCAACCGTCAGTATAAAATAGATCGTTTATCAAATATAATAGCGACCGGCGAATGGCGATTTTGTCCCTTTGGTGAATGGTTGTATTTCTATCGCGCTGGAATTAAATCTAAAACGTGGTACGCTGCTTAAAAGAGTAAGAACGGCATCTAACGAAAATGCACGACGGTCAGACGCTTCGAAAAAATTGGAAACGAACGTTTGGCTGGAAAGCTTCGAAGAAGAATTATAATCAAATTAACTGCTAATTACGAGTATTATTACAATCGTCAGTACTAAGGCTAACTAGGAGAAGCTCTACATAAATACGCCGCTGTTGGTAAAAGAAGAAAATAATATTAAGCCAAAAAAAAAACCAGCTAAACGGAAAATTTGAAACAATCTTCCGGAACAGATATTTCGATTATTAGTAGTGTGCGTTACGTAGGACACGGAAGCGTTATCAACGTACCGTAGAGCAACGCGGGGAGTAAAAGGAGGACGTCGATTGCTGCCGTAGTCTGCCTGAATCATTCTAGAAAAAGCGCCTAAAGATCGTCGTTCATCTTCTTCCTAACCGTGAAACAATTTTATATCTTTCCTCCGATCAGTAAGACGATCTTTTCTATCAGCCCATAGATCGGACTCCGTTAGATCAACTTTTATTCCTGAAATTGAAATGAATGGTTTTTTTATCTCGACCACATTGGTTCAGGCTACTGTCCCCGAAAACACCATTTAACCCGGTTTCTCCCGGAATAGCTACATCCAATTCGTAATCTATTCAAGGTTTTTATTGACCCCAGTTTAATTTTTGTCCCGTTTTTATATCCTTCTGACGGTTCTATTCCAGTTGTAATCGATTTTATCCATTTAGTCCGTCGAACCTTCTCCTGTTTAGTACTAATAGCTGTTGTGTTATTTAGGAAGTCCCTACGCGATTTTAGTATTCAAAACGGAGGTTCATGATCGAACAGGGGTGGCACGTATCATTCGTGGCATTTAATTTTACTATTTCCATAACGACTTTTCTTCTTACGGATCAAGAGGCGATGCAGTATGGTAGGTAAAGTTTTTCTACGTTTGTCGAACTGAGACATCCGGTTATTATTCTACATGTATCCTTCCTTCCTGGTGTGAACCAACCGTCCTCAACTTGCATATTCTCCTGTTGAGAAGTGTCGAAGTATCTCATGTTTCGCAACTCACTTTAAAGCCATCAACTTGCGTAGAATATTGTTGCGGGTTATAATTTTCATTTTTTTAACTTCTCAAACTATTTCTTATGACATCTACGTTAATCTTTGTAGTAGAATAGATAAGTATAATTTCACGCCGAACAAATAATTGGTGCACGGTAGTTTCGGTTGGAAAGAAACTTATTATATATATATATATATATATATATATATATATATATATATATATATATATATATATATATATTTATATATATATATATATATATATATATATATATATATATATATATATAATTGTAACTAGCCTGATAGCCATACAGCAATTGGACTGGAGAGAACGAAATAATTTGTTATTGGTTAGAATAGAGCGTAACCAAGTTAGATCAAACGGTCGACGTCGTTTTAACCTACGAACATCGAGGCTGTTATTTCTTCGTGATACATGTAACGATAAAATGAGAAGCGATTTTTTAATATTAATCTTCTACATAGTAGGCAGACCAAATATTAATCGATTTTTTAGTGAACCGCCGTGTAAGAACAAACCTCTAGACTTAAGTTCTTCGTTGCCGTTAACTTTTCGTTTATATAACTCTTTTCAAAATACGCGTGCCTGCACGAATCGTATATTTTGATAACAGATATTTTCTTTATAAGTTACATTCTGATTATATCTTACGTATGCTAATTTAAAAAGTATGCTCAGTTGCTCATTTCACTAAAACAAAACACAGGAGAAACCACAAACAAAACCTGCATACTGATCATAAAAATATCTATATATAAATTTATAAACATTTCAGTTAACAGGATGAACAATATCATATTTTTTTACGTGTATTATACACGATAATAAATTTTAGACAAAACTAAGTTCCAGCTGTACATGGTAATAGCTTGTGTTTAATTCTGTGATATTTGTGGCGTTTATATTTTAGTTGCAAAAATCCCCTATGTCGTTTATAAATGAATACTGACTACAGGCACAGCTATCAAAAAAAAAAAAATGTTTGTTTTTTATGTATGGTAACTTCAATACCTTGTGAATGTGTTCAATATTTACATAGACCGGAACATTCAGAACTATTCTGCAGCACGTATTTTGTAGCCGTTGTAACTTGGCTAAGTTAGAACGGCTAGTATATGACCATATGGGACAATAAATCATAATTGTTCTGATTATAGTTTTGTAGATTATTAATTTATTTGCCGAGCTGACGTAACAACGTTTATTAAATATCGGATATAGCTCAGAGACGCGTGAGTTTTATTGCCGGCATATTCAGCATGTTTAGTAAATATGAGACCTCGATCCCTTATTATCCAACCTGAATATTTCATATCGCCTTTCCAAACCACAGGTGTGTGGTTCACTAAAAATATCGAGTTGTTATGTACTCCGTAATTCTACTTTTTTGTTTTTTAATTTAGTTTAATTCTTAGTTTAATATTCGTTTAATGTTCAATGTTCAATGTTCAATGTGCACGCGATGCTTCTGCTGCTATTAACATTTTCGGTCGTACCAAGATTGGTATTATGTGGCGGTGGTTGGAGTTTACGTTCGTTTGTTGATATACACCCGCTATGTAAGTAAAAGTTTATATTGTATTTTTTAATCTGTTGAAAAATATGCGCGCGTATATTTGGAGTAGGATTTAAATAAATGGGCCGTAAACAATGTGCGCTTTAATGTATGTGAAAGATGTATAAATTCTCATTCTTCGTCAATAATGAATAATAAGTACATTTGTTTTTCAATTATTTGTAATTTTTAAATTATTCATTGTACTATTTAATAATTATAACCCTACCTTATCATTAGTTTTTTAACTGTTCTGTGGACTCCTGTTATAATAAACAAATATATATATATATATATATATATATATATATATATATATATATATATATATATAAATCTTAAGACATAAATTCTCCTTCGATCGAACGAATTTATTTCAGGGTACGGGTCATCAATACTATATATATTCTGCATAACCACTTCAAGACCGCGTCTGAAATTTCATGTAGCTCAAAAAATGATCCGAATCGAAAGCTTTACTAGGACAATCGTGAAAAATACGTTCTACCGTTTATTATCCATAATCGCAAGTAGCGTCACTTTTATGGGAATGCCCGTCCTCGTCGTTCACCTTCGGCGACGTTATTTTACAACGACCGAAGCATTCGGAATTTGGAGACGCATTGTAGAAACGTCACGCTAATCAGGATAGACAGATGAAACTCTAGATTTTATAAATCCCGAAATAACTACTAACTAATAAGTTGCAGCAACTTGGCGATGAATCAATTGCAACGGGGGGAAAAGTGTCATCAAACAAATAACTTATCATCGCGATGACAACTCTGTGATATTTGTCTGCTATAGTTTAATAAGGAAAACGATCGAGATCGATCCTTCGTGACTTACCGATTAATAGTTCCGATACGCTTTTAAAAGGCAAAAAAACAATTTTAAGTACGGTTAACTCGAAAAATGTTAACGTTCTAACAATAAACTAATTCTATTCAAAATCCTATTTCTTCCAAACATGTTGTTGTTCTCCAATTTATGGGGAAAGCTATGCTTCATAAGTTTAAATTAGGTTATTGATTATATTAAGAGTAATCCAACCGTTAATCCATTACAATTTGTTGTTTGGACAGCATGCTTTTATATTATTAATGTGTTTTTTTTATCCTATTAACAAGTTACACTCAATATATATCTTCTGTGTTTAGTATTACTTACATTGTTAGCAGTCAGCTTTCTTTTGTTGTTATATTATATTACTTTATTCTTTATTACTATTAAGACACAAACTCATTACACACATCATTGATGGTTTAAGGGACTATGTTTCTCATCCCTTACCATCTTATATATATATTTTTTATTATTATTATTATTATTTACACTTTGCAAGGAACTGTCACACACATCAAGTTAACTTTTGTAATTCAAAATTTGAATCATTTTTGAAACATTTTCACGAAGTCTATAATTTAAACGAGTGCAAACGAGCAAAAACGAAACCTAAATATACCAGTACTACTGTAAGTAGTAAGTAGTAGTAGTATTATTGCAACCAACTCCGCCAACACTCAATTTTACTGGTTAATAAAATTAACTTCGATTGAAAGTACGACCAGACCAAAAACTGACCTTTTCCCATTTTTCACAAACACGCGAACCAAATTGTATTAACGATTAAAATACGATTTTCTCTCGAAAAATACGCAAAATACTCACTACTTTGATGAAACAAAATGAAAAACGGGAAACAAACCATTTTAGAATATAGCGATAGTGGTAACAGTTCTCGAGCACGCATTTATTTCGCTTATAACATATATATATATATATATATATATATATATACATATATCATATATATATATCATATATATGTATGTGTGCGTGTGAGTGTTACACTGTTATACGTTTGTATATATGTATAAATACACATAAGTGTACACAGGTTTATCGCAATAATCGTTTTAAACCGAGTTAATATACTTCAGAGACTTGGTGTTTCTTTCTCGTGCGCGTATTATGTTATACTAATAGCATAATAAAACTGAGTATCCTGTAAAATTATTTTACAGCTATTAATACAGCTACTAATATATATTGGAGACTAGAATTCAAAAAGTCGCAAATGGGGATCTTGCTTGGATAATCCCAGAGGAAAACTTTTGGAAAAGGTAATTCCTAAGCAGAATCTAGGCTATACCTCAGGGAGTAAGCCTACTTACTGGCCTCACGACCGTAAGAAAAAACCTGATCTGCTCGACTTTTTCGTAACAAAAGGAATCTCGTTTTTATACATGAGAGTAGATTCTTGTTTCGATCTACCGTCAGATCACTCGGCAGTTGTGTTAACGGTTAGCATTTCACCAATTACAAAAATACCTGAGCCATATCTCATCAATAAAAATACCAATTGGTTTATGTTTAAACAATATATAGAAACTAACATAAATTTAAATATGCCACCTAAAACTAATTACGACATTGATAGAGCAGTACAAAAATTAACAGAAACTATACAAAATGCTGCGTGGCTAGCCGCTCCCACTGTAAAACCCCCCAAGGGGTCTAATAATATTCCGAAACACATTTTAACACTCGTGCATGAAAAGATAAAGTTACGAAAAACATGGAACATCAGGAGAAATCCGATTATTAAAACGCAACTAAATAGAAAAACCAAAGAACTGCATAAAGTACTGCATGAAAATAAAAATGAAATGCTCGCAACGTTTCTGTCAAGTGTGTCGCCGTCTAAAAATGATGATTACTCTCTATGGAAAGCGACTAAACGCTTTAAACGACCAAATGTGCATATTCCTCCAATACAATAAATTGACGGTAATTGGACTCGTACTAACATCGATAAAGCAGCGTTTCTTGCTAATTATTTTCACGATGTATTTACATCTAATCCTGAAGTTGATGACTCCGTAGATATCCTCGAATATCTGGAAAAACCACTGCAAATGAGTCTGCCTATAAAACATGTTACTCCAAGTGAGGTACAACAATTCTTCAAAAAAATGAAACAGAGAAAGATCCCCGGATTTGACCTAATCACAGCTGAAGTTTTAAATGAATTACCACGAAAAAGTATTGTATTCATAACACAGATATATAACGCCGTCTTTCGCAAAACAATATTTTCCTCTGGGCTGGAAGTTCTCGAGGATAACTGTAATACCAAAGCCTGGAGGGTCGCCTGAAATAGTCTCGTGGTACAGACCTATCTCGTTGCTTCCTGTTCTTTCGAAGACTGGAAAAATTAATTTTAAAACGGTTGTTTCCGATATTATCCACGAATGCAATTATTCCCGATTTTCAGTTTGGGTTCCGTAGGCATCACAATACTGTAGAGCAGGTTCATAGATTAACAAAGGTTATCGAAAATAGCTTGGAAAACAAAAATATTTGTACGACGGTGTTTTTGGATGTTCAGCAGGCTTTTGATCGGGTGTGGCATCAGGGATTGTTGTATAAACTTAAATTGCTGCTTCCTCACTCTTTCTATTTACTGTTTAAATCGTATCTACAAGAGAGATATTTTCGAGTGAAAGTGGCCGATGAATACTCGGATATTTTTCCAATAAGGGCCGGGGTCCCACAAGGGAGCGTTCTCGGTCCAATATTATACCTAATCTATACAACCGACTTCCCGACGCTCAGTAATACAGAAGTAGCTTTGTACGCGGATGACGCAGCTATCTTAGCAGTGGATAAGTGTGAAAACATAGCAACAAAAAAACTGCAGGAGTCACTTGGGCATGTAGAGACTTGGCTAAAACGATGGCGCATAGTGGTTAATGAAAGTAAGTCAACACATATTTCTTTTACAAATCGAAAAATTAAACGCCTTCCAGTCAAGATAAATAATGTCATAATCCCGAACACCAATAATGTAAAATATTTAGGTATGCACTTAGATGCTAGGCTGACCTGGGGTACTCACATTCATAAGAAAATTGAGCATTTGAGACTTAAAACCAGAACTATGTCGTGGATACTAGCTAAGAGATCAGGATTGTCATTGGAAAATAAAGTACTATTGTATAAAATTGCTTTAAAACCAATTTGAGTGTACGGATCCAACCTGCAATAAATACAGCGATATCAAAATAAAATACTCAGAACTATTACTGCAGCCCCCTGGTACGTGTCAAATTTTACCCTCCATAGTGACTTGAATGTTATGTTTGTGGAGGATGAAATCAAAATACAAGCAAATAAACATGTCGCCCGACTTAGCGTTCATATGAATCCACTTGCTATCAACCTGCTGGATAACTCTGGCGAAACCCCCAGACTGTGGCGAAATAAACCTTTAGACCTTGTTTAAACATTATAGCGTTTCGAGGGAGTACTGCTGAGTACTAACCTCCACAAAACACTTTATTCGCTTAAATCAATCACTTGATGACCATCAAAGTTGGTCAGTTGTGTGGTGGGAATTTGAATTAATTTAGAAATTAATACTAATGAAACAATTTCATTCAATTGAAATACATGGACAACTTTATATGCGGTTTTTCGACTAATAGCTGATCGGATCGAAGTTGAAAGGGAACAAAACAAACTATACATGAGATATCCATGACGTTACTATGTACGGAATACCATCATTTAAACGTCTACCGCGGCATTTTAGAGTGGCACAGAACCGAATGGTCCAATTATCAATCACTCCATCGCATAGATCCCTGGGTGAATTTCTCGACTTTAAGGACATTAGTCGATTACGGCCTAATAACATTGACCCACGATTTCGAGAAACCCTAATAAGAAAGAACCTAACGTGGTGAAATCGCACATTGGTAACCAATTCACGTCACCTCCGCGAAAGATAAACCTACCCTCAAATCGTGCATACAGAATATCCGTCGTAGCGTTCGCGGTGTACCATGTAACTCCGTCAAACTTGGTGCGGTAATTTGACATTTGTAACAGAATAATAACAAAATGGCATAGTTGCTACAAGCTACCAACATACATCAACCCCTATTGCAAAAAGCTGTTCGCGCTAATCGATATCTAAAGAAAATATTTAAAAGCACATTTTTCTCTATCGATTGGGTCATATTTATTCATTACCTTCGAAAACACACACATACACACACCTTACTACCCGAAACTGTAATAGTTTAATGTTTTTTACAAAACATTCTACTATTTCGTTAGGGAAGGACTTATTAATTAATTTATATACTAGCTCCCTTTAAATTTATTAAACATTTATAAATATCCATTATATTATACTCCTTGTATTTCTCAATCAGGGTTCTAATTGTTATCATGCCATCGATTGTGAAGAAATCGGACCTAAACCCGGCTTGTTCTATTGGCTGATTATAATTAATCCACTCTGACGTCCTATTCGATATTATGCGAGTTAAAAATTTACACAAATGAAATAGCAAACTTATCGACGCCTGTCTTTTGCCACATAGCGCGTGTCGCCTTTCTTACGTATTAAAATTATTTACTTTTTTCCATTTATGTGGACTAGTTTTCCCGTCTAGGCATTTATTAAATAAATCACATATATATCCTACTAGCCGACGTGGTCTATGTTTAATCATTTCAGCTAATATATCATCCAGGTTTTTAAAGTGAAACTTCTATTGGTGCGTTGTATATGAGGAATTAACGCGTAAAAAGAGCGAGCGAGTGAGCTGAAAGCTTAGACGTACAATTACGTGTCTATTCTCAAAGTGTAATCTGGTTCCTCCTCTCTTTCCCGCATGCTGCACTCATATACATGTATATTCAGTTTATATACATACTTACAAACACGTACAGAAATTATTGCAGACATGCGTATATACATATATATATATATATATATATATATATATATATATATATATATATATGCGTAAAAAATTTTTGCGTGTTCTTATTGTTTCTCTTGCGCATGCGCGCACGGCAGTCCGTTATTCCGTTCAAATCTTCGCGGCACAAATGATGCATGTGCGACGTAGATTTCAGAACGAAAATATTTCAGTCGTCATCACATCAAGTTAAGCATAGCAAGCAGTGCGTTCCTTTTTCTTCGTGAAATTTTTACGAAATCGTGAGTTTATTAAATAAGTTTCTTCTTGAGAAAACGTCTTTAAGTTTCACTTCTTCCCTTAGCCCCGAGGCGCAGAGTTTTTTTTTATTTAAGGGTGTCGTTAATTATTTCAATAATCCGAAATTGATAATTATCCGTCAAAAATTGACGTACGACTGAAAGAATTAATTGCAGATAGTATTCGTGTGTGATCGTGACGAACCGTTATCGAAAATTTCGTTCGTTAAACGAATAAATCTTAATTTTTAAATTGTTTAAAGAAATAACGGTTGGATAGAAATTTAAAAAGGAACAATTTAAAAGCGACCGTATTAATTCTACGTCGATTGATAATTTTACTATTAACTGGTTCGGCCGTATCGTCCGGGTCATTAACTTTTTTCGTCCGGTTGGTAGTCCATTACGTCGATCAACGTCTGTCCCTATTTTCCTTTCGGTCTGCACAATTTTTCCTTTTCGAATATCTTTCAGTAAGCTATCGTGAGCCAGGGAGGAGAAACATTTCATGGAGAGCTGATATAGGTCGTAGTGATGGTTCATATTTAACGTCACACTGAAAAAGGTGACAATCATGTCACGGTGAGTAGAGTAACGTGTTACTTCGGAAACCCTATTAAATTTGTCAACGTTTAGTTTTTGTATCACGAACGAATAAGGAACTGATAACTGATATAATACCGGTTTTTGTACTGTGTCGTGACTTGTAACATTGCCAATTGGAACAGCTAAGATTATTATACGCTTATACCGTCGTGGGAAGTAGATGTAGTAACTATGATTATTCAGTTTAGTTTAGTTGTTTAGAAACGTTTAACTGTTTACCTTCTTGAGAAGCGTGATTTTGTAATGCATTATTATTTTAATTGCAATTAGATTTTACTTTATATATAAAAAGTGTGATTTTGTAATGTATTATTATTTTAATTAAAATTATATTTTACTTTATATATATTAATAAACAAATTATTATGAGTAAACGAGTGAAATATTTAACGTTATTTATTTATTTATTTATTTACAAAACAATACGGCGTACACAACAGCATGAATTACAGTGTACGCTCTTACAGAATAATTATAAAGTAAAAGTATGAACAAAAATAAAACTGAACCACACTCACACAACACGCTAATTAATATAATATTTAGATTGAAAGCAAAAAATTACTAATACAAACCGAAAAATGATTCTAATGAAATACAAACATACAAGCACACATCCGAAAAGCACAAAAAAAAAAACAGAAATATACGAGTCATACATACTCTCATGTAAACAAACTCTCCATCGGGGCACGCACATATGACCACAATAAAATAAACTTGCTGAAAAGTAACAACTGAAATATAGAGAGTTTAAAAAAATTTATTATATACAAATTTACTATCGAAATGAATATCTAACTGTGGATGAATATTTAGTAAGTTATTATATAGACGTAAGGTGGATAAAAGTGGTGAGTTATAACCTACATTTATACGAGCACAGTTATTTGTGGTCATATTTTAAAGTAAGTGATGCAACTAAACAGTGCGTGCGTTGTGATATTTGTAGACAAATATTGTCTTATAAAATAACAACATTAAATGTAAAAAAAACACTTAGATAAGAAACATCCAAATGTTACAATTTCGACGAAAAATAATTCTTCGGCTGAAATAATGAATTCAGCTACAACATTGACCTCGATGACGTCGGAGTCTACCTTGTCAAAAACCACAAGTGAACAACCAGAAAGAAATAACACCAATATCCACGGAACGAATAACCGGAAGTTTAACATGTTAGCAACACATCAGTTCCGTGTGAGTGGATTTTTTCAAAAGCTGGTAATTTAATGAATGAACGAAGAAGAAAATTAGATAGCACAACTGTACAAACGATTTTATTTCTGCGTGTTAATTCTAATCGTATTAGTGATTAAGCGTGTGTTCATTAAAATTGTTATTTCTTAGGTGAATGTGATAATAAATTTTTGTGTGTAGTGTATATGTTTATTTTACTTGGTTAATTTTTAAAGGTGTGACAATTTATTTTTATACTTATGCATGTAACTTTAGCTTCAATCAATAATTATTTTTCAATTTTAATACATAATAATAAAACAATATAATGAAATCATAGTACATAGTTCAGATATACTTTGAATAATTTTTTAGTAATATCAATTAGGTTGCGCTTCGATACATTATAACAATAAGAGGTAACAATGAAAGTAACCTTATCATATTGTAATATAAGCTACTTTTATAACCGTGACAATTGTCGCAGTAATGTGATAACAGTAGTATAAAATATAACCGGTGACAAAAATAATAGATTCCTGTCACTCAAGTTGTCAGGTGGAACGTCGTAAGCTATTACTCCAAAAGTAACGGTTTAGCACACCACTAATAGATCGGTGGTACAACAAGACATCCTGCAGTTGGCACAGGCGTCAAAGACGAAACGTCTATGTTAATCGCCAAACTTCGGTTGGAAGTAGGGAAACCCGAAGAAAATAAAGAATCCTATATCGTTTAACTCGTGTCCTATCCACGCGGGTGCCGTTTTTCTAATCGTTAATCGTTTTTAAAAATAACCGTTCGTCTTTTACTCGATTGAAAACTTCTTCATTCGATCCGCCACATTTTCGTAACTTTGTAAGAATTAAAAAATTATTAAACTAAAAATAGAACAAAAAACTTTTTCCTTTCCGATGAATAGAGCCGCGAACCTCGTATTAAAATAATTCGTACTGTAGAAAAACAAAAAGGAATAGGGCGGACATTTTATTAAACTAATATGACGAGTTTATTCGTAGTCAGCCACACACTTTTTGCTTTGACATTAAATAAAGCTAAATGAAAGCTTAAATAAAAAGTTAAACAAAAGCCAACCGTACTAAAAAAAACAACGAGGTCATAACCACCGACAAGAAATCCGCTATTGTCAATTCGTTAAATATATTTATCGTTAAATTACCATGGCAGCCGCGTCTATTGAAAAAAGTGATTAAAGCTTTTTTCCGAATTTATTTATACACGGTGGAATTTTAATTATTAAAGAGAAGTCAAATCGAGTTGAAAAAATTTCCAATTTTTTAGAATTTTTACCCCGCCGTGATATTCTTCAACTTTCGCACATTCGGCAGACCAAAAAAAAAATATTATTGCACGTGCGAAGACTCGAACGTTTTATAAAAGAGAAAGTATGAAGACTGTCAATCGCTAAGGCTTAAATAAAAAAAAAAATAGATAAGCGTAAGCTGGTCACACTAATGAAAGACCTCCAGACTTATATAAAATCCTCAGTACGTAAGTCATGGAATCTTCAGTGGTCTGCGCACTTACCAACAAACTTCGATCGGTTCGAGTCTCACTCAACAAACAGAAGAGATGATGTTGTACTTGCTCATTAGGTCACACTAATATCTCACACAGTTATATGCTAAAAAATTTTCATCCTCTTCTATGTTCAACCTGTAATGTCCTCATTCCCGTCCGTCACATTCTGCATGAATGCGTGCAATTCAATTACAACGTTTTTACCTCGATAAACCGCTCAGCCTCGTAAACATTCTTATACGCACTATGCTTACGATAACTTATTAAATTTTCTTGAATCCTCTAATTTATATCATCTAATTCAACAATCTGTCTTGCCCGTTTATTCTTCAAACTTTCAATTCATTCTCACTAACCTCACGTGTACTCTCCTTTCCCGTGTCTCTGGCCTAGGTGCAGTACACGGCACGTAAATCTACAAGTAATTTACAGATAAAAGTTTACTTTTTCATTCGTCCAATCGAACTCTATTCGAAACTATAATCAAATGAAATTAAATCTAATCAAATATATTTCTGCCTTTTTTAATTGTTAAACTTAATAAATTAAAATAAAGTCTCCCATGCGGAACGCCATAATACATTAACCCTTTCAGTCACAATGTCCACTATATGGGGCATAAAAACAAAATTTTTATACATGAAATGTCCCAATTTCAAAAATATTTATATAAACATATTGAAAATTATCTAAGGTTTACCCAAGAAGCAATATTGTATACGCTATAAAATTTATATTTTAATGCTAAGATTTCATAATGTACGAAAGGATTAATATGATACAAACGCAATTAGTCCGCTCACATTGTTCGCGTGTAGAGCTACACTCGTGCATTGAAACATTCTACGCGAATATTACGTATTCATCATATATGCACACACAACGGATTGTGACGCTTGGAATCGTATATACACAAATATGCAATATACATATACAAAAGCAATATACAATTATAATACGAGCTTACACGAATAATACGGATAAACGCACTAAATAATTACAAAACAACATAACTGCGAATACATTTTAGTGCCGATATAAATAAACCAATACACAACGTACACTAGAACCAATTCATTAAATCTATATTCGACGTAGCTACAAATATATTTCTAACGTCTCACAGCGTATCCAACGTATACATTGAAATACACGTACTTATGCAATAATTCGAACGTAGTGCACATCACAAGGAATATTGAATAATGTATTGAATAGTTTGAGTTATGTGTGAAATTTATGTAATGTTTACCAATGCGTTTTAATTATCTCTGTTTATAATAAAATGTGTAAGCGACTTGCGAGGGCGCTTGTAGTATTTTAAGCCCGTCTTTAAGAAGGGGGTAGTAAAGTATTGAATAGGATTGCACCCATATAAGCGCACTATATAACGGTTATTTATTGCGTTTAGGTATTTTAGCGAATTTAATATGCCCTGTTTCGGTTTTACCATCACAAATTTAGACCTAAAAAATAAAGCTCGAAGAATATATTTTATAAAGTTATTTCCGTTTTTCCAGTGGTTTACAACGTCTCGAGCGGTGTTATTTCGAAATATACAATTAAATAATGCAATTTTTGTCATATACCATCAGATACGATTGCCCTAATGAATTATAGAATACGTTAAAATCGGTTCGTATAATGCGAGAGAAAGACGACGAAGATGTTCGATTGAGAATATTTGACTCAAATAATAGAATAAATAATTTAATGTTCTTAACTTTCGGAGAGATATAACATATGTCTGTGCCATGTTAATTTACTATCCATAATGATACAGAGATATTTACATGCAGGTGAAACTCCATACTTTTAACAACTCTCTCACCAGCGATACTATTAGTCACGTAGCGTCTGCCCACAAAATAAAATTTGAATCGATTAAATTCTCTCATACCATAATTGTATAATTTTTAGGGTAAAATGGCATGATTTCAAAATCTTCACGTAAATCGAAGTATACGGCTACTGCTGTTGTACCCTTCAAATCCATCTGTAGTAAATCGCACGAGTTCATAAAGAACATTCCTTTGTGCTAAAAAATTGTATCTTTCCCAAATATAGTAATATTATTTTTACAACATATTTTTCCAAACATTTTTGAGATGGTCGAAACGACGCAGATAAGTCTGTAATTAGAAATTTCTGTTTGGCCCCACTTTTGAATACCGGAGTTTAATGCCCGTTTAAAGCACGTGTAAAAAATAGTATATATTTTCTTCGATCAAAAACATCCATATGCTATCTGAACCAAAAGAAGATTTATTAGCTAAAGATAGAATGGCGTCCTTGATATGGTCTGGTTCAAACTCCAAGAAGACAAAAAAAAATAAACATACTAGAAGAAGAGAAGTCCATGTCACATGAGTCAAATGGAAGTTCATTAACTAAGCTGCTTACATTGTCACGGAAGTATTACAGACTGATACATCTCATGTCAAAGTACTGGTACATTGTAACCCTGCTGAATTTTATTTTCTCATAGATTGATTAATAATCGATTTTTTTTTATTGCTGCTCCAATGATCTAAAAGATTTTAATAGTAATATTTTTTGCATCGCTTTAGAAAAAGTTTTGTATTTCAGTTTCAATTCCACACTGCGTGGGAAGAATGTTATTAATTTATAAATCAAATCTTTTTCACAACTGAGTCGTATGAGTTGCGACGGAACATAATGCGAATTTTTACGATTACAACGCTCAATATTAAAAACGTTATTTTTGCTACATTTTATACAATACATATAAAAAGTTCATTTTCGCTACATTTTATACAATACATTATTTTCGAAACAAACCAGCTGAACTCCTCGTCCACATTTGCTAATGTATAAGTTCGGGATATTAATCTTGTTTAAATAATTCTGGAATAATTTTTTATCAAAGAAATATGTGTTTTTTTCAAATTGTTTATTTAATCTCGATTGAAACGTTAGTGTTGAATCCAAACCCAAATGATCCGAAAAGTTAACATATACATCACATCGCAGCAACTCGAACTACGAATAAAAATGTGGTTAATGCAGGAAGGAGCAGAATCAAGTCATCGGAAGTATATTTGTGAAACCACGCGAATACATCGTATTAGTCATTACAACAGTAGTTAACGAGTAAGGTTAATGTTTATGTCTCCTGTGATGACAGTTGCATCTTTAACAGACGTTAGAATGTTACGTATCCCATGGATATATTTATAAGAAGAATCACAAAAAAGATAGAAATTTTCTATTACTTTCCATAGAAATCTTTAACCTCACTCAATGTTACTAGTTTAAAGTTTAAGATTTAGATCAATAAATCTGAAATTTTCTTTGACATAAACCATCACATTACCTGATCTTTCATAGTTTCCACACCGAACTAAGGAAACCAGGAGTTATCTGTTTCATCAGTATAAAACCAGGTTTCTGAAAGAACTATAAATAATGAAATTGCACACTGCTTTAAAAAATCATCAAAATGTTTACGTAAACTTCTAATGTTTAGACTCAACACACGAACAACTTTACCGACATCCATACTTAGAACTGAATCAAACTCCAGAATACGATACATCTAATCATTGCATCCGTACATGTGTCTATGAAAGAAGAACATGTAATAAGAATAATGTATTCTAAAAAGTACGTTGAAATGTAGAGTTACACTGCAGGAAAACTCACATCACCGAATCACAATAAAATATAAAAATACCTGTTTCTTAAAATTAATGAAATGTAATATGAGTCGGGACAAAGTTTGTCCTTGCCCAACTGTGAACGATGCAATTCCGTTGATTTTTACCGTCTGTCGCAGGTTCAATAATCTGTTCAGCACTTGTAATCGAAATTATTTGTGAACGTTCATGTTTCCGGACGAAAGTTTTTCCATTCTTTGTCCATAGAAATTTGTATCCGTGGCCCCTTAATTATTTCGCTGCCATTAACATCTTTTCATCGTCAGTTGTTAGATGCTACCGGCCGATTTGATCTCTGGTAAATTTAAATCCTTATGATGTGATTTTTTTGGTTACGCTTGTTTCGCAGCAGCCGAATTCCACACGGACAAAAAAACCTCACCACTATGTTAGGACATATCTGACTCTTCTCCAGTCGATGGCAACAGTCAGGTTATTTCGGTACTAGTAAGTTGACCTATTTTCATCACTGTATTTTTAACACATTCCCCTTCCGATGTTTTTGGTACATTACTAATTATTACAACTATACTATTCCAGTTGCGACACACGACGCTGTACATTGCAGTTTTGTTCATTAATGTTTTTATTTTCTTCCGAAAGCTAATTAATAATGGCAAAGGCATTTTCCAATCTACTTGCACTGTTGTCGACTGACAGGTGAAGAACGTTCAACTTTGTGTCTTAATAACGAAATTTTCTGTTTAATATCTAGTAACACTGATACGATATCGTTATCTTTTCTCTGTTTCTCGCTCGTATAGTTCGTAGATTTATCTGATTTAGACTTCCTCGTCCACGTAGAGTCTTGGGCAATTTCCTCGTATTGTTTATTATATATATAAATTTATTTATCCCATCTTCCCATTTAAAAAATTGCCTACCTCTTCTTTTTTTTGTTTTCATAATATATACAAAGTTTTTATCCCATATATATATATATATATATATATATATATATATATATATATCCATTTATTATCTGTCAATCTCACAACATAGCCTAATCCCGCTTTTTCCTGATCATATTCCTATTCTAATTACTATCTATTTTTTTCTCTTCTATTTTAGACCATGTTTGAGAGCCATATGTCAACGTTGGAACCATACAACTACCGAATAGTTCACTTTTCGTTTTACAAATGAATCTTTAAATATATGTTTTAGAGATCAATACTTTTTTCCAAGCTAATGATATAGCTATCTTTTAGTCATATTTCCCAGCTCTATTCTTTGCCCTAAATAAATTATGTCATGTACGTATTCAATCTTTTTTATTTTTTAGTCTACGTTAGTAATGATGTTTGTTTTAGACCAGTTTCTTTCCCCGCTGCATTTAGCTCCACCATAATTTTATTTAGCTCAACTAAATGTTTCCCTATCAGTACCACATGATCCGCAAAACATAGATTACTCAGAAATTCCCCCTTCATTACACCTTTGTTCGCAATCTAGTTTCCTAAATACTTTTTCCAAAACACCGATAAATAATAACGGTAAAAGCGGATCATCTTGATTTCCTTATTTTTTTTTTTTTATATATAAAAATACTCCCATATTTTTTCTATTCGTGTATTCGTGCACGTGTCTACTATTATCTTCCTATATACACCCGGAACCCTCTGATTTCGAAGTGCATATAGATTTATGTTCTAGAAAATCGAAAATCGTCTGGTATTGCTTCGATTTTTCTACGACTTGATTTATAATAAATAAGTGATCCGTAAACATTTCCTAAAACCTGTCTAATTGATAAATGCCGCTCATTTATAATATTCTGAATTCTTTGGATCGAAGTTCATTTATTACGTCGATAATAAATTAAATTAAACAAATTGTTCGTTTTGTTTTTTCGCCTATTTGTTTTTATATTTGATTTTTTTAAATATTTTTCCTCGCAATTTTCACGATATCAATTAAGATGTAAATTCGGTTAGTTATATCGTTACACCGTTCTACGCGCTTAGTTGTTTTAAGTAATACGGAATTTAATATTAAACGAGCCGTAAATAAGAAAATATTCCTTCATTTTGATCGAAGCGAATTTCAGCTTTTCGTGGTATGATTATTAATGTTAAAATTAAAAAAACTTCCGGTCGATAACGCGTCAAATTCCACGTGTGTACCATATTCCGTGTTCGTGTTACATTGGTCAAACAGGAAGGCCAGTGGATGTTTTCGTATTAAGGATCATACAGCAGAAATACCTTAGAACTAAAAACTCCGCTGTGGCGTATACGTAAATCGGGTTGTGTCATCAAATTCAATGACGTCTCCATTTTATTATCCAGAATGGATAAATATCGCGCAAGGTTGGCACGAGCCAGCTGTTATCGGAATTAGTAAATATCGAGATAATTTCAATAGAGGGGATGGATTTCGTTATATTGGAATCCCATCCTAGGCCAAATTAGGGGAAACACAAAGAAAACAAAAAAAAAACAATGCAAAAAATACAGACCAACCAGCATCTAGCCTGTACCAATGAAATCCGTGATATTGAGAGTAATGGTAATGGTAGTTACAGATATCGTCTGAGAAACAACACGATCGCGCAAAGGTGTATAGACTTTCATTCGATACTTCAGTTAGCCGATGTTCGGCCTTGATAATGGCCTGTGTAAACATGTCCGAAACGTCAGTTTTTCAAAATTAGTAACGTGGTATCCACCGAAGGCTTTTTCAATTTTAATATTCCTTCATTATATTCATTTTAGAAATTACAATGAAAAATGTTAAATTATAAACGATCTATCATGTTTATTATTATTATTATTATTACTCGAATTGAAACCATTAAATTTTCTTCGACCAATATTTCGCTAATTGTAAAGCTTCTCAGTTCGCGTTGATTATACTATCAAAGTTTCACCGAATATCGGTTAATCAATATTCCATCAAATATCGTCTATGTTTCATCACACTGATACTTGGTATACATCGACAGATCACGCGTTTCATTAAATTTGTCTCGATTTTCGCACAACCCGAACAAATTCGATTCAGTATTCTCCGTATTGATCAGTATTAATCCACACTCCGCCACTGGTTTCTCCTATATTTCCACGGCATTAGTTACCGCTACCTTTCAACCTACATACGTTACTTCGAGATCTCGGCCGTTGTAACAAGAAAACATGATTTTACTCTGTACAGCAGTTGCAAAAACGAATGAGAAAGTTTAGCGTTAGCCTATCATCTTAAGATTTCCAGAGCAATACTTATACCGTCGTTAGAACAACAACTCGGAACGTCCTCGATACGACGCAGGAAATCCAAGTATCCGAATTCCTTAATTCCTTAACTGGTTCGGCAAATCACATACGATGTTCTGGCAATCATATATTACGATTTTTGCTGCCGAGATTCATATTATTCGAATGATCCATCATTTTACAAATAAAATTATCTCTGTCTTTAACCGAAACTTATTTACGGATGGTTTAGTTTCATCCTCTGAGTAGTGGTGCTCCAGTAGGACAAGTTTCGCACGTAAATGGAAATGTCAAACCGAATAAAGTCATAATGTGAAAATCGATTATAAACTCAGTAAATTGGTACAAAGTTAAAGGTCTCTCGAGTCGTGCGATTCACGTCAGTATCCAACTTGACGGGACTTTCCAATCGGACTTTTGACGTTTGTAAATAACGAATAACGAGCCGGACGAAAATTTCAGTTTCGAATTTAACTAAGCGTTTTTCTACCGAATTTTATCGGTCGATAATTAAAATTAAGCGACATACACAGTATAGTCGTAAACGACAGTCGATGACTTATGCCCCGAAATAACTAATTCAGAAGGTCCACTCGTTCAAACGTCAAACTGCCGAGCAGCATCATTACCAATTCCAGTTCTATATCTATCTGTCTAAATATCTCTATCAGTATCCTCTTTATAAGCATAAAAAGCACATATATACACACACTATCACACCTTGCACATTTATATATATATATATATATATATATATATATATAACAACAACGCGATATGTTTCAACCCCACACGCACACACACATATATATACATATGTATGTACAAATAAATATATAAACATGTATGTATAAGTTTTCGCTAATTGCTCACAGGCACCCAATATCATGAGTCATTGACAGGTTTTCATTTTCAAAAGTTTTAAATTATATTTATCCGAATATAAGTGAAGATATTATTTTCAATTTTCTTATCGATTTTTAAATATTATTTTTTTAAATTTTAGTAAATATTTTTCAAGTTGTTACAAATTTTTAGACATACATCGACGTTATAATCTTATCAACTACTACTAGAAAGGTGTATTAACTAATGTTATATATATATATACTGATTATGTCGCTACAACACAACTGTAAAGCAAATCTTAAAAATGTGAAATCTTATACAGATATGTGACAAATTGTTTTTTTATTAATCCGGCCCTGGTAATATAAAAACTGAAAAAATTTAAATACATCAACGAAAATGCAATGTTATTTCGAAACCGATTATTATAAACGAATTTACAAACAAATATATGCAAAATAAACAAAAACTAGAAAAATAATTAGTTAAAAGCATCCACACTTCTGGCAGATACATCTTTTTTTCTTTTTAATTTAAAACAAACCCTTTCCCATTATGGGTTTCCGACGGTTTTTCAGACAAGCCTTTGTCATATTTCTTAATTATTTTTCTCTCTTCATACGCGCGTGTGTGTGTGTGTGTATACTACCATATGATGTGTATGCAAAATTTTCTATGTTATCAAAATCATTATCATTAATATTCAACTACTGTGTTCATTTGTATGTTATAAGTGTGTTGTTACGACGACAGTGGGTGTTATGACAATGTGAATATGTTATGGGACCTCTTGTGTGTATTACCACGGTTTGTGTTCTTCTTAATGCGTCAGATATGTTTATGTACTACTCCACTGCTGAGAACGGGTAGACTAACGTGAAAAGGATTTTTTCGTTTATTACGATATTTTTTAAATTTTTACACTATAATTCCTTATACTACGTACATAATTCGTATGAATTTAATATACATATATATATACATATGCAGAACATATAACTATCCGACATAAATAAATAAAACTTTATAATGCATTCTTTAAATAAAAGGTAATAACTTAAATAAATAAAAAATAAAGCAATATTCTTTATAATACAGCTAATAATATTTTTTTCTATAGTTTATATACTCTGCTCTTTATCTCTTGTCTTTCCTCCTTTTCCTGTTCATACATTAATACATACATATATATATATATATATATATAAAACCGAATAAACGCGTATATTTACTACTCGCTTAAAATACTGCGTTATACAACAAGAGAAAATCATGGAAATTTTTGGGGGGCCCCGATGTGTGGGGTGAATGTATTCATGAAATTGAATAAGAGGAAATTATGTATAATAAATTGAAAAGAGCCCATCTCCATTTAAGTTTTACTATGGCGCTCTAATCAGTTCCTTTTACAAAAAAAGGTATATGTTACAAATTAATTAGTATAATTGTAAATGTATTTTTCGATAGTTCATTTCAGCAACCGTAAAAATATTAAAGTTTATAAATTCCTTATTGACTAAAATTGACTAACACAGATATGACTAAAATCGATACTACTATAGTTACATCCTAGAAGTATATATGCTTCATATTATCAGGTAGGTTGCATATTTGACATTTATTCGAATGTGCTATTTTATACTTATCCGGTAATAAACTGTACGATAAAATAATTCGGTATAAGTACTACGTTATTTAATCGATCGTGTCTATACTAGGGAAATATTGTTTTGTTAAACCAATGTATTCTTCTTAAAGCATTTAATATTTTACAGCGATCATCCAATACAGTTTTAAATTTAATATTTTTTCATCGTGTAAATAATAGGAATGTTGATACTGTGTATTATATTAAATTCACGGAGTATCTTTACGTTATTCTTCATGAAGAAGTTATTTACGCGTTTGTTGATTTCGAATATCATTGATTTAATGCCAGCAATCACAATGCTTAACAATATAGCTAATCGTTCTATATGATTTAATTAACCTAACTGCGACCATTCTCTGAAAAATCTTTAATTTCTTCCGAAATCGTTTTATATTAAGCATATCAATATACATTATGCCGCCATATATTAGATAAAAACATGATAATGGCTGAAAATTTTGCATAAATCAATGGATCATTTTCTTTTTATCATTAACGAACCTCCGCAGCTGAGGCGTAAGAAGATATTTACACGTAAAATTACGTTTAAACATAAATAAATAAATAAATAAAGTACGTCACGAAACAAATTCAGACTTAATACTTTTTTTTCACGTTGAAAATATAATTAATTAACAAAACCAACTAACTTTTCGCGGTGGTATCATCGACTGTCAATTCGTTAGTCGAGGGTTCAATCCCGGTTCTCGGCATAAAAGTTTTTTATCGTCGTAAAACTATAAAAGAACTAAAACTTTCTCGATTATCATCCACTAGTCGATTTACTTCGGCGTAAACCATGTCAGAATTTACAACCTGGTGACGTTTCGTAGATACTTACAATCTCCATTTTCGATGGGTTTCAAAATGAAGGTTGCAAGTATCTACGAAACGCCACCACCAGTGAAAAATTCTAACGCGGTTTTCGCCGAAAAAATTCTAGTAATAAAGTTTTAAAAAGACCATAGCACCGCACTCCGTGTAACATCGTATGTACCAACGTTGCATATAATTAGTGCCTTAAATGCTAACAAATTTTGTATATTAAAAAAAAAAACAATAGGTAAGTGACGACGTTTGACATTTAACAATACATCCATGCGTACATACACACACATATATATATATATATATATTATAACGAAATTTTAAAAGTTTAATTTAAAATCGTGTGAAGTACTTAAGTCCAATCGCCAATTTATAAGGAAATTTTAAAAGTTTTAATATTATTTAAATGTTTATTATTATTTAATAAGTTTTTGATTATTATATTTATGTATTAAATTTATTTATAATTATTAAAATATTCGTGGTCGCCTTTTTAATATTCAAATAAAGATTAAGTCGACCGTTAGTCTCAATATACAACAATTAGAAGGGAGAACGCGAGTATCGCAACTTGCTATCTTGGTAGTCAACTTAATATGATCTTAATAATTTTGATTCTAGGAAAAGAAAAATTAAAAATTTTTAAATTATTATTGTTATTATTATTTTGTATATAAATTTTGTTAACGAAAAACACGCACAAATAATACAAACGACTTTAATATATTATATATATATATATATATATAATTCGCGATGACGTAGTTGCTAGAGTGCTCGACTTACGGTCAGGTGTTCGAAACCAACAGGCGACATAGAAAGTTTTCATCATTATTTAATTATTAATTTTCACGGAGAATGCGCGCGCATGTGCGTCGCATATAAACAGTGCCTTAAATGTTAGCTCATTTTGTACGTAAAAATAAAACGTACAATAGCTAGTCACGACGTTCGACAACGATTATGACGATAATATTACACCGTGAAACTTAATATAGCCCCAGAATCAATAAATGTATTAAATTATTAAATGAATTAAATAAAAACATACTGATGGAGAATTAGGAATTATACAAAAAAATTAAAAAAAAATATATTAGATGATATGTCGATACTTTTTAATTTTTGTAGATTTGCTGAACTTAATAAAAAACTATATTTAATTCAGCTAATTAGTTCATATATTTATTGATTCTGGGGCAATACGAAGTTCGCTGGGTAAGATATATATTACCTAACGCCTAATGTACATTCAAGATATATCACAGCCACATGCTAAAAGCATTATAGAATCGGCCAATCAAAAATCGTTCGAAAAATTTTTCAAAATCGAAAATCACATTTTAAACTCGAGATTTCTCGTTATCGGTTAATTTTGGTAAAATTTATGTTATTACATAAGTGATAGATCTCAATATCTACTTTTTTTTAACGTTAACCCGAGCCCTCTATCTATAATAGGGTCCTTAAAAACGGTCCAAAACCACTAAATCGTTTAACCCAAATTTTCTCGATGGATATTTGGTGTAAAAATACGAATATACTATCGTCAGACATGTATTTCAATGCCGCATAACTTTCATTTAAACTGATTTTGAGTCGTTCGCGATTTATTCCTAAAAAAATTAAATTTGAAAAAATTGTAATTTTGAAGTTTTGGGTTCCGTTTCAATTTTGTTTTTGCGGTTTTTCGCTTTATACAATAGATATCAGAGAAACTGCAATTTCAAGGGGCGGAGTCGTTTAAAAATATTTACGTCGTGCGCTATGCCCTGCCAAAGGTGGCAGGTCAGCAATTTTTCAAAATTCGTACCAATAAACAATTTAAGTTAGACCGAATTGTAAATCTAAACAATTCTCGAATCCACCTGAAGACACACAATTAAAATCGGTTCAGCCGTTTAGGAGGAGTTCATTGACATACAAAAGAATTATATATATAAAGATATATATATATATATATATATATATATATATATATATATGTGACGAAGACTAGAGACGGGTGCGAACGATATTATAGCGATATCGACTCCATACCTGAACGTTCTGGCATTAGTGTTTTTAATTATCGTTGACAGGGTTAAAAAAATTCGATCGATATTATTATTAACTATTTCTATAGTTTTCCAGTTGTTTGCGGAAAAAAATTGAATTGGAAATATATATTAATTTTAGTTATAAAGTTTTTTATATTATATTGCGTCCCGTGAAATTTTACTTTCTATTCTGAATTGAATATGTAATATTTTATTAAGACTAGATTTGTTTATTATAAATGTTCCGATAAGCGACTATACAAACAAAAAAACAATGCGTGTACTATAGCGCGAACATCGTAACATAATATTCGACATATACGGCTGGCTACCGATATGCGTGCTATTTTTCTGCTTACATCTATGCACCTATGTAAGCAACAAATTACCATTCAGTCAACAATAGATAGACACATATTTCTTATTCTAAGAATAATGACCACTGTATAATGCTACGAACACACGTATATTATTATTGTGTTATTTTTATTTTATTGGAAATTTGCAGTTTACATATTTATTATTATTATTTTTAATTTTTTATACTTTAATTTATTTATTTTAAATTTCTAATGTACCCCTCTACTTTAAACACGCAATTTATATATATACATACATATACATACACACACACATATATATATATATATATAATAAAAATAAAATTGAATAGAAAATTAGACTTTGTCTACGCAAGTATGCAAAGAAGATAACATTTAATTACAGAGAAGCCTTAATACGAGCAGTAGATTAACATTAGTAATTCTTTCAAAGTAACAATGAAGAAGAACCATGTGAGTTTCGAAAGTTGGAATAGTTTCATTTCATACGATATATGCGATATATATATATATATATATACATGTAATATGCATGTGTGTGTCCTTTGATTATGAGAAATGCTATGTTAAATTTCTTCATACATTATACATAAGGATGTCTTCAAGGTTGATATAGTGGAACGATCCCTCTGTTCTATTCATTCACTCAAATGTGCTGGAAACAAAAGAATACCTATCCGTTTACTTTGTACAACTTCGTCATATGTCTTTTACTGTACATCTGTTCTGCTTACATTAAATTTTATTCGTTTACGAATTTCGTATTTAAACGACCGATATAATTTTCACTTCGATAAATTACGGAATTATAGTCAGTTTTCACTATAAACAATAAAAAAGAAGTTAAAATCACTAAAATTTTTCTTTACGAAAAATTACAAAGCCTTTTAGCTGTTAGGCCAAAATATTTAAAAAAAATATATATATATAAAATGAAAAATTATTAATTTTAGTTTATAATTCACAAAAATCGTCAAAATGAAAAACGGTATTAATAAAACAATCTAACAGTGCAGAAGAAGAAGAAGAACAAGAAAACGTATATTTCACATAAATTACAAATTAAAACAAACATAAATTTTTTAAAACTGTGTACCGTTACAAATAAAAACTTACCACAGTAACAATAAACGTAAGAGAAGAAACATGAATTTTTAACGAATGAAGATTCAACTTAAGTATATACTAAATGCAGGAAAAATTAATGCTAAAAAACCTGCGAAAATATGCAAAGCAATACCGTTGAAATTAACGATAAATAAAATGATAATGATAATAAACAAAAATACTTAATACTATTAAAACAAATATTAACAATTATTAATATTTAACAGGCTAAACCAAATTATGTTTCAGCCTGCGATGCTTATATTTAGTATATTTTATTCTTAACTGCTTGGAATCATAATTTCCAATCACCGTTATCAAATCATTATCATGTGTAACACACTGTTTAAAAAAGTTGGTAGACACTTTTAACACATGATCTTTTAACATAGCTATTTTTCAATTTCTCATGCATTTTCACTATATTACTATATATTGGAGCATTGAGTATACATCTAACGCACCTGTTCTGAATCAACTGAAGCCGCTTATAACTAGAATTGCTAATAGAACTCCACACTGGACAGGCATACGTTAAAACTGGTCTAATGAGCGATTTATATATTATTAATTTATTATTGACATTTAGGACGGATTTGCGTTTAAACAAAGGATAAATGGAACAAATGGCACGTTGCGTTTTGATTGACACGTAATCTAAATGTTTGATAAAAGTCAATCTTTTATCTAAAATAACACCTAAGTATTTTATTTCATCTGACCATTCTACATTTACACCGTTAACCATTAAGGTGGGGGGGTAAGAGTGGTTTCCTTCGAGTAAACAGTATTGCCTGAGTTTTGGTAGGATTTATGGCAATCTGCCACTTAGCAAAATATCGAATCAACCTATCTACCCCTAATTGTAATTTATTCGTAACAGCTCTTGGAATATAAGAACTACAGAATAATGCGGTATCATCTGCATACAAGGCTACCTCTGTGTTATTTATTGTAGGAATATCATATAAATAAAAAGTGAATAGGAATGGACCAAGTACACTACCTTGAGGTACTCCTGCTAAGCATGTTCGACGGGAGGATAATATATCGTTTACTAACACATAGAATGATCTATTATAGCTTAGAACGAGCATAATAAGATATTTTGGAAATTTACATTCAATCATTTTATATACAATGCCATTGTATATAGTAGTATCAAATGCTTTGGCCACGTCAAATAGAACCATCCCCGTGTGTTTATTACAATTAAAGTTGTCAGTAATATGTTCTGCTATTCTGGCAATTTGATGAGCTGTAGAATGACCTGGCCGAAAACCAAACTGTACTTTTGGTAATAGATTGTTTTCATCTGAGAAAACACGTAATCTTTTCAGTATAATTTTTTCGGCAATCTTACTTACATTACTCAACAAGCTTATAGGCCGAATATTATCCGGTGATGAACAATCTTTCCCAGGTTTAGGAAGAGTAATAATTTTTGCTACTTTCCAGTTAGAGGGAAAGTATTCTAGTTTAAACATACTATTGATAATGTTAGTGAGTTGAACAATAGCTTTGAACGGTAATTGTTTTAGGATAATCGACGGAATGTTATCATCTCCAGCTGAATGCTTGTTTTTGAAAGATTGAGTGTATTTAAGCACCTCCTTTGGTGAAGTAAGTAGTGGCTGGGATATGAATTTCGGAGAGGTTATATATTTTTTAATGGCAAGTCTTATTTTATTATTGTGATAATTGGACGATAGATTGGCATTTCGACTATGCGTGTTGAAATAGTAACCAGCCAAGAATTCAGCTTTGCCCTTATCTGAATAAACATACCTATTAAGATGATTGTCATAAAGCGGTGGGAGTGCTTCAATATGTTGAGTGTATCGTTTGTAAACCCTCCAAAGACTGTTATCATTAGTAGCTAGTTGGGAAAAGGTGTTAGCAACTTTATCATTTAAATTTTTATTCAATAAAATTTGCACTAACTTTGTAAATAGATTTAATAATTTTTTTATAGATAACCCCGATAATAACAATATGTGGTAAACAACATAATCCTGAATTACTATATTCCACATTCTTCAAAGTTATCCACTATGTTGTATTTATTTAGAGTTTTCATATCACCTAAAATCAGATTTCTTTAAAAAAAAATCGTGAAAAGGACAGGTTTTTTTCGCAACACCATGTGCCCGTTGGTAAACAATATAACCCACTCGCTGTCATTATTATTTCATCTGTTGAACCATCGTGTTTTGTGATAAGTAACCCCAAATAAACAAATTTATCAACTACTTGGAGGCCGCCTAAACTTTGTGAATTATCTGTTTTGATTTTACCGTCGACCACCATTACTTTAGTTTTATCTCTATTGATTAATAAACCTGTTTCTTCGCTTACACTATCCAGCCTTTGAAATAGATGAAGCAGTTTTTCTCTGGAAGAAGCAATTATCACAATATCGTCAGTATATTACTAGTTACTAACTACATTTCCAGCGACTTTCACGCCATCTTCCTATCCTTCTATTGCTTTTCTTAGTATCCACTCGTTGTTAGTAAAAAGTATACTATATCATTATAATATATATATATTATGGCGTGTTAATATCTAGGGGGTATTGTAGAAATTTATTATAAATAAGAAAATAAATAAAATAAGTTTTGGAAAATCATACAGGTTAGCGAAGGTTATAGGCTCGTGCGAGACATATTAGTGTAGATATATATATATCGGTATTATCCGTCTATTAAGTTACAAGTAGAACATAATAGTAATGATCAATCCCAGATTAACGGGGAAATTCCAGGAAACATGGAGCCAGCAACCGATAATCGCGTTTTATGTATATATATATATATGTATATGTATAGAGATATGTATGTATGTGTAAGTAGACACGTGCCAGATCGAGATAAGCGTATATGTTTAATATTAGAATCGATATCGTTGTTAGGAAGAGATCGTACCTTCGTCCGAAAGGTTATAAATGGATCGAACTGCTCGTCCGTTAGCAGATCGAACGGAATAATAAAGAGAATAATTGCTTGTTTTAATTATAATAATTATCACATAGTACATTCGTCCGCGATCAAATAAAATAAAAATAATGAATTAAATTTGAAATAGTAAAAAATAATTCAAAATAGCTGAATACTACCTTACTGCGGATCGGATAAGTCACCACGATTTGAAAGCCGCCATCGATCTCACCGGTGGTACCACCAGGTTATGTTATTTTATATTTTCTTTGTACGTCTTAATGAATTTTATGTATATATTTTGTGAATTATATTATATGGTAATGTGAATAATTGTTAGTAAATTGTTTTTATGTTGAATCATGTAAAATTAAAATAACCATCATAATAATTAAAATAAATAGTATTAAATTCGTAACGTATGCTAGTCATTCCGTAGGGAAATTTGTTAGTTGTTGGCTCCACGCCAAGAAGCTTAGTTTCCGGTGAATAAAATAAATAAATATTTTTTTCTTGCACAGTATTCTGTGCTGGCGACTACGGCATTTCCTATTTAGCTTTATCTGGTACATTACCAGCCTACAAGTTCATAGCTCTACCAAAGAGAGGGTTTTGTGAGAACGTTGCAAATTGTCCGCAATCACAGAATATATGTACCTCGTTCTCTTAGGTGGAACGTAATAACGTGGCAATCCTCTCATTGGTTAATACATTATAAATTGGCCGACCAACACGACGGGATAGTACGTTATAAATTGACCGACCATCTACAATAGGATAGTACGTTATAATATATATATATATATATATATATATATATATATATATATATATATATATATATATATATATATATATATATATATATATATATATATATATATATGAATTGTCGTTATAGCCCATAGGACGTCGTGATCATGATAATTCAATTAACTCATGAATGGTTTTTTTCACTGGCGTCTGTCCATTGCCAACCTGCTACATGCTGTTAATTTTGTTATTTTTGGACACATTAAATCCAATATTTCATCTGACCATCTTCTTCCTTTTTGTCTTTTAGCGGGTGGTCTAGCTTCGAATATTAGTTTTTCTAATTACAGAGCGTTTCGTCTAGTAATGTGACCAAAATAGTGCAAAATGCGTATGCGTATTGCACACAATAAACTGCATTTTTCGTCTATTCTATCTTATTCGTAATTTTTTCGGGTCCACGATATTCTTAAAAGCCTCCGCCAACACCACAGCTCGAAAGCTTGTATTTTCCTTTCTTATTTTTTTATTGATAGTCTAAGATACTATATATACATATATATCAGTGGCGGCTCGTGCATAAGGGCTGCAGGGCTGCAGCCCCACCTACAAAATTACCAGTATAATTTTCTTTTTCATATTCAAAAATCAATTAAAATTATCCAAAATTTTGAAATTTTGTTTAAAAAAGTAATTTTTTCTCTTTGGATGCTCATTCTAGAACATTGGTGAGGGCTACGTATGATGCAGCTCTTGTTGGCACGTTTGGGAAACATAAAAAGCGTGGTTCCGCGAGAAAACGATGTTAAAAGCGCATGCGCAGTGGTTTCATTTTAACCGCGTTCGGGCTGCACAAAAACCAGCCCAATACAGCTCTCGTTCACGTGTTTAGAAAACATAAAGTGCGTGGAAACGGAACCGGACGATGGTAAAGGCGCATGCGCAATAGTTCTTTTTTTGCCCGCGTTCGGGCTGCCCGAGAACCAGCCCAGCCAGGTAGACTTGTATTTCAAGATTAATATTCCAACTGCAGAATGAAATGTTGACGCGCGCGTTCTTCTATTATTGTTGCTCATTTACTTATGTTTTATTGATTGAATAAATATATTTATTTATAAGGATTTTATTACTTCGATTGTTTTGGTAGAAAGGCTAACTTTAATTATGGCTGGAAATAGCGATTTTCGTGAAAGTGAATTGAATTCGGTTTCATGTTTGCTGAATAACAAATTTTCGTGGTTATCGTTTGCAGAAAAGTGTAACGTTAAGGCTCGTGGGAGGCCGACTCTGCAATTGAATATTATACAAACGTCATCTAGCCGAAACAATACTTTTGAAAGAAAATTTAAAGCGGATATTTATTCAAAATGTGACTGGCTTTGCGGTTGTGAAATTAAAAACGCTTTCTTTTGTTTTCCTTGTCTACTTTTTGGCGGTGAAATTTCTTGGACTCAAACTGGTGTGGTAGACTTGAAATATTTGAATGAAAAAATCAAGAAACACGAAAATTCAGCACAACATATAAAAAATTCGATAGATTTTGGTATGCTGGGAAAAATTAATATCGCGACACAGGTAAGCGAAGCATATAAATTAAATATAAGAAAGTTCAATGAAAACGTCAAAAAGAATAGGGATATTTTATCAAAAATCATCGACTGCCTGATATTTTGCGGTAAATTTGAACTTCCGCTACGAGGACATAATGAAAAAGCGGATTCCGATAATCCTGGTATTTTTCGAGGACTGTTAAATTTCGCAGGGAAATTGGATGAAAATTTGAAAGTGCATTTTGAAAATTCCACAGTGTTTAAAGCTAACTCAAAAACAATTCAAAATGAATTGTTGGATTGTATGTTAGACATTTGTCGAACTGAAATTTCTAATGAAATTGAACAAGGTAAATTTTTTGGTTGTTATGTCCGATGATACGACTGATATCTCTGAGAAAACACAGGAGGTAATTGTTTTTCGTTACGAATTCAATGGAACCACATACGAAAGATTCTGGGGATTTTATAACCCTGAGTCACGAGATGCAGAAGGATTATCGAAACAGATTTTGGAGCAGTTGAAAATTGTTTTAAAAGATAATACTGGGAAACTAATTGCTCAAACTTATGATGGCGCCGCAGTTATAAGCGGAGCGCGTGGCGGTGTTCAAAAAATAGTAAAAGAAACTTACGCAAATGCCCATTTCATTCATTGCTATGCTCATCAATTAAATTTAGTAATGAGTAAATCAGTTTCAACTAATAGAGAAGTACACAAATCTTTTTTAGCTTGTCAGGAATTCCAGCATTTTTTTCGTGTTCTTTTTTTTCCGTGTTCTTCTCAGAGATTAGCTGAGCTTGAAAATTGCATGTCAAGAAGAATTCCACGTGGTTCCGATACAAGATGGAATTTCAATTCAAGAGTCGTAAATACAGTTTTTGAAAACATTGAACAGCTGAAAGAATGTTTCGAAAAATTGCAGAATTCAAATAATACCCAAACGGTTAATGAAGCATCCGGTCTTCTTCGTCTTCTCAATAACAACAACTTTATATTTTGGCTTGGCGTCTTCCATCCTATTATGACACACGTTGATTTACTATACGATGTATTTAAAAATCGCAACATTAATTCTTCGAGCGCTTTTTCATCACTGGAAAATTTTTATCGCGAAATTTCTTTAATCAGAGAAACGAATTTCGAAAACTTGGTGTCCACAAATACTGATTCTATGCCTGTATCTTGTAAGAGGAAATATGATGAAAATCGAAACGCCGCTGTCAAAGAAGTTTGTGACACAATATGTATGCAAGCTAGGGTTAGATTCGAATTTACTGGTCATCTATCTGCAGGAAAGTTGCTGTTACAAGAGAAATTTTAAACGTACTGCAGGCAATTTCCTTCTCAAGAATTTAACGAAACTTGCCAGGCATATCCCATGCTAAATAAAAATCGTTTGCAAACTGAAATTTCTGTTCTATACGAAAGAAATTCAGAATTTTCCTTTTCGGGAGTTGCGCAACTCCACCAATTGTTTCGAAACACCGGTATTTACAAAACACTCGGCAAAGTATATGTTTTGATGAAAATTTTGTTAACGTCTCCTATGACAACTGCTGAAGCGGAAAGGTGTTTTTCTTCCTTGAAAAGAATTAAAACATATTTACGGAGTACAATGCTGGAAGACAGAGTTTCTGCGCTTGCAATGATAAGTATTGAGAAAACTCTTATCGATACAATTCCTAACTTCCACCGCAAGGTAACTGACTGGTTCGCGAAAATGAAAAACCGTCGTATGGACTTCATATACAAATAAATTTTGAAGTAAGTGCTTTGAAATTACACATTTTTTAAAATTTTCTTAGAATGGCCGATTCTAAATTTGATTTTTGTTTAGAAAATTTAGAATTTTAAGTTTTTATGAAATGGTAGCCTAGCTGTAGAGCCGCCACTGATATATATATATATATATATATATGTGTGTGTGTGTTATCTGTATAAAATTAATTTACACGCTCTAGAACTGAATTGCTTCGGAGTTAGTAATTCTCAAAAATAATAATAATAAACATTTTGCTCGAACCGCCGTAAGCGGTTGTAAAAATTAATAAAATGGTGGGTTATTTTCAAAACGGAAAAATATTATACAGAGAAAACTTCAAAATAACGCCTAAGAGAAGAAACTGGGAAATAATTATATATATTTATGTATATACATATATATATATATGTGTGTGTGTGTGTGTGTATTTTCTTACATGAAAAACGGCGCATCTACTGAGTTCAAACAGATAGAAAGTAAATACTCAGAAACTTATCCTCATTACCAACGATGAAAATCTAAAAGATAAATTCAGATATCCGCTTATAAACTTTTCGTCAAGAAATCGGATCGAATCCCACCGAAATTTATTTACTCCATTTGTCGAAAAAATCTAAACACACAACTACCATATTGCCGTTTTTATCAAAGAATAGCGGAGATCGGTGGTAGGGAGGATACTTTCTAAAATAAAGATTTCTTTTATATAGTTCGCTAATTCATAAACATCGTCGTCATTATCATCACATCACGGTCAAAATCGATCGTATAGAATCAAAATTTACAACACACCGAAATATATATATAGAGTCTATATATAATGAAAATAGGAATATAGACAAACCTACTTTTTCGGGACGACGCAACACAGGCAGCCAGCAGCAGTGTTAGTGTGATAAAATGTCCCTTTAAGCGATACATTATTAATTATAGATTCAAGAAATATTAATAGTCATCATCATTAAAAAATAATCAACGAACGAAATTTATACAGACAGTTATTGGAAAATTTATGTGCTTAACTCGTCGAAAATAAATGCAATTAGCCCGAAATATCACTAATAGTCTGAACAAAATATTACATCCGTTACATTACGCAGTGAAAATTGATTTCTATATTTATATACGCGTCGGAAGCATGGACTTTAAAAGTCGCTGATAAAAAGCGTACAGTGTTGGAATCTAGACACGGATACAAATGCTAAGAATTGAACTCGTAGGCAGTTGGAAGCGCTTAGTCAGCGGGTCACTTCGGTATAATCGAATTGGATTTACCTGTTCAGGTATGATATTTTCCACAGAGAAAACGATGTATAAGTCCCCTAAAATGAAACTTGAACGTCAACCTGTAGCAAGATTAGGGAATATAGCGTTGAACAACTTCTTCGAAATATCTGGAAGTTACGTTAAACTCAAACGGGAATTTTTCAGAGAATTTTCGGGAAGTTGTAAAAGTTAAGTATACTCGCAGGATGAAATTAATTACCACCTAACTACGGGAAATTTACCAGAAGTTAAGCCTATCTAACTAAGGAAAATTTATAAAAAAATGATAAGATATCCCCAACATTCGATAAAATTTTAAAAATAATTTAACAAAAAATTTGCAAGGATGTTACCTATTGTTTCAAATTAGCAAAAACTAATTAAATTAAAAAATAAAATGTACCAACACACACACACAAATATATATTATATTTAAAAAAACGGCGAAAATTATAAAATATCGTCATCATTCCCTTGATTTTACAATAATTTAACAAATAATAATAATAATAATATCTACTTTAATTATTGTTTATTATTAACAAGTTAATTTAATTTTGGAGTGTACACGAGCGCGCGCACACACATATATATACATATTTACGTTTGCTATCGAATATGTGTTCATTTATAAGCTCGTAGTTGGTTCGAGAAGTTCCACTCGTGTTGCGAATATTAATACTCTTTCGACGTTGTAAATTTAGAAAGAAAAAATCGGCAAATTTTAAGATTTAAAAAACCTTCATCCGAGAAAAAAAATGAAGAATTAACTAAGTACGGATAGATCGAAGTCCCGTATACAATGGACCAAGTTTGAAGGTCGCCAATTTGAGAGCCACTTTTAAGGAAACGTAAAAAATGTTCGGGAAAACCGGAAAGAGAATGGAAAATAAAAAAATAATAACTAAACGGAAAAATAAAGCAAGGAAGAGCCACAAAGAAATTAGAAAGGTTGTTTCGCGAATGTCCCACATTTTTACCTGACGTAATAAGAGGACAAAGAGGGCCGTTATATATTTCCGTATAAAAAACGGAACTATAAATGGATATATCGTGTAAATATACATAGTAACTGCATAAATACCACTACATATTGATACGCGTACATATATATTATATATATATATATATATTGCGTGTAAGTAACTACTGGAAAATATACATCACACGCATATTCACAATTCAAACGTAATGCATGACCGAAACTAATTCAAACCACCAATTGTTTTCCTTCGTCTGATTGGAAAATCCGTTGGGAAAATAATTGCGTTCTAGTTTACCAGTTCAACGATATTATAACGGATACACACTCACACGTATACACATCTACATATGGAAAAACAATTTTTAAAACCAATAAAATTTAAAAAGCACTTTAAAACCAGCATTAGAGATATACACTTATCCATAATCGTTGTGTATTTTTTAAAATAAAAACAATTTAAAAATCTACTCAACTATTATTCTCTTTTTAAAAATTTCTATAATTTCGTAACTACGAAGACGAATTTATACATACACATATATAATTTTACACACGCACACAACACATTATATATACATACTAGAAATTTTAGCCTGTGTAATTATTTTTTTAATACAATATGGCTGTCTCTTTCTTTTAACAGGTTTATATATTGATATAGTATACGTATATATATATATATATATATATATATAAATATATAAAGAAAAATATATAGAGCAGCCTGCGAAAGTAGCTTATGGCTATACCGGTCGTGATTATCAATATCTATGTAATCTTAAATAATTCCGAGATAAAAATTAATAGAATAATTTCATTAGGATTAAGAGAGCAATCGATATTATGCAATTTTTTCAGATGGTTTTTTTGTTTTTTTTTTTGTTTTTTGTCTCTTCCGCGCTATGTACAGCAGCGAGGCTAGGAGCGCGGCCAGCAAATTTAAATTTTGTTAAACAGGTTTACCGATCTAAGCTTAACAAGAAAGGATGAAACGGATGGGGAATCTTGGGCCAGAATTGATGAAATATTTAAGGAAGAATGTTTTGGGATTTTTGGACATTCTGATAGGAGGTGGTGGATTGTAATCGGAACGTCGCATCTATCACAGGTTGGTGGGACTAATTTTTGGAATATGTGTCCATGTGTAAGTTGCGTATGACCGATCCGGAGTCGACACAGCACCACCTGATCCCTTCGGTCTTCAGGTTGAAACTTCCATTCGCGAACTGACGGTTTTATTGTGTGCAGGTGTGATGTACTTTGTTGTTCCGTCCATCTTTTTTGCCACAACCTATAAAATAGGCCCTTGGTTTCTTCCTTGATATCACTGAGTGGAATCTTAATACGCAGTGCTGGGCGCATTTTGGAAGCTTCTTTTGCTGCTAGATCGGCCATATGATTTCCTGGTATGTTTGCGTGGCCCGGAATCCATACGAAGGTTATCGCCGTTTGACAGTTCTGTACGATTGTGTTTATGGAGTTTGCGACCGGATGATTTGATTTCCGTTGAATGTGATGTAAAGCTGCCATGGAGTCCGTAGCTATCGTTATAATGTGATGGTAGGATTTTACCGCGTGTTCCAACGCTAGTAGGATTCCGTATAGTTCTGCGGACAGAGCGGAGAATAACGGTGGAAGTGAAGTTGAAAAGATCACATTTCGATTAAAGACCACTGCGCAACCAGCGGATTCTGCGGAACTTGTACCGTCGGAGTAGTATATCTTTTTCCTTTGGGGAGATAATAAATTGTGGATGATGGCAAAGTGAGAGTGCTTTTTTGGGAGCAGTGTAAAATCGAATGCGGCGTCTTTCGAAGTCCATGGGGGAAGGATTTTTGTAGGGTTGCTTTCTATGTTGTATAGCTCATCAGCTTCTGATAGATCGGTATGTATTGATTTCGTAGTATCGGATATAATTCTTTTTACTCTTGAACCTAATAATCTGGTTTCAGATGTACTCTGAAGAGATCGTTTTATACTGTTAGTTGCTGGGAGCTCTGGATTTGCAATCGTGCGTAACAGAAGATTTACCGTAAGATGATCTCGTCGAAGCGATGGAGGCCATTCTGAGACTTCGCAGTAGATTCTTGATATTGGGGATGTTCTGAGCGCGCCTGTAATTAATCGAAGCGAGGAATTGTGGATAGTATCTAGTTTTGAGAAGTCTCTCTTGGATGCTATGGAAAAGAGGGGGATTCCATAGTCGCATTTTGAGCGAATTTGAGAGCGGTATATCATTAACAGTGAAGAACGGTGAGCTCCATACGATGTGTGTGCCAATTTTTTTAGTAAATTTAATTTGGTTGTGCATGACTTCGTCAGTTGATTTATGTGCTCTCTCCATGTTAATTTGTTGTCGAAGAAAAGGCCCAAGTAGCGAATATGAGATGTAGTTTGAATGGGTGTGTTGTTTAGTTGGATATGTATGTTAGTTTTACAGGATTTGATTCTACAGAAGTGAACAGCTTTTGTTTTTTCCGAAGAAAACGTCCAACCACTGTTTTGCGCTCTTGCTGTAATTTTATTGATTCCTTCCTGAATGATGTGTTCGCCGTGTTCTATGTTTGCACATGTTAGGAAGACTACTAAGTCATCGGCAAAAAGTCCCGTTTTAATTGGGAGTTTAATGTCTTCGATGATATCGTTGATGGCTATATTGAATAGAGTTGGACTAAGAACTGAGCCTTGTGGAACTCCATTTTGCAGTTGTTTAGCCTCCGACACTCTATTTTTAATCTTCACTTTAAAGAGACGATCTGCTAAGAAATTTGCGACGAAAAGTGGAAGTCGACCCTTGAAGCCCCAGTTGTACATGGTAGTCAGTATTTTTTGCTTCGTTGTGGTGTCAAATGCTTTGGAGAGATCGAAAAAGACCGCTAATAGGTGGTGCTTGTTATTAAATGCTTGTATTATTGATTCTTGTAAATACAGAGCTTGGTCTATCGTTGTTCGATTTTTGCGAAATCCACATTGATATTTAGTTAATAAGTTTTGTGATTCTAGCTCCCACATTAGTCTGTTGTTGACCATTCGCTCAAATACCTTTCCAAAAACTGACGTTAATGATATTGGTCGATAGCTCTCTATTTGGTGTGGGTCTTTGTTCGTTTTTTTGATTGGAATAGTTTCTGCTAATTTCCAGCTTGCAGGAAGTTGTGAAGAAATCCACAGTTTGTTTAGAATATCGAGCAGTAGGTTTTGGACGTGTTCCGGCAGATTTTGGAGCATTGAGATATGTATTCCATCGTGACCAGGAGCTGATGGTTTCGAATGATTTATAGCTTTTTTTAATTCATTCATAGAGAATGTCGCATTATATGGTTCTTGGTTATTTGAATAGAAATTTCTTAGTTGAATTTGGTCCCGATTTTTTGTGCACTGAGGGTGTAAGTTTTCATCGCTGGAGGCGGATGCAAAGAAATTTGCAAATTTTGAAAGAATTTCAATTGGGTCAGTTTCTATAGTTTTGTTTATCATAAGAGCCGACGGTGTTGCGAGTGTTGGCGATCCCTCTATGGATTTTACTTTCCTCCATATTTGGCTTGATGGCGTAAATGGTGAGATTGTAGAGACGTAGGCATTCCAAGAAGCCCTTTTGGCTTGTTTTAATGTTCTCCTTGCTTTGGCCCTCAGTCGTTTATAACTTAGTAGATCTTCTTGTGAATGAGTTCTTTTGACGATTCGCAGCGCTCTTCTCCTGTTTCGGATAGCGTTTGCACATTCTGAGGACCACCATGGGACTACTTTGCGTCGTGTTGATTGAAGACGTGAAGGAGAGCATGAGTGTGCTGTCTCTACTAAAGTCTGGGTTATATGTTGTATATTCATAAATATGTTATTTGTGGATGTGATTTTCATTTCATCAAGTTTGTCCAGTTTATTTTTGTACTGCGTCCAGTTTGTTTTTGACGGGTTCCACTTATGAGTAATTGTGTTTTTAGGATACTTTGAACCTGGATTTTGTTCGTATATGATAGTTGGGACATGATCACTTCCCGCCAGGTCCGGATGATGGAAGATATTGAAACGACTGATTAATTGAGGTGAGATAAACGTTAGATCTAAAGTCGACCATTTACGATGCGAAAAGTTGTAGTGAGTAGGGTCACCGGTGAGTAGTTGTGCCAAACTAGCTTTTTCGACTATCTCCTGCAGGACCCGGCCTTTTGCATTATATTTTCCACCTCCCCAGCTTGGTGAATGGGCGTTGAAATCGCCAGTAAAGATTAGCGGTGAAGGAACGCATTGAAGTATGTTTTCCAAGTCGTCCGTTTGTATTTTCTGATCCGGAGCGATGTAAATAGTGCAGATTGAGAGGGGTTTTGGTGTGAAAATGGTAATCGCTATTGCTTGCATATGAGATGGAAGGGTAATACAGTTGTGTATTATGTTGTTTCGAACAGCCAACAGTACTCCTCCGTGAGCACATCCACCTGGAACTGGATCTGATTGGTATACGTTAAAATTTTTTATCTGGAAGATTTGGCTCGGTTTTAGATGGGTCTCTTGAATGCATAATACGAGAGGATTGTATGTATTGATCAATAATTGTAGGTCTTCGTAGTGGGTATAGATACCATTAGAGTTCCACGAAATTATTGCTTGCTCCATAGAAAACAGTTTAAATTTTTATTGGTTATTTGCTGGTGACGAAATCACTAGTTCTAATGTTTTTATTATTTTTGTGACCCTAATTTTTGTTCGTCGGTAGTTGATGTGAGAATGACAGAATTTTAGTTGCTGAATTAGTCCGGGAATGTCATTTGTGAATTCAGCCGCTATGAGGTATGCATTTTGCGACTTGTTGCACATATCTATGAAGCAGATTAAGTTTGTTGGCGTTAGTAAATGTTTTAGGTTTTTCTTTTCTACTTCTTCAACATAACCTCTAAAGATATCGTTTAGGGATAGTTCTGCTTGTTCCTCCGAGGAAATTTCTTCTCCATTCTCCTCTGACTCACTAGCATTTTCTTTTTTCTGTTTTTTTTTAATTTTTTGGTTTGTTTTTTGATTTTTCCGATTTTGGTGTTACAGGTGCAGTTTTTCTAGTGGAGTTTGATGAGTAATCGGTACTGGTAGACGGTGCTGGGCGCTTTTGACTGATTGGTATTGAGGTGAGGTCAGGGAGAGCGGGAAAACTTTGATCTATTGCTGTGTTAGGGTGATTGGTTTCGGTGTCGTTTGGAATTTCTGCAGGTTTCAGCGCATTTATATCGACTGAGGGGCGGATAAATTGGTGTGCATTGTAAGTGTTGTTTACGGAGAGACTATGTTGATCTATTTCAGTGTTTAACGAGCAATCATCTCCCTTGTGTCCCGTCTCATGACATCTGAAGCAAATGAGATCATCTAAAGTTAAAAATATTCTATAGTTTCTATCGTTGTAGTTTAACAGGAAGGAATCAGGGAGTTTGATCTTACTTGATGTGTTGGTGTACACTTGCCGGCGCCAACTTATAATGTGACCGAATTCGTCATTTTGTGGTTGTACTCTTAACAAGGAAATATGAGAGGCTAATTGTAGCTGGAGGTTATTTTTTAGGTATTGTTCTATGACTGTATTTGGGATGATCGGGCTTACGTTTGAAAGAATTAGTTTCCGCGAGGATGAGTTTAGTTTACGGGCTTTTATGAAGTGTTGTCCAATTGTGATTCCCTCATGAGTGTGGACTATATCATTAACCATGTTTTTGTTTGCTAGGAAGACTATAATTTTATTATTACTAACGCGGGAGGCAGCGATAATATTCTTTGCATCATTAACGATCGATTTAATTGCTTGGAGGTAGTCGATTAATTTTAATTCCGGTATATAATTTAATATTATGCCTTGGTCTTCCGTTGGATGTTCGAAGTCTAATATCGGAACTATTTTTTTCTTTACTTTATCGGAGTAAGATGGCGTAGTAGGCGAAATGTTCGGGTTAGTTACATTACGATCTGATTTTAAATTGTTAGTAATTTCGGAAACACGCGGCGGTAAATCGCGATTATCGGAATTAACTATATTTATACGATTATCGTTGCAATATACGTTACTTTTGTTAGTATTAGTAAAAGGAATGTTGTTAGTATTTGTAGAAGGAATGTTGTTAGTATTAGTAAACGGAACGAACTCACCGCTTTCTGTTTGCTTCGACATTGTTCAGGCGGCTTTATCTCCGCCTGATAAGAAACGAGTTTGATATCTTTTGACTATAATACGAAGGGATTTACACGGAATAAATAACGAATAACGAATAACGAATGATTTACTAGATATCTATACTATGTGCTGGACATCCTCTATTTCATTAGTTGTACAATTACGACATTTTCCATCATTGATGATTTGTAATTTATTCACAAAATATCCGATAGAACCATGACCAGTAACGATCTGTGTCGTATAAAAATTTACTTTAAACCTTTCGTTTTGAAAACTTTTAATTATATCTGGAAACAATTTACGAATTAACTTAACATTAGTTCGAGCATCATATCTTTATTTAAATTCATTAAAAATATGCAAATCAAGTTGTTTATTCTTTGTTTATAATTCCATTATGTTCTCTTTTAGTTTCAAAAATAAGTGATCGTGTTTTAATATGAAGATCAATACTCGCGCGATAGTTTGAATAGCAATATTTGAAGCAGTTATATATGAGAATGTTAAATCGATAAAAATTATGAATTAGCTGTTTGGTTAAGCGATTATAGTAGATACCAGCACAATATGAGTATAAACTCTTTACGAAGCCTTTCTATATTATCGAATTATAATTTAGTCCCCATAATTTACCATCGAGTGATTTAAAAATATAATAAGATTTATCGACTTTATCATTTATGTATTGAATATGCTTATTATATTTCAGTTGATTATCTATAATAAAACCTAAATATTTAATGTGGTCGGTGTATCTGAAAACACGATTATTAAGCTTAATATAATTACATAAAATTTGTACAAGATTTTGATCACGACCAGTTACAATCATAATTTGAAACTTGCTAATTTCAAACTTAAAAGAGTCCGCTATTGTTTTAAGTTTACTAATTACTTCATTACATCTACTTATGCGAGTCGAAAAATTTAATTTAGACATATATCAAAATTGTATACTAAAAGTAAGTCGACAGCGTGGCTGTACAATTTCAGACCTTCATACATATTTCTTAATTTAGATGTACATTGGAATATAAAATATTCTACAAAACCGGACCAAGAACACATCCTTGTGGATCACCCGAGTTATTCTCAACCTCGATATTATCATTTTGATAAATCCACTTTAGTATTCTGTGTAATCACGTATTAAACAAATTACGTTAAAACTAAAACCGTATGAAATTAAAGTGTCAATTATTACTTGGCGATCACGATAGTTAAATGCGCCTTCAATATCAAACGACAAAATAATAGATGAATTTTTACGTTGTTTATTATGTAGTAAGTTATCTATTACATATAGCGAGTTCTGTAGAAAAAATAATTCTAAAACCATATTGATATGCGTCAAGTACGGATGTATTATTAATTTCAATATTTAAAAATTTTAAAATAATATTTTCATAAACTTTGTTAAATTTAATAAACATATATATATAAATTCACTTTACTTAAATCTTTATTTTTGGGTTATTCAATATTATAATACTAGCACATTTCCGAATGTCTGGGAACATATTGAGTTGTAACAATTTGTTGTACAGCATTAATAATAAATTTAGAAAGTAAATATGATTTTAATAACTTTATTAGTTACACCATCTGACGATGGTGCTTATCTATTGTTAAGTTTCGTTATAATACTTTAAGCTCTATGTCACATCAAAATGTAAACGCTTATTTTTATCTGTAATTTTAGACAATGAAATACAAACATTTTAAAAGTAAAAAATGATTTCGTAATTAATTAAATTCATTTTATCTAAATTGTTGATGATTAATGAACTGCGGTCAGTATCGTTATGAATTTTTAAATCAGTAAACTTAAAACACTCTGAATTTGTTAAAATTTTATGTACGTTTTCCCCAAACACAAAAAGTTCTCCAAGTTTTTGTTTGAAATATTTAATTTTGCATTTATATAATTTTAAAGTTACGTTATACTATATTAATTTATTTATGAATTTTTTTGTTCGATATCACTAAGTTTCCTAAAAAGTAACTTAAAATATAATTCTTTATTCCACCGTGATTTGTTATTTCATAACGTTATATTTGTTAATATTATCGGTTAAATAATTAGTAAACTGATCAACAATATAGTTTACCTCTTGTTCCGTATTTACTACTGTAATATTTGTTTGAAAATTTAGCGATGAATTTGCATTTAGATTATTGATGAACAAATCCATATTTAAGGTAAGTACAATATCATAATTATCAAAACTTATATCAAAAATATCGATTCTTACATTTCTGTGATCGATTAAATGAAATTCCTGAACCTTGACATTAGATCATTTATACTTAATAGTTTACCAGTACATAATCTATTAAGCTTGTTCCATTGTGATTTTGAAACGTATGAATGTTGTAATCATTCTTAATTGTTAAATTACCAGAATACACGAGATTTTCGAAATGTGTTATTGAAATTCTTATTTTCCATAAATTTTACTCGTGAATTAAAATCACCGAGGATTCTTACGCTCTGTTTCCAATTTTGTTTAATAAGTTTGAGAAATAACATAAATTGATGTTGCATATATATATATATATACATATGTCCGTTATTGCAGCACACCTCTAACGCAACAAAACGTAGTTTGTATTGCGTGTGTTAGAAATGGAGGTACATTCAAACCAGAAAACGTGTTAAATTTTAAACGATTTGGCAGATATATCGCTGTTTACTACTTTTTAAAACTTTAAATTATTGTAATTTCTGTCCTACTCGTGATATTAATGAAAACTTAGAACGAATCCGATAATATAGACTATAAGCCGTGCGAATTTCATCTTTATTGATTTAATAGTTTTTGAGTTAAATCGCAACAGACAAACAGACAGACATACAGACAAAAATTAAAAAAAAAAACATTTTCTGTTTATGTGTGATAAAAATAGCCCAATGCAGTGATTATGAAAATATTCGTAAATTACAGACACTACAGTAAATATATTATAACGTTATTTTTTTAACCACGTAGAATCAGGCATGTTCCTGAGAAGAACTTTCATAATTATATATCTTCTCTTCTTCTCCTCAAGAGGGGCGGTGAGTAACATGCCAACGTGTAAGATTTTCTTGTGCTCTGACTGATTCTTTAATTTCCGTATACGGCATTTTTCCTTTGATTTCATCCACGAAGCTCCTTCGAGATCATCCTTTTCAGATGTTACCTATTGTTTTTCCTTCTATTACGTCGGTAATCCATGTTAAACGGCGTATAATATGTGCTATTGTGGAATTTATTTTTCTTCCTATTGTACTTAGGATTTCACTCTTTTCATTCGCTCTGGATAGTATTTCGCGATTCGATATTTTATCGGTCCAATTTTTTTTTTAACATACGTCGTCAGCATCACATTTCAAACGTTACTCCGGTATCCGCAACAGCCGCTATATCATCCGCGTATCTGATCATCTTCTGTGTTACTCCATTTATTTTTATTCCTCCATTATCCATATCAGAAAAACATATCGTTGCTTTTTCCAAATAAATGTTAAACAACACTGGTGACAGGCAGCAACCTTGACTGACTCCTTCGTTATTTATCCTGATTTGTTTATTTTTATACAGTTCGAATAGTATTCTTCGGTGCCTGCAGTCTATATTCGCATCTTTTAGACATCGAAATATAATGTTCCAGTTAAGATTATCAAATGCCCTCTCTATGTCAATAAAGACTATATACATGGGTCTCTATTCATGCCCAGTGTTTCTTCTATTAACATGCTGAGGATCAGAATAGCTTCCCTCATTCCCTATTTTTTCGAAAATCTTCTGTTTTTGGTTATCCTCTATCTTCCTTTTTGTTCGCTCATAAATTATTATAGCCAGAATTTTTTGTGTATGAGATAGTAGGCTAAGAGTACGGTACTACTCACATATTTTAGCATTATTATTTCTTGGCGAAGTGCTCTCAGGGGTATTCCCGTTTCATAAATGTTCTTTATCAGTTGATATATAGCGTCTTTTGCCTTATCTCCGAGTATTTTAATAATCTCACTAGGAATTACACCTACTGGTGTAGCTTTTCGGGGTCTAGCGAATTTAAATTCCCGTTTCAGAATTCGCGGTCCTATTACGTCTTTCTTCACAGATGTCTCCCCCTCATCTACTGCTTCTATGTGGTTTATTTCCTTATCTTCATAAAGGTGTTTAATGTACTCTTTCCATCAGTTTGTATTTCTTCTTTTCCTATTTATTTTTAATAGCACGTAGATTCTTGCGTCTCGGTTTAAATTTCGACTTTATTTCCCTATATGCTTTTTCCATTTCATGCTTTTTATATTTTGATCAATATCCTTACACTTCTCTATTATCCTTTCTTCTTTAGCCTTGATTGATTTCCTATTTATTAGGTTTTTTAGCTTTTTATATTTAATTACGTTTCCTTCTATTTTGGATTTTCTTCTCTGTTCCATTAATTGTATTATATCATCTGTAATCCAATTTTTGACGAATTAACATATAATCCAGTTGGTACCTTCCCCGGGAACCTCCACGTATATCTTCTTCTTTCTACCCGGTTTTAAGGCTCCGGATACTCGCTTACTCAATCTATATTGGTATTCACGAATCCGACTGGGTACATTGTCACGAGCGAGTTGCTGGTAGTCCAGTCCGCTGTCTTAACGGTATTTATTGGAAGGAACACCTTCGACAAGTGAACCATCTTCGGTTCCCCCTATCAGCGGTATATTGTGAGTTCGATTTAGCATGGACGTATGGAACTTACGTGGTTGTTGGTTCGTTTCTAATTTTATGTTCTCATAATTAAATTATTTATCTTAACTATTATTGAATATTTTTTTTAATTAAAATAAAATTGTTTAATTACGAACGTATGACCGATTAATTTATCGCTGGCTTGTCAGGGATGGTATGACTTGTCCATTATGATTATGAGGAATGATCGATTATAAACATCGATGTTCATTCAAAACTTCTCGGTTAGTAACCCTATCTGTCAAGACCAACATTTCAACGGCGTTTATTCTTTTTCGCAGTCGTCATAGGTTTCCACTGAATAAAGCAATACGGACCGAACTTAGCAACGTAGTATTGTTTCTAAGTCTATCTTTCAATTTTCCAGAACTTTTTCTACATTTCTAAACGCCTGTCTAGCCATTGTTATTCTGCAAATTATTTCTTTATCACGCCCATTTCTGTAATTATTTATACTGTTTCACATTTTCCAGTTGTTGTTGTATATATATATATATATATGTCTTACCATAAATTTAAATAAAACAGAAATTCTGCAACTTAACAACGATGAAATGAATATCCAACTAAATGGGATTAGCATTCAGACAGTAAATTTTTTTAACTATTTAGACAACGTTGTAAAAAAGGATGTAACTCTCGATGATGAGATCTCATCTAGATTGAAAAAGGCAAATGACGCGTATCGAAAACTATCCCAAAGAGTATTCAATAATATAGATCTAACCGTTCAGACTAATGTGTCGGTGTATAGTTCAATAGTTCTTACAGTGTTATTATACGGCGGAGAAACATGACCTATAATGATGAAAAAGATTAGAAGATTAGACCATTGTCATCAACGGTTCCTTCGAAGAATTTTTCGGATAAAATTGACGAACCGTGTACCGAACGTAGAAGTGTTGTTAATAGCATCAACTCTTTCAATAGAGCAACTGCTCGTTAAAAAGCGTTTGAAATGGACGGGACATTATTTCGCATGAATCCAGAACGCATACCGAAAATAATGATATACGGACTTCTAGAAGATGGATGCAGGCCGCTCGGGAGAGTACGGTTACGATATAAGGACGTGGTAGCTGCATATCTTAGATCGGCATCAAGCCGAAAACAGACCAATGGGAAAATACAGCTCAAGATCGAAAGGCGTGGATAAAACTGGTGACCGAATACGTGGAAGAAACTGTTCGCACAAAAAAGAAACGCTCTTTACAAATCTGCAATGATGACATCCGATGTCAACTATGTGATTTCCAAACGACGCATCGCATCGGGCTTATGTCTCATATGCGTCATAAACATCATTGATTGTCATTCAAGGGGTCCTCATACTCGTTCGCGAGTCACGAGAGATGATGATTATATATATATATATATATATATATATATATATATATAAATATTTCGATTCTGTATAAGTCGTAGTTATCTAAATAAATAAAATTTAAAAAATACATTTCTGGAAGTTTTTGCAAATATAAACTGTAACGATGACGAAATAGAAAGGAGAAGTTTTATTGAAATTTAGAAAGCTAATCTGACTGATATCTCTGAAACGTGTCTGTTCGAATATGCTGACTACGATTGTGTCAATATTGCTCGAAATTCAAACAACATTTTCGTCCCCCGTTACTTTTCATCATACGTATATTCTTCTATCTCCTTTATTACTCGTAGGTATTTGACAGCATCATGTGACATCAATATAAAGTGGGGGGCACGGCAGAGACCTTCACGCGGTGCTCCTGGAAACGATATTAACGGTTTACTGTTGATCTCGGCTAACTCTGCCACTACGAGTGCGCGCAAGATATTTAAGAAGAAACAAACTAGAAGAAATAAACTAGATAATGAGCGCAGATAACCGAAATAGCCCTTTTCAGGGCTGCCCTACGTCGAAAATTGGACCTCGCCTCCAAATCCTACAACTTAATATAGAAGGTATCAGCAGAGCCAAATGCGAATTTCTCGCGAGGAAATACAGCAATAAGGTAGATGTCATACTCTTACAAGAAACGCATGCTGTTTCAGATAGCGAACTGTCTCAAAGAGGGAAAATTACTGATTTCATTCCGATCGCCGCAGTACACCATAAACAGTATGGAATAGCTACCTACATGAAAAACTCAATCATCTCTTACAAGGTGAAGTACAAGGCGTCTGAAAATAATGTATTCGTAATCGCTATCGAAGTTGAAGGATGCTCCATCATAAACGTGTACAAACCCCTAAGCGTCCAGTGGCCAATTACTCCGCTTCCAGTCTTCGAAAACAGAATGTCCATATACCTCGGAGATTTCAACAGTCATTCCCAGCGCTGGAGATATAACGCAGAAGACGAAAATGGTCGTAAATTAACTGAATGGATGGAAGCAAACGATTTTGTGCTTGCATATAACGCCAAAGATCCGGGCACGTTTTACTCGGCAAGATGGAACAGATCGTATACCACAGACCTTTGCATTCACTCTAAACCTACAACGGATATATACAACATAAATAGACAGGTCGAATCCAGATTCCCGAATAGTCAACATGTTCCGGTGTTAGTAACTACGGGAGTGAAGATTCCCTTTGTGAAGTCCATAAATAAACCAAGATGGAATTTTGCTAAAGCTAACTGGGAAAACTTCTCCGATGAGCTAGAGAAGGAGATAATACACATTAAACCAGAAGTAACAAATTACGGCCAGTTTACAAAAACCGTAATTCGGTGTGCCAAGAAAAATATTCCAAGAGGTTTCAGAAAGAAGTACGTTCCAGGCTGGAACAAGTTATGCGAAGACCTATATAACAATTTCGAAAAGACAGGCAATCTAGATATCGCAAGCGAACTTATGCACCAACTGAATAGTCAACATCACAAGAAATGGGTAGCTACAGTCGAAGGCCTAAATTTCACGCATTCGAGCAGGAAAGCGTGGCAGCTACTGAGAAGACTTGGCACAGACAGTGCAGAAATCGATAAAAGCGACAAAATCAAACCAGACAAAATAGCAGAAAGACTCCTAAAAATAAGCAAAGTTAAATCCGATAAACAAGTGTCATTAGAAATAAAAAGCAAGCTACGAAAAACGAAAAACGAATTACAGAACTATGATTTATCATCAAGTCCGTTCGATACGTCCGAATTAATAAGCGCGATTAAATCAATCAAAAATAGAAAATCCGCAGGACTAGACAATATATATCCGGAATTTATCAAACATTTTGGAACCAACACTAGGACTTTCGTACTAAAACTGTTTAACCAAATACTCGAGACTGGCCAACTGCCTGCGATCTTCAAAAAAGCTAAGGTTATCGCCATCAAGAAGCCTGGTAAGGAAGGAACAGATCCAGCAGACTATAGACCAATATCGCTACTAAGTACAATGTACAAGCTACTCGAACGACTAATACATCAAAGAATCGCCCCTTTAATAGATAAAGTACTTCCACAATTTCAATCAGGCATTCGTCCAGGAAGGTCATGCTGCGATCAGGTCATGGCTTTAACTTCGTACATCGAATCTGGTTTCCAAAAATGCTTGAAGACATCAGCAGTCTTTATCGATCTTACTGCTGCCTACGTCACAGTCTGGCGCGATGGCTTGCTCCTAAAAATAGCCCAGGCAGTTCCTAGTCGTAAAATCGTGACTCTACTTGGAAATATGTTGGCTGACAGAAGATTCGCGGTGTATACGGGAGCAGAACATAGCCGGTGGCGCATCATAAATAATGGCCTTCCACAAGGTTAAGTGTTGGCGCCAATTTTATTTAACTTATATATACATGATATACCGGTCCTCCAAGCGGAGAATTTCCAGTATGCAGACGACATTGTACTTGCAACTCAAAGCAAGCACTTAAAAAATGGCGAGGACGTACTCGCAAAAGATTTACACATCTTGGATGAATACTGTACTAAATGGAGACTCAAGTTAAACCCGGTAAAAACAGAAACTTCGGTGTTTCACCTCAACTCACAGATGGCAAAAGCTAAAATACATGTTAAACTCAACGGTAAAGATTTACCTTTTAACCCAACGCCAAAATATCTAGGCGTCGTTCTTGATCGAACTCTCACATACAAAGAGAACTCCGAAAAAATAGCTCAAAAAGTGAAGACAAGAGTAAACCTTATCGCTCGCCTTGCAGGTACAGCTTGGGGAGCAGAGACAAAACTCATCAGGACTGCTACACTGGCACTAGTGTTTTCAGCTGCAGAATATTGCTGCCCCGTTTGGATGGCCAGCTCGCATGCTAAGAACATCGATACACAACTGAACGCAGCACTACGCTTAGTAACCGGTACGCTAAAATCTACTCCTACTATGTGGCTTCCCGTGCTGGCAAATATATTTCCACCACACATCCGCAGAGAAGAAACATTCAAACGAGAATGGGCTAAATACAACAGTATGCACTCTCACGTAGAAATATTTATCAAAGATCCCCACCTACACGTCTCAGCAGCAGGAAACCAGCATGGCTGACGGCTAACGAGCTACAGAGCAGTGTCGACGCAACTACGAAATGGAAGGAAATATGGGTTAAGCAGACTCCAACAAACGGACAATTAATATCAAATCCGGCTAGCAGGGTGCCAGGATTTGGTCTCAACAGAAAAACATGGTGCAATTTAAATCGCGTCAGAACCAACCAGGGTCGTTGCAAATATTTAATGAACAAATGGAAACTGTCGGAAACGGAGCTGTGCAGCTGTGGCGAGATCCAAACGATGTCACACTTTATAAATTCGTGTAAAGTAAATAGCTTTACTAAAGGACTGATTTGGCTACATTCACTAGAAGAAAGCGCAGAAGACTGGCTGTCGAACGTGAATTTATAATGCAGGATATCTCTAAATAAGCGCGTAATTGATACGATAATAATAATAATATAAAGTCATATGGACCACTTTTCTCCATTCTTCCCAGCATACCGTCTTTGTCCTAGCAGCTACAACCAGCGTGAGTTCAGTTTTTGTGTTTTAATCCATCCGTCCGTTTAAAAGGACACCTTCCGCCGTTTCTATATCCTCCTAGTATTCTACTTGTAGGATAATATGTACGAGTTAGCCATATGTATATATTCTTTTTCTATGTCTTCTATACCGCGAAGGTAACATCATGTGACATCAACATAAAATCGCATGGACAACTTGACATGCTGACTTTTTTTCATAGCTGCAACCGGTGTAAGTCCAGCTCTTTTTCTGTATTCCATCTGTACGTCGAAACGATTCCTTCGTTTCTATATCCTCATGGTTGTCATTGTAGGATAGTATGTACGAGTGAGCCTATTTTCCTGGTTATGTGATATGTATATATGTATATAATCTTAACTTCAGCTGGTGCGTATTTGATTATTTTCATTATAGAATCAAAATAATGACCGAACAAAACTCATTTATTTCTATAAAATTACAATATGAACGACCTAAAAACTAGAAACATCGTAATAGAAATAGACTTCCTAATTACAGACGCACATACACACTAATAACAATAAAAGAAGAAACAGTACACTCGAGAAATGAATTTTTAATTTGAGACCATCGTTTAAGAATCTATTATTCATCGGAACAGAGGCGAAAAGGGCAAATCAGTAACCGAAATTCGGCCTAATTGTTTATGAAAAAATCGTAAGAAATAAAAATTTAATGTAGTGACGTCTCTGCCGGATTTATTAGTTTCCTAACAACTGACTGTCATTCGACCTATTTTCGAAATTTTATTAAAGACGAAATCGTATTCTTACAGGTCGTCCGTAGAATTAAATTAAATTCGTTACAATCAAAAAATGACAATTTTTCGGCAACGAAATGTCCAATAGAGACAGCACAATCCGACGCGCGTTACAAAACTAAGAACGGGAATAATAATAATAATGTTGATTTATTGGAGAGTAGTGATTTTATGAATTAACAAAACAAAATAAAATCAAAGTTAATCACTAAAAGCTTGATAATGACTTAATAGTCGAAAAGCTTCGTGTACGTATTTGTGTAATAAAAAAATTTTTTAGTGATTAACTTTGATTTTATTTTGTTTTGTTAATAATAATAATACCAATAATTTGATAAATGTGGAACGTTGTGATTTTTTTTTAAAAGTAAACAACAGAAATGAAATACGAATTTAGATATAGAATTAATAAAAATTAATAAAATGAAAAACAGTAAAAATAATCTTATAGAGAATCTGTTAATTAACACAATCCACAATCAGCAATTCGAAATTTATACATAAACATATCAAAAGCACAGAAGATAAAAATAAATAAAAACCCTCGATAAAATGTAAAAATTGAGTTTTACAATGTGCTCTAATTCTTCGCGTCAAAATTTATCATTGAATTTAATCAATTATTTATATCTCTTTCTTTTGTCAAGAATTAAATAAATTTAATTCATTTATGTTAATACGAACAATATCATTATTGTATCAACTAGGAAATGAAAATTCGATTTTTCTTTATCGAAATATAAATTCGAACAAAAAACCTCGTACGTCGAATAATTATTAATATTTTACTGAAAAGTCGCGGGTCGATTCATAAAGTAAATATAGCGAAAAACACTTTTAAAGAAAAATGCTTTGCCTACCGCTGAAAAGGGTCCCCGTGTATTATATACACATTTACATTCACACACACATACACACATATATATATATATATATATATATATATATATATATATATATATATATATATATATATATATATATATATATATATATATATATATATATTGAGTTGGATATTAATCAAGAAGGTGAAGAAATCTGATTAAAGACATAACATATCACAATCCATATACTTATAACATAATAAGAGGTCCGTTATCAACAAATTAAGAATTCCAAGTTTATTACGATTCCAGTTTACAGGTATAAGTACACGGATGCATAAATAAATGACAGAATTTAAAGGAATATCTGTTCATAATTGGATGCCTTTATCCATAATTATATACGCATGCATACATTTATACATACATACATACATATATATATATATATATATATATATATATATATATATATATATATATATATGAGTACATGAGCATGTATATATATTTAAATTTAAATTTTCTTAAGTTAATTATACGTTCATTTGATCATAATATGGGTGAAAGCTAAATTTTAAAAAGGAAGATTACCTTCAAAAGAAAGAGAAATGAATAATAAAAAAGGAAAGAACTATTATAATAGAACAAGCATATTCGCAGATCAGCAGTTGAGGAATACCAATAATTAATTGAAAATTGCCGATACTTTCATAAATTGATAATATAACGAAATCGCAATATCGCTAAACTGCTTAAAGCGGGAATCACTTACGCATGGGTGGCAAACGTGCATCAATACGACCGTTCTTGTTACGTAACATATTACACAATAGATAAACATCGGAATTTAAAATATAAAGACGACCTATGTAAAAGTCAGCAGCTTGGTTTGGGCTTCAATAATAAGTATGTTTACCAAGTCTATTATAGAAAACGCCTTTATACAGCGCCGTAAAATAAGCAGGGTCGTGCGTAATAAAGTTTAGGGCGTCGCTCTCCGCGAGATGGTAAGAGTTTTGGATGAAATATGGCGGTGCTGTCAAGACTCCTGCCTAATGTATTGATCGTGTAAATTACGAATGGTTTCTACCTCTTAGGTCATTGACATGTTTCGAAACGAGTCACAGTCCATTTTCGCACTACGAGAAGCATTTTAATTTTTTTAGGGAAACACGTTGTGGAGCGGGGTCCTATACGATCAGTCACTTATTGAATGAACGAGCAGATATGTCCGAAGGTACTTGCTGCCGAGCAAACTCAACTAGAGAAATTGCCTTCCGTAGGTATCATCAAATTATTGGAGTGCCGCCCGCAGAGTGCTGGACAGATTTCTTTGGTCAGAAATTACCTCGTCAATCAGTATATATATCTCCTGTGTTTAGTTCATAGGATTAAGTGGTGATGAAGTTTGCGCTGTACAACATAGGGCCGCAAACTCATCACCCGTGACAATGTCATCCAGTACCTCACAAGAAAAGTAAGGCTTTACTGAATAACAATTTTCATATTGATTACCATCTCGGTTTTCAGACCTGATTAGTTTAGACAGTTCACGGCTCAGCAACTCCTCAATTGCGCCACCAGTTTACTGGCTGGAAAACTATCTCGGTTTTGAGAAGGAACGGGTCGGCGGTATAAACATAAAGGGATCCAAATACTAGACTACCTCGCTTTGAGCAAAAGTTTTACCACCAAAGGTTAATCATAGGTAGCATATATCTGTAAAACTCAAACGAACAGTTTCGTCTCGATTTATTTTTATACGCCGCTTGTTATATCACTTCTCGACAATATTTAGCGCATGCTTTAACCTGTTTGATACTATAGTCTCATCACGATGTGATGATAAATATTAATCCTATACGTCGCGATTTCCACTTCAGCAACCATAGGAAAATCCACAGTGTACAACAAGTACAACGTAAGACCAAGAACACTACACAGTGGTAAACCCTCCTAACCTGAAAGATAAGCCGCGTACTTACGAGGAATAATATTTTTTTTTTAATGAAAATTGTTCAAATGTTCATCGCGGCATTTCACTGCGGCCGGGGAAACGAGTTGTTCAATTTTCAATGACTCAGCCATATAGATCTGGTTCAATTTCAACGTCAGCATTGGTAATGTTGACTTTAAGGCTATTAGTCGATTGCTATTTACTGGCGAGACTGCAGAAAACCGCGTAAGAAGAAGTTGGTAGCCGATTGAAATCATACACGTAGAATATCATCGTGTGGCATGTCGGCGCCATCAAACTTTACACGAGAATTTGGCATTTATAACATAATAATAAACAATAGATTAGTCACACGCCACCACCAAAATATCATGGCTGCCAACATCGAGCTACGAGTATTACGAAAACCTATATATTTTTATTAAACGCAGAAAAAATCTTCTTCTAAACCATATATGTAATGGAGTGTGTACAAATTGTTTTACTAATATTAAACCACCTTGAGTAGAACTTTATATACATACTATTGTTTGTACACCTTTATAAAACCAATATATATATATATATATATATATATATATATATATATATATATATATGTGTGTGTGTGTGTGTGTGTGTGTAAAATATACATGTAAAATGTAGCAAAAAGAAATATCTTAAATTTAATAAAACATTCCATTTTAAACGCATGCGCTCATCGTCACGCGCTTTCTATTACCGCGTACATAACAACACCATATTATACATATATATATATGTAGACACATCGAACGATATAAGTTATTAAATGAAGTTGGTTCAGAATAAAATGACGTCATTTTAATGGCTTTGGTTTTACACCGCGAAAAAATCTCTAATAACAAAAGTTACTGATGGATTATAAAGAGCGTGTATTTAAAAATAAGTATGACATTTTCCTCTTTAGCGCATACACTTACAATTTGCAGAATCTGTTATGCAATTTATGTTGTATGCTTTGTAGCGCCTACAAATCCGAATATATGCAAGTACATGACAAAATTATTTTTTTGTATAGGGACTGGCCCCAAAGGGTAGCAACCCTTTATTATAAATAGGGTTTCATTGCGCGTGCAAATCCGAATATGCGCAAATATATGCAATTTAAAAAGTATTTTATTTTTTATTACCTTCCACTTGCGGACACCAAAAATGTCAATACCCCCATGGGTAGCAACCCCTAATTATCAAATATCTTGGGTAGGACCCCTACTTTACAATAGAACGAAATAATAAACTTTTCATTTTTAAAAGAAAATGCGCATTTTTCTCTGTCGATTAGATCATATTTATTTATTGCCTTTGAAAAAAAACACACACAGTTTACCTAAATTTATTTATTTATTTTAAATTTACCTGTCATGCACAGCAACTATCGACTAGAGAGACACGGATGAATTTAATTACATATAAAAAATAATAAATAAGTTACTTATAATATTTATATTGCGTAGTTCGAGCTTTGCACGGCATAGGAAATTGAGTAATTTGGAAAGGATAGTAAGGGGTCATCAGACAGGATATCAGACAAAATGAAAAGCGAAAGGAATTAAACTGAAGACGTTTTGCGAAGATACGGAGAACGGAAAGATTGGAATTGCATATGCTGCAAAGTGGAGCCGGTGTCTGGTAAAGATTACATGTTCTCCACTTTGGCCTACGTGTGACTTCCGTAGGCGGATGTACTGCTTAATTCGACGAAGTTTGTTAGTACACAGGATGGACAGACATATTGCAGTTTACCTAATTATACATACATACACAAATACCTCCAAGTTCATGCTCATACAACCCATATAAAATTAATATTAATAATAATAATAATAATAATAGTATATTCCGAAAAGATTTCCCGAGCATTATCCTAATTACTTATAATACACGCTGGATGACCGAATTGTATTTCTACAGCGGTGTGTTGTTGAAAGCGACTAAAACGTTAAAATTAATGAAAAACTTTCTGCAAACAACGTCTATCTAACTTCGCGACTTTACACGAACAGATTACACCGCAAAATCAAACGATACGTATTTACTACTACTACCAACATCGTTAAACTACCTAAATCCGCTTCAAAATAAAGTTCAACTCGCGCCAACTTTTAACAGCCATCCACCACGATCCCAGTGTATCTTCAATCCCATCCGATAAAACAACACGACTAAAATCATCATTCACCGGTACCGCTTCTTATCGAAATTAACCGTTTTTATTTCCGCCTCGCTAGTACTTACTCCCTTAGATAGAATTATATATATATATCCAAATAAGCTCCAATCGACAAAGAACAGAACGATCTACAACAGTGAATATCATCCTGAAAGACAAATGCACAATAAATTGATTTTTGCTTAGTGTAAATATTTGTACGTGTATAGTTTCGTACACCGTAGTGTTTTACTATGTTTACTCAGGTTTTCAATACTCATAATTTATGACATAAACAAATTGTTATAGGAAATATAAGCCTTTTTTGTATGAATGATAACAATAAACGTTGAGGCTACCGCCTCAAGACGAAAAAGTCTGTCGACATGGTCGGAATTTGATAGTTAACCAAATTCGGCGCCAAAAGGAATGAAAGATGCCGACGCCTGGAAAAATCTTTTGCGGAGTCCTCGTAGTGAAATGATAGGTACGGTACAAATATTTAAAATAACGTTTTTATCGCTTCTTTTAAAATCATAACAACAATTTCACCAACGAAAATTTAACATATATATATATATATATATATATATATATAATCTTATATATATATAATCACCGGTCATTATATTATTCGTTGCCGAATGTCCTGACTACACATTGTTCGCGTATTTTTACGTACAAAATAGACTATATCATTCAAGGCACTAATATGTATTTAATATTGAATATATTGGAGAGTAGTGATTTTGTAAATTATAAACCAAACAAAATATAACACAGTTTAATCACTAGTAAGTTTTTTATTGCGCAAAGTTTTTCGACAATTACTTCATTTTCAAGCGTACACAAAAAACATTTTCGACCCGTTTTTGTGAGTTTTCTTCCGTGTCATTCAATATCACTATTTTCGTTTTATTTGTGTTTATACTTAGCCAATATAATCCTGATATACATCATTGCGCGTTGTAATTCTGCTAAAGTTCCACTAAATATAACGCGATCATCGGCATATAACGCGATCTAACGCGATCATCGGCAACTTTTGTAGTACCAACATTTCCGTTCTGCAGCTCGCATTAAATTTTTGTAGGTGTTATATAATCTCAATGAAAACGATATCTTATTTTGATATCTATTTGTCGAATTTTTCGTTCGTATGTTAAGATCATTCCCACGGACCGCAGGCACCCTTGTCTTACACCGATTGTTATCAGAAATTGGTTCTGCCAGTTCGGTGTCACAAATTACTGAACTTTCCATGCCATCATACAGATGTTTTACAATTGAAACAAATTTTGAATGGCAACCAACTATTTCCAAGCATAACCATAACGAATTTCTATTAACTTTATCGAAAACCTTTTTTTTTGACATCTATGAACGCCATAGACAGAATTATACAGAACTCTATTTTGCTCTCTAGCTTTTCTATAATCTGTCGTATGGCATATATGCCATATCTATTTCTTTCCTAAATCGACATTGTTCCTCCGGAAGATAAGTATTCATTACTAGTTACAGGCGTTGTTGCAGGATTAAGCTTAGAATTTTTCTGGCTGTGCAAAGAAATGATATACCGCCGTAATGTTTTGAACGATCCTTTTTCTCTCCTTTATTTCTATAAATTGAGATAACAGCGGCATATTTGAAGCCTACGAGTACAGTTGAACATTCCCATATCTACTTGTACAGTCTAATCAAATATGCCATGAGCACATTATTAACAACTTTATATATTTCGCTTGGCATGTAACCTAATCCGGCGGATTTATTCCCTTTCAGACATTTAATGGCATATACAATTTCTCCCGCAGTAGACGGTATGTCTAGATCATAGTTGACTTCCTGTACCGATAGATCATTTAGCACTTTCCGATTTATCAATTGTTCAACAATTTTTCAAAATATTCTCTCCATCTAACTTGTATTTTGTTCCTATCTCTTATTATAGCTCCAGATGCGTCTACGATAGCAATCTTCCATCTAGTCTTTGGGCCACTTATTAACTTAACTGCTGTGTAAAAAGTTCGATTATCATTCTTGCATTTCTTTGGTTTTATTAATCCGCATAATTAGTCCCTTGAATGCTAATACATATGTTGTACGTAAAAATAAACGTACAATGACAAGTCACGACATCCGGCAATGAACAATGCGACGATGATAACCATTATATATATATATGCACACACACAAACACACATATTTTATATATATATACATATATACACAATATACTCAACTATCTAGGAAACCGTCTCTAACGATTTGGATTTAATTTTGCACATATCTTTAACTTATTAAATAATTGAAAATAGACTGTGTGGAAATTAAGAATTTTTATATTTTGCGCCATTGTGCCGAGTACACCCACCAATAAAATTTTGGGAATTTCGTTTTCTTTCTTGCTATCTATTTCTCGACAACGTACGTGAAAGATCTGAGCTTAATCAAATTGTAAGCTTAGAAATTTACTTTATATTGCATATGTGTCATAGTAAATATAAATAAAATGCTACATCTCGGATAGCATTTCGATTTAAGGGGTATTAGATGTTCGGGAAATAATTTTTAATTTATAAAATTATTATTTTAAGAAAAATAATTCGATCGAAAAATTTCAAAATTAATTTCCTTAACAAACTTTTGGTGGTCTGATATTCATCAAAACTGAAATTTTTGCTTATATTCAAAAATTTATAAAACGAAATTATTATCCAAATATATTTCCCGGAAAAACGTGATTTTACAAAGAAAAGCAGATATAGGCAAATTCGCCAAACACTGAACATAATTATATTGTAATTTTAAAGTGCGTATATTAATTCAAATCGATACAACGTCGGTAAACGAGTATAAAAAAATATCCGGAATGATCCAGGAAAACGACCCTTGCACGACTGTCTTAATATCCCGTTAACGAAAATCATAGACTATATATATATACGTATACTGTTGTAGAAAGATTGGTTCGCGCCCTTACTTCGTCTTTTTCATTTGTATCGATTATCATTCATTTCCAAGTAACCTAAAGTAACCTGAATCCTTTCTCCGCCGGCCAACTACTTGACTCGCCTATTATTATTATTATTATTATTATTATTATTATTATTATTATTATTATTATTATTATTATTTATTATAAATTGGACTCTGGAATTAACCAATCTGTCCATGAAAAACATAAAACATAGCAAGAAAAAAAAAATTAACATTATAAAGTAACTTTACATTCTAAAATAAATTGAAATAAAGAATAATATATACAAGCATCATCTGAGGAAAGTAATGAACTTAAGATATACGGAGGCCGATGGCCTAAAGATATAAGCTTAGAAAATAAACGCGATTGTTCTGCCGAGTAGGAGGAACAGTTGAAAAACAAATGATTCGAATCCAGAATCATATCGGTATCGTCCGGGTGAGAGCAGGTGCTGGTTTCGGCCATTCCAATTCTGTGCAAATGAACAGGTAGGCAACAATGATTTATACGAAGCCGAGTTAATGTTGTAATCATGTGACGAGAAATTGGTCCACTAAACTTTTTGGGAAAATACCACGCTTCTTTGGAAGGAACTGGTTTAACGCTTTTATAAAAACTGCTGACTTTATTGATATGGAAAACAGTCCAATCTGATTCCAACTGGGCTTTCACCGAAACGCGGAGATCTGTATATGGAATACATGGACACAAAATGCCGATGGAGGCTGCTGATTTTGCGGCTTCATCACAAACAGCATTACCAAGAATGTCAACATGACCCGGAATCCAACAAAAGTCGATTGTAATATTTCTTAAACTGAAATTATATATTTCTTCTAAAATTGCAAATATAAAATAAGATCCCTTGGTAACATGAAAGTTGGATATAGCATTAAGGCAACTAAGAGAATCCGATAAAATAAGAATATTGTCACTAAAATTAGAAGCGCGAAGGAAGCGTAAAGCCTTGACGATCGCAAAAGCTTCAGCAGTGAAAATCGAGCAGGCCGATGGTAATTTAAACTTTCTGGTCACGTTTTTACTTGGAATCATGAAGGCCGATCCTACCAGTCCTTGAAAACCATTCTTAGATCCATCAGTGTACACATATAAAAATTCGGGCCACTTGTTTTGAATTATGAAGATATGTTCTAAGTTGGAAGAAGGCCCAAGATAAGGCCACTGCCTGTGGGACTCTAAATCCACCGTAGAAACTGGAAATTTTCCAGCAAAGGTAAATTGAGAGAATACAGGAGTGGGAAGTAATAAGGATTTGTATGGAAGAAATATATTGGCGGAACGTGCGAGCAAAGGACATGATTTAGATGTAAATCTCCACTTGTGAAAAATTTCGTGATATTTAAAGGATAAAGAGTTATTAGGAAAGGATAAAAATTTTAGGAAAAACTGATTTGCAAGTTGTTGACCTCTCAACTGAATCGGTGGAATGCAGGATTCCGAACATAAACCAACTTCTGGTGAGGAAGGAAATGCTCCAAGCATCCAGCGCAAACAATAGTTTTGAATCCGTGTGAGTTTAATAATATGATCTCGAGCCGCACTGCCAAATATTGGAAATCCATAATCTATCCGCGATCTTACTAGAGTTAAATAAAGTATCCTGAGGACAAACGGATCACCACCCCACCGAGTATGTCGTAACATCTTCAATATGTTTGAGACCTGAAAGACCTTCAAACAAAGTAACTGAATATGGTTCTTCCACAATAACTTCTGGTCTAATACTAGACCCAGAAATTTAACGGAATTGGAATTTGTGATTACATCACTTTTAAAACGAATCGTTGTATGGTTGGTCAACCGTTTATATGTAAAAATAACAACATTACTTTGAAAGTTGAGATCGTTAGATGGGACTCAGCCATTCAATTAATAATTTTGGTAATATCTTCTTGTATCATATTGATGGTAGTTGATAAATTCTTTCCTGATTGATACATTGTTATATCATCAGCATAGGATATGATCATACTTTTAATCGGTAATTGAAAGACAGGTAAAATATATATGTTAAACAATATTGGACTTAAGACGGAGCCCTGAGGAAGACCATGGTATACTCGTCTATAGACCAACTTGTTGACAGTAACAAATTTAAATGCCACCGTACGGCAAGTAAACAAATTACAAAGATAAGCAGCCAGAGAAGTCGGAATATTAACAGCGATTAGTCGGGTGTATAAAATCGGAAGATGAACCGCATCGAAGGCTCCTTTAATATCGAAGAACGCAGAAATCAGAAACTTCTTGTCTAAGAAACATTGGTATATGTCAGCTGTTAAATATGCAACACAGTCCATGGAGCCTCTGTTTGGTCTGAAACCAAAACAGCAATCAGGTAGCAAAGAATTCGACTCTAACCACCAAACAATCCGGTTCTTTAGTACACATTCGAATAGTTTCCTGATACATGATGCAAGAGATATAGGACGATAGGATTCAGCTGCTGGTCTAGCTGATCTTGATTTTTTAATCGAAATTACTACAAATTCAGACCAGGATTGAGGTATACTGTTGGTTGAAAAAAGGCGATTAAAAATATAGCATAAAGTCTGCAAAGCAAAATCTGAATGATGTTGGAGAACAGAGTAAGTAACCTGGTCGGATCCGGGTTTAGTAGATTTTTTATTCTTTAAAGCTAGCTTAAGTTCCTGTAAAGTAAATTCTTCAGTAAGGAAATGTCTTACAGTAGATTGTGATGAGTGTTTATTAATTTTAATTTCTGATTCATCGGGCACATACGAAGGAGCAATGTTATCTATAAATGAGTTCATCTCTTCATTACCCATATTGCAACATTTATCTAAGAATTTATTGCAGATAAAACCCTTAGCCATTTTCCATACTTTCGCTAAAGGTGCTATTATTTCCAGCTTCTCTTCAGATGCAAATAATTCTTTCGGCCTTTTACTAAAGATCTTTTAAGGGACGTATTCATCCCGTGACAATCCTTCATGTTGGCGTACGTGGGCCGTGTTACAAAGTTTCGGACGAGTTTTTACAGCACGACGATTTTCGCGAATTCGGCTTGTCCAGCATGTTATCTCCGTCCAGCTTTAGGTATATCTGTCCCGACCACCGTACGTATGAGCTTTCGTAATGTACAGGAAGAACTAGTTTATTCGATAATATTTTTTTAATATCATCCGGGAATACGAGTATCTTCCTTCTTTTTTATTATTAAATATCTCTATTCGCTGAGCAGCGATTCGCGCTTTCCTAAAATGAATTCCTAGGAAATGTTTATCTCGCACGAAAAAAGTAAAAAAAACAAAGAAGACATTTCATTCAGAAAGCTAACAGCTAAAAGATCGGCCGCATCGAGAAGACCACCTCCAACATGGAAGTAAAACAAGGGAGAAAGGAAAAAAATGATGAAAAGAACTTCTTCGAGGCTTAAATGGAAATGTCAAAATAAAATAAAATTTAGAAAGAACATGTAAGTAATATTTCTTTTTCGTCTAGACAAAATTTACGAGACGGCCGGAACGACACGTCGTTTTCTCTTTCGAACTTTTTATACGACGTTACGAAAGAATTATTATTATTATTATTATTATTATTATATATAATTTTTTTTATAGACGAGAAAAGGGGGAAATCTATCTGAATTAGAGTTTGTGTGTGTATGTGGTTTTTTTCATAGAAGAACTAGTGTCTGATTGCGTCTTCTTTATGTGTGAATGTTTTACCTCTATATCTGTTGGTGGAGCTTTTCTATGTTTTGTGTGTATTGGTATGATATGATTTATCGATGAAGTCTACCTATATGGGAGATACAGAAGTGTTCATTGTTGTACGATTTCATGTATGTAGAATTATTTGTATCAGTATGTAGCAGTTGTATTTTATTTATTTCTTACGCCGTAAAACACTGATTATATTTATGCTGAGATTATATAAATTTGTAATAATTTAAATTTCTTAATAAATAACGGAAGTATAATTATATCGCGTTAACATTTATAAATACAGTTATATATATATATATATATGACGAACCCAGGTGCTCGCGCAGTTTTAAGCATAGCCTGGTTTGGGGAATAGTGCATATTTCAATTATATAGTATTCTATATTATCGTTTTAATTACTTTTTATTCAACACGTGCTATTTTCCGAATAAAGCTTGATTTGATTATCATTATTATTATATATAAATGTTGTTAATAAATAATTGTAAATACACGCTGCTAAAATGGTAAACATATTACACTCAAATAATTTGTATTTTATTATTATTTCAATTTGCATCGTACTACGCAATAAATGATACTGATTTGTCGTTTCAATCGAAATGTAAACATTACCTTATTGTGTAACTTAAATATGCCGATACATAATTCCTTCGATCGATTTGATTTCATGTAATTCGATCTCGTTATTACCCGCCTTATGGTAAATCATTCATTTATGCTATATTTGTTTTATTACTATTATTATTAATTATTTATTTTTTTTATTTAAAATACGTGTACCTTTGTAGTTTTCACATTTTTCATTTTATTTTTTCTATTTCTTTATACTATTTGCAAAATTTTGTTCATTTCTCTTTATTGTTAATTCTAAACAAAAATTATAAACTTTATATATATATATATATATATATATATATTTGTGTGTGTGCGCGTGTTTGTGTATATATATGTGTATATGTATATATATATATATATATATATGCATGTATGTATATACATTTCACATAATTCGCATTTATTATTGTTCTATTTTCAATACTGTTCTTATTATATAGAGTTTGTTTTTTTTTTCAAACGACCCCTTCCTTTATAATCTTTTATTTGTTTCCCTAGCCTACAGATCGCGCTATCTCTGCGCACATGTAGGAAATTATACATATGAATACTTTTCAATGTAATTCCCTTAGAATCATCAGGATAATATGTATGATTGTTTTTGTTGTAATTATTTCTACTATAAGTATTATTTGGTTGTACTTCGTATATTTATATGTTGTGATGAGTTTAAATTGATTTGATTTTAATTATTATTATTTACTATTAGTATTATTATTATTATTATTTAAGTTCGTCCAACTTGTAAATCAAAACTTGTTGTACCAGTCTATTTTTGGTTTATATGGCATTGTAAATGTTAGCGAATAAATTAAATAATTTTATTTTTGGATTATACAACATTGTCAATGTCTGAATCAATGTACATTTTTTTCTTATTTCATATTCAATTAATAACTTGCACGTGTAAAACTAGACTAATGATTCAGCACTTAACAATGTATGTTACTATTATTTTAATATTACTATTTTTAATTTGCATAAGGTAGTTTGCACGCAGCTATTGATATTGAAATTCCCGCTACTCGCGCAGATATGCGCATAGCGGACTTTATATTATTATATCTATGTATTGTATTTATGGTGTAATGGAATTATTTTAATTAGTATTAAGTTCATTATCTACATATTACTTGTGTGTATGTATCTAAAATGTTTATGTATATTCATAGGCATATAGGTATATATATATGTTTCATGTATATATGTGTATATGAATGTATATGTATGAGTATGTTTCATATCTATGTGTGATATGAGTATAATGTATGTATGTATATGTATACGTATGTATAAAATTTTTCCATTCTATGTGTTATTAAATAAATAAATAAATTTGATTTGATTTGATTTGAAATTTGATTATTATTATTATTCGTCTAAACTTATTTTAGACGTCTTGATTATTGATATAATTTAACGTTTCGAATGGTCTTACAACACTCATCATCAGAAACGAACTAAACCGCAGACCCTTGAGTTAGCTCCTTTTATAGGCACTTCTTAATCGGAATTTTATCTTTCCGTGGCTGTGATTGGTCCTACGGACGTGGTTTTCACCGAAAATAAGTTTAGACGGATGGAAAACAACCTCGAAAGTTTTAATAAATATATTATTACTATTATTATTATTAAAATATGATATAAAGTTTTTTTTTTTTTGACAAGCTATAACACTCTATGACCATATTAATTTTAGGTCTTTAATTTTTACACAGTTATACACATATGTCTATAATGTTAAGTGTAGATATTGTTTTCTTGAATAAACTTATATAACATTTTTGCTGCAGATGAACACGGTCCTGGTGTAATATTTGATGAATTGCAATTGGCATCGCCGACAAAAACCGTTCACGATCTTCTACACAACTTGAACAGGTCCGAATAGAATGTGTCAAAGGTTCTTCTTCTTCACCGCAGAACTGACAAAGATTCCAATCAATAACTTTCGTTCTATCTAGATGTTCTGCAGTTCGCGTGTAATCCCATTCTCATTCTAAACATGGTTTTAACGTATCTATAAATTTAACTGTAGCGCATCGGGATTCAAGACGCTTATCGGCGGTTCATTTTAATTATTTTATAAACGAAGATGACGTAACTAGTAAAAAGCTTTAGTAAATGCAATTACTGATTATTTACTAACGTTCTCACTAACTACCGATTGTTGGGTGATAATGAGGTACATGCTCTGATTAGTTAAATGTGTCGTTTACCGCATTAGTCATCAGGCTAGCTTATTGACGCAGCGCAATCTTTAATCGGAGCTGTTTCTGTAATATTACGCGTATATAGATTAAATATTTTCTTATATTTTGGTTTTTATTTTATTTCGAATGTTTTTTATAATTTTTATTTTTTATTCGTGAAAATGGCTCGATAACCGAAAAGCTTTGTCGTTTTTTAACATAATAAATTTAGGTGATTTTAAAATTACTTGTTTACTATTTATAACTTAATCTTTTCTGTTTAGTAATTATTTATTTAATCGTGTAAATATTAAATTGATAAAATAGGACTCCGAAAATTCTAAATTTCAAAAATTCTAACAAACGACGAATCTTACTCGAGCTATTCCTCACTTCCGAAGACCACTTTATTATTAACGAGATTAATTAAACATTTACACGCACGTATATCAACAATTTACCACGAGAACACAACGGTTTGCTCTTCAATTATTCTCAATACTAGGGGTAACGAAATTCGCAAGAATTATTATCACCCTCAAAAATCAAATATTCCGACGTAACCAGGTCATTCCTCTTTCTGACAGTTTGCATACAAAACTCAATACATATATATGTATGTATGATATTTACATATGCATGTATACATATATATATATACAGGCCCTTATACCTATACGACGGTATATGATTAGTATACTGGGAGGAAGGAGGAATACCTGTGCTTTCAATCGATAATACATAAAGAGAATATTTACTTAACCGAAATTACCGTCAACTACTCTATTTTCAACGCCGTTAAATTATCGTAAGAAGGCGATATTTAATTACCGGTCGATTTTAATTTTCAAATAATAGGCACGTGCACGCATATTTACGTCATTGTTCGATGCGTAAAACATGTAATCTAAATTTAATTGAAAATTTTTTGATCACTGACATTACTTAACATGATTTAAAATAATCAGGCATAACTATATATATATACATATATCACGAATAAGCCTTTGTCTATCCACTCCTGGATGATGGCTTTCCCAAACGTCTTCGATCCACTTCTCTCCTGCGCTATCAATTTTCCCACCTGTATTTACTATACCATTGTGCCACCGCTTCATTGGCCTTCCATGTTTCCTTTTTCTGTCCATAAGTTACCACCGTGAGATCCGCTATAACCATCTATTATCTTCTCTTTTAGCCACGTGGACAACCCAACCACCATTTGGTTATAGCCATCCGCTCCACTGCATCATCCAACCGTGTTTGTTCACGTATCCATGCATTCTTTTTACGATCTGATAATCATATATCCAGCATCATTCTCTCATATGCAGTCGGAGCTTTTCTTATCCTTTTTAAATTTATTTTTGTATATGGTCATGTCTCCCAATATATATATATATATATATATATATATATATATATATATATATATTAGTATTTTTCATTACCGAACGTCGTGACTAGCCATTGTACGTTTATTTTCACGTACAAAATGAGTATTCAAGCCACTAATTATAGATGCGTATACATAATATGATGTTATACGGAATGGGGTGCCAATGCCTTTTCTCCGATAATTAACAATTACGTAGTGATGTAATTGGGAATTGTATTACTATTACCCCTCCAACTAGGAAATGACACAGACGGTAATGCTTCTAAACAAGGAAAATCCGCTAGTTAAATGTCCTCTTGCCGGTTATCAACGTTATCGAAAGTTTTTGCAATATTTATTTTCAGACTTACCCTAATTCTGCTAAATTATCAGTTTGGCTTTAGGCCTACGATAGAACAAATTCATCCAATATCCCGTTCGTTGTATAAAAAATAAAAGAAGTACCGTTCAGTCGTTTTCTTAGACGAGAATCGGCAACTTAACCGCGTGTGGTACTAGGGTATACTCTTTAAATTGAAACATCTACTACCATGTCCATTCTATTTATTATTCAGGTCGTATTATTTTCAAGATTGGCGATGAAAAATGTGAATTTCATATTGGGAATGCGGTAGGCATTATAACATAGTAATCCACCGGACACTAATTTATTAGATTCAAACGAGGAGCGGAAGCGACCAAGTCGTTTAACTCCCTTGATCTCCCGTTCGAGTTTAACTAACTACTAATTGATAGCTACGTGACAATACTTTCATCACAATCGCTTATTAGGCCAGATTACATTTATAATTTAAAAAAAAAAATTCTATTAAAAAATCCTACGTGTTCTGCCTGTAAAATAGTTTGATTTTTTTATATTTGAAAAAACAGAAAAATTTTGATATTAATATTTCTAATATTCCGTCAATTTTAAGTTTATTCTCAGTAAGAACTGGTTAACAAAATACGTCTCGTTGAACATTGGGTAATTCAAACATCTTTTTGGAATTTTTTTATTAAACGATTTCAATATTACAACGAAGTCGATTTAAGTATATTTCATTCACTTTTAAGAATAAAAAAAATTTGTACAATTTTTTCAAATAGCTTACCAAATATTTATTGTCGTTCGCAAAATATAACTTTGGTTTTGTCTAGTTTTTACTGTATAATATTTTTTAACTTTCCCTTATTTCCGATAATTTGAAAAAGACTCTAAATTCGAACAATTTAGGAAAACATATTTTTAATATATTTCTATCATCATTTTTTTTTAATCATTTTATTTATAATCTACTCGCAGCGATTAGTTTTTATTAATCAAAATTGCTCCGATTACTTTTATAGTTTCAATTATCCGTATGAACTATATGTATATTTCCACTATAGAAGTTATCAATCGGATCATCGGCACCGCAAGACAGTTTTCTGGGTCCATTATTGTATTCCACTTATACCGTGGACATGTCAACCTCTAATTTAATACTCGCGTCTAATACGAACGTTACATATGCAAACGCTGCTATTCAAAATCACTTTAATCGACTAGAAAAATGAGCAAGCCATTGGCGCATATCGTTCAACCTAGTTAAATGTCGACACATTTTATTCGCCAACAAACGGGTAAAGTGTTCAAATTCAAACTTAACATTTGGTAACTCGCAAATTCCACAAATAGATTTCGTTCGCTACCTCGAAATGCTTATGGATAAACGTTTAACGTGGCGTGATCGTGTAGAAAATACGAGAAGATCTATAATGGACTAAGCAGCTATGACCGTTGTTAGGACGAAAATCATTTCTAAACCTGGCCATAAATCGAAACGTCTATATGGAACAACCGAGCCGAAGTAACAATAACAGCAGTCCATAATTCTACGTACAATGTTATCTGCGCCTTATTATGTATCGAACGTTGCATGCGGATTGAAACGTTCCATATGTAAAGGATTTCCATATGGAACAATACCGAAGGTTCTATGAGAAACTTCAGTTCAACCCAAATCAACTGGTAGATCGAATGTTCACTATCGATTTTCCAGCTAGATCTGGCGGACGATTAAAAAGGAAGAAGTGGTGCCGCAATGCACTTTCAATTACTTGAGTAGGCTGAGCTAGGAAATTCTTATATACTGCCAGGAAAAAATAATAAAAAGATAAGTGAACAGTTTTCTTCTTGAAGATTAGGCAATTCGTTGGAATTGTCTGATTAATATGCATTTTCATTTCCTATTCCGCTCCAATCTTCTCGTCCCTTTACTTCATTCTTTCGTTTTCATGATCGATATTATTTATAATTGTGGGTACAAAAATGTGGAAAAAATTATTCAGTTCCGTAGGAATAATTCGTCAAAAATCAATTTACGCTGTCAGAAATAATGTTCTTATTTAGCCGAAACGATAATTCTCTTAAGTAATGTACACTTTTACAACGGCCTTCCCAAAACGGCCGACTTCTTATGCCAATTTTTTTTTTACATTTTAAATTTCGTAGTACGATTGATAGGGTATATCCGTTATTAAATTTAATACGAAATGACCCAAATAACTTCGTTCGCATGTTGCCGTTTCGGTTTACAAATACGGTAAATACAACTTCTAGAGAAACGTCAACTACGAAATTTTAAATGAGCGTTTAAATTATAAAACCACGAAAGTTTTTTAAAATTATACAGAACATTAACTTAAATTATTCAAAAAATTCCAAAAATATAAGACCTTTGGAATAACGATGACTCTCTCCAAATTATATAGACGGTGGTGGTAGCGATGCCGGAGAGAAATACTCAAATTATACATAATGTTTCTTCACTCGATTCGACGCAGTCTTTGTTATGTCGTATACGCACGAGCGAGAAAAAATGTTGAAATTTAGCCTACAAACATAAATATACATAAATCGTATTCGAACGAGATGTGGTAGATGATTAAATTATTAATTAATCATTAGGCGACGGTCAAATGAATTAACGTATCTATTTTTATACATTTCATTTTGCAAACGAATATATATATATATATATTTATTTATTTAATATTTATAAAGATACTATCTTAACTCATTGAGGTTAAATAAGTATCAAATTTAGTAAGTCATCCTGTTAGCCAGCTTATGGGTTGAAGTCAATTTTATATTAATTAATCTATTTATTTATCTAAGATAATTTACTGATTTCATAACTAAGTCTGCCGAGTGGCGCCTTTTAAGACGCCTGATGTCTTGACTAGCATCCAGTAAATTGTTAGCTTCCACACTGACATGTTGGTGTAGCCTCTTCTCGTGTGCTGTAACGAATTTTCTAATCTCCTCGTTTACAAGCCGGTATGTGCAAGTCTCTATGGTTTTTTTTTCGCGTATCCGGTCGATTTATATATCAATATTTTTCCAATAATCTATAAATTTTAATGTGTCTTCTCCGAAACCACTATAAAGTTTTGATGGATCAAATGCTCCAAATTAATTTACAATTGAATACTTGCCTTTCACCACATTGACATTGATCATGTTCTGCCAAACCTCATTTAAATAGGTTGTATTTCGTCCGCGCAGTACCACTTCGTAATCTATTTAGTGTTCTCCGGGATGAATAATTCAGGTGACAACCTGCTGGAAGTGATTCTGCTGCCTGGTTGTTGTCAGCTTTCCACATTTGGAGTCTTTCTGCGTAGTCTGTATTTTTTAGTTCCTCCACTGTTCCAAGGAAGCTGCGTCTGGATTTTAATCGGCTTTTGGCTACTTCCGTATAACAGTGTAATGGGTGGCGCTCATCATAAATTGTCTTCCATCTTTCCTTCTTCGCTGCCACGTCTCTTCTAATTTCTGTTGGTGCTATGCCAGCAAGTTCATATAATTTGGATAGAGGCGTTGATGTTAAACAGCCAGTTACTGCTCTGCATGCTTCATTTAAAGTAACGTTAACTTTCTTCGCATGTATGGAACGGCTCCAAACTGGACATGCATACTCTCCTACAGAGTAACAAACGGACAAGGCCGATGTTCGTAATAGATGCGGTTTAGCTCCCCATCTACTACCGATCAATTTTCGAATCAAGTTCGTTCTTGTCATCACTTCACAGTGCTGCTTGAATGTCAATGATCTATCAAGTAGGAACCTAGATATTTAGGATTATCAGTGTGTTTTAGTTTTGTGACACGCCATTTTATGCTTAGCTTGCGTTTTGCTTCCCTATTTCGAAGATGGAAAGCGCAGGTTTGAGTTTTCATTAGATTCAGTTGCAGCTGATTTTTTTATAGTAATCATCCAATTCCGTCATCATTTTATTTAAAATTTCTTCGACTTGTTCAAATGTGTTATTTTAAGCTGTTACTACTAGATCATCCACATACAGAAAGTGTTTTGTATCGATTCCTATCGGTTGATCATTAGTATAAATATTAAAAAGAACAGGAGCTAGCACACTGCCCTGCGGTAGTCCATTTTTTTGTTTCCTCCATATACTTTCTTTACTAAGGACACATAATAACGTCTATCTTTTAGCATGTTATCTGAGTAAATTTAAAATCTTTGGTTGTTTCATACACTTTATTAGCCAAAATTCAGTGCGACACTGTATCAAAGGCTGCAGTGAAATCCACAAAAACAACATCGTCATTTCTCGAATAACGACATGCATCGATAATTGCTCTTAGTATTATGCTTTGTCTAGCTTGAATATTTGCTCTAGAAGACCTAAAAATTGAACTAGAAATTGTTATTATAAATCGGAAAAAAGTTAATAATAGATTTAAAGAAAAGAAATAATAATTATTAATAATGGACACGTCAAATTATTAAATTAATCATACAAAAAAAACACCCTCCAGAACAGCGAAATGGTGTCACCTTCTCTAGTCACTCGACCTCCATACGGTGCCGGTCACACTGGCGGAGAAACGAAACAACAACCGCACGTTCACATCGTGCAGGGTTGTAATTTCCTCTTCGGTGGACTTGGCGCTGATTAGGAAAGCTAAATCTTAGCTCCGCCGATAGGATCACTTACCGAAGGTGTGTTGCTACCAATAAATATTGTTAAGCTTTTTACTGCATTAACAACAGCAGAGTATCAGCAACTGACAATGCGTACCTCAGTCCGATTGGAAAATACCAATCTAGAGCAAATAGGCGAGTCTTCAGTGCTTTAAAACTGACACTTTCGACCCGGGGAATAAACCTGAATAGAAAACCTTCCAAAATGCAATAGGAAACCACTGAAGTACTTTCCCAATTATCACCGTGATTGGAAATTCGTATTAAATGGCCGTTAGTCCAAGACACTCTTTCAGTGCTAAGAATACCCCGCTAGTCAGCTAGTGATAGTTCCCACAAAATTAAGATTATGAATACGGATAATTTTATCGCTACGTAGAACATTTGTAGCATTTATCAAGTAGGTAAACTGCATAATAGCTGTCCTAGGATTAAGCGAGGTAAGATCATCTGGAAATCAACACATGCAAACGAAATACGCATATTTTCATTATTCAGGTAATAAAAACGAAACAAACCAATAGATAAAAGTATTATTGTCAATTCAGTTTTGGAATAGTTCCTAAATCCGAAAAGGTAATGTTAATAAGACTACAAGCTAATTATCATCCGATGAATATAATTCAGGTTCATGCACCCCACAGCAGATAAAGATGAAGACGAAATAGATGATCTGTATGATGAAATTAATACTTTAATTAAACTAACAAAACCGGGTGAAATCCCAATGATGTTAGGTGATTGGAATCCCAAAATTTGACAGGGACAACAGGAATAGAAATTTCGGACTTGGTGATCGGAATGACAGAGGAGACAGGCTATTACAATTATGTACAGAGCCAGAAATATTATTAACGAACACTTTTTTCTTGCTCCCAGCTTGAAGACTACACACTTGGACATCGTCATTTCTTATTGGAAAACAGTTTAAAAGATATATTAAATCAGGTACCGATGTTAATTCAGGCCACAACCCGGCGGTTGCTAAATAGCTTTTAGAAACGTTAGAAATTGACATACAGAAACTACTAGAACCAGATATACGAAATAATGTAACAATAGAAATGGGTAAAGTAGTTAAAGTAGTTGGAAAGGATATAGACGACATTGAAATAATGTGGAAAAAACGGAAATATATGTAACACAGGAAAATGTACTTGACTTTGTTAAGAGAAGTAAGAAGAAAACATGGATGACGGAAAAGATACTAAATGTAATGGATGAAAGAAGAAAGTCTGAGCGGAATGAACACAAATACCAGCTATTAAATAAAGAAATCCGACGTAAGATACAGGAAGCCAAGGAAGTATGGCTGAATGAAAAATACCATGAAATTGAAAAACTCGAGAAAGAATACGCATAATTAACGGCAGTAGTCTAAGAGATAAAAACGGAAATATTATCCTAAAGAAAAATAAGAGAATTCTGCTGTGGAAGGAAGCATATAGTCAATTTATTTAAAGACTCCAGACCTAACTATTGATGTCGATTCAAGATATCAAAGCTCCTGGTATCTTCCGGGAAAAATAAGTTAAATGCGCGATAAAGAAATTGAAATCTGGCAGAGCAATACAAAGTGAATTATCTAAAGTATGTCAAAACGACTGTATGACGCTTAAATGTATAGTTAAATTTTTCATCTCGGTGCGGTTGACAGATACTCTACCATAAGATTGGTTGAAGTCTGTTTTTATTCCGTTATCAAAGAAGGATAATGTTATCGATTGTAATGATTATTGTACAATAGACGTTATGTCACATATCTTGAAAATCTTCATCGAAGTAATTCACAGCAGAATTTAAAAAGAATGCAAGAAAAACGTTGGTAAAAATCAACTTGGATTTAGAAAGGGTAATGGAACACGGAAAGCAATATAGTCACTTAATAACCTCTAGCGTAAAGATGTCGAGTTGTAAATCGCAGCCTTGACTGTTGTTTCAGCGATTATAACGAGGCATTCGACTGTGTGAAACATGACCAATTAATTGAAATTTTGAAGGTGGTTGGAATAGTCTGGAAAAGTAGAGGATTATTAAAGAAAATTTACTTAAATCAAACTGCAAAAGTCTGAACTGAAAATATTGAATGAAAAGAAATATCAATTAAGAAAGGTATGCGACAAGGTTTCATATTGTCACCGTTACTTTTCAGAAACAATTTTTAAAAAAGCATACATGAATGACGACGATATCAACATTGAAAATCGTCATATTTCAAATATAAGATATGCAGACGATACACTCCTAATTTAATATAATATTGATAAATTACAAGAAATAGTTGATCTAGTGGCCACAGTAAGCAAAGAATATGGCCTTGAAATAAATGTGAGTAAAACAAAATGGTTAAGTAAAAGGAGTGGTGTTACAGCCTTATTAAATGGTCAAATGATAAACAAAATTCCTAAATTTCAGTATGCCGGAACCTGGTCTAACGACGAAACCGATCAATCGATCGAGATACGATCATGCACAGAAAAAGGAAAGAAAACCTTTCGAAAAATCTGATGACCCGTTATGTATGGCCGGTACTACTTTACGGTATGGAAAGTTGGGTTTTCACATTCACGCTCAAAAAAAAAAAGATCAAAATACTGGAAATGTATATAAATCGGCGCATTTTGAAGATTTCACACTGACACCATACTATCAATATAGATGTGTTGCAAAAAATGTCGAAACAAATTGAACTGTTAACTATACGCTCCAGAAAAATAAAATATTACGGTCATATAAGTAGACATTCAGAAAGGTATTATTTATTCCAACTCGTTCACGTCATCGAAGGACATCGGAAGCCAGGGTGTAGAAAAATGTCATGGATAACTGATATGTGCCGATGGTGCAACAAGACATCTGCAGAGTTGGCAGAGGTGTCCAAGGACAAACACGGAAACAGTATGTTGATCGCTAAATATCCGGTCGGAGATGACTTAAAAAGATAAAGAAGAACTTCTTCGAAAAATAAAATTATATATATATACTATATATATATATATATATATATATATATATATTTATAGTATACGTGTGTGTGCATTATGCGTCTATATGTGTGTGTGTGTGATGCGTACTGTATTAAACAAATATAAATAAATAATAACTTCAAAAAAGTTATTATGTCATGAATGATAAATACACACATGCTTATATATAATATATAAGTGTGTGTGTGTGTTGTTGCTGTAACGTAAATAAAATTTGAGTCCTCGTTCTGGTTTAATACTGTAAAAAATATTACCGAGAAGGGTATTATTAAATAAAAAGAGGAAATCTCTGACTTTTTACAAGCTGATTATTGTAAAGGGAAGGTTTTAATGTGGTGCATTGCACCCTTATTTCTATATAATTTAATTAAGATTACCCTATTATAGTGAAGGTCGAAGGTAACGCGGTAATTGATGGATAAGGTAATTAATCAAAAATATAAATTATATATAGAACCGAAAAAGCAGGATACTTGAACGGAACAGCAGAAGACAGTGTTATATGTGTATATATATATATATATATATATATATATATGTGTGTGTGTGTGTGTGTGTGTGTATATACACACACACACTAGACACACACAAATATATATACCGGAGACACACACACACATATGTATATATATATATATACGTATATATTACATTTTACATTTTAAAAACGTTATAACTTTTACAAATTAAAATCAGTCTGGAAACACGGTGTGCACGGCTGAAAAGAGAAGAAGATGCCGTTTAATATTGTTTACCCTGGTTTAAAAATAACGTCATAATTATGCGCATCTTTTGTAACTGATTTTTGAAATTTTGAAAACATTTTTTCAACATTCCTTTACCGATTGCTACAATTTCATAACGAATCTCCTCCTCATTTTCTAATTTTCAAGGACTTTCGTAAAAAAGAAAAAAAAAACTTTTTTATTCAAAGTCCATCGCAGGAAAAAAAATCACACGCATTCATATTTAGTAATCGTGGAGTAGGCTATAAAATAATACCGTTTTTGGAAATCATTGGGTTTCTCCAAACATCTCGTCTAAAACTTCCATCATGGCGTTCTTAGAAACACCATCTTTTCGAAAATAAATTTTACTGAACATTCTTTTACGTTTTGCACGAAATCTTTCAACATTTTGTGTGACGAGCCGAACTTATCCTGTTCGAAGAAGCGAGGCTCTTTGAAATTCCATGAGAACTTAATGTACACCAACGGTGGGCAACGCCCGGCCCGCGGGCCAATTACGGCCCGTTTAAAATTTCTATCCGGCCCACGGATCTTTAAACGAAATTATAAAAAAAAGACGTTTTCAAATTTAATTCGTCTATTTTAAATTGAATATTAAACGTATTGCGTATTCAATAACTTTGTAATTAAAACTATAACATTCATTTAAAAGTTAATTTCACTTCAAATGTCTCCACTTATAACCGTTTCGCTTGCGCAGTATATTATCTTCTATCTGTGTGTATGGTGGAATGCGAAAATCTAACGTCTTAATAATTTGTCATTCTGTCGTCTTTATGAGCACTGGCGGTTTGTTCAATATTTTGCGTTTATCGTTGAGTGTATACACGATGGTTGTTACGTTTGTCGCTGAATTAGCTTCGATAAGCAAAATTCCTTGTCACCTTTTTTTTTCTTCAAATCGTCAATCGCGTTGTACGGCCGTAGCAGAAAATTAACTTTTGTACTATTTTAAATAAGAAAAAGTAGTTTATAATAACTGAGTGAGCTGTTGCAGAGTCAAAAAAGATCTATTTGAAAATTGGCATTTATTTATTTAATAACAAAAATTACTTTCATAATTTCAATAGCAATATTCATAAATATTTATTCGCTTTTTAAAGTAAAATGGCATCGATCAATTGCGTAATAAGAGACTTCGAGAATAGATTTTTTCAAGATAAATGTGAAAATTACGATATTTTTGTCGGAACATATTGGAAAACCGTTTAATCTGCAACGAAACTATTAGTGTAAAAAAAGACTTCAATATAAAGAGACACTACCAAATGAAACATGCAAGTTATGACAAATATAAGGGTATCGAAAAAACGAACTTAAAAACAATCTTTGAAATATCAACAAAATCTCATTGTGGGTATTAACGGAGAAAATGAAAATAATACTAATAGCTAGTTATTTGTATATGGTACGGCATCGCCAAAAGTGATACATAAATTAGATGTAATACAAAATCTGGTACTTCGTATTCTGTACCAGTATCAAGCCTACACGCCGAAACTAGTATAACAACACTCAAAGATCGAAGAATCCTGTTAGCATTGAAATGTTATTTCGAATTGGGTAGGAAAAAAACCATCCAAAACTACTACAAAACCTTTTATTCAAACTTAGAAAACAAATACAGTAAAAATAACGAACGATTTGGATTACAACCATTTCATACGGTACCTTAATTTAACAACGGTTGATTGTACTACACACAAGCATCCTCGTACATGGCGGAAGCCAACTTCACAGACTACAAATCCCGGTCAACGGATAAGCAATTAAAATTCGCGATAAATCTTGTTCGACAAGATTCGTGGTCGAGATTAACAGAGAACAAATTACGGAGGATCAAACCGCGAATAGAACAGTGGACGACGTCGTACCGAGCAAACAGACACGAAGATTTGAGCCAGATAGGTTAACGCACGGGCCACTAATCGAGGAGAATGCGTCTTTAGTGACATGCAAGTTTTGTCAAGGCGCTTTAAAACATGTCATTAGAGAATGTCCGAAATTCGAACGACAACGTAATCAGTCGCCAATAACCGGACTAGATTGAAGTGAAGCACTACAATGAAGATGCAATAGAGCGAGTAAAATATACTTTCTAAAAATAACCGATTTAAAAAAAAATTATTATAAACTAAACAAATATAGCTAAAAGGGGTTCTTCTAATGGTGTTTTATTCTCTTCAATTTCATCGCGCGATGTCATTCATTTTACACAGTCTGATCATAAAAAACTCTGGGAACAGACATATATGGAGTGCATACAGCGGTCGCCTCTTACTGCGTACTATCAGCTGCAGCCGTCTCTCCCTAGGTTCCCATGGTTCTACGTTTTCAAAAACATTAAGCGGAGAGGAATTTTGCTTATCAGCAGATTGCGGTTTGGGCATTGCTTGTTGCCGGACCGCCTGTTCATTATGCAGCTTAGAGAAAATCCGTATTGTCCTCTTCATGCTGGTCGTGTAGTCTGCAACCCTGATCACGTGTTCTTCGAATGTCCTTCATTAACAGTATTACGCTCTGAACTGTATCTCAAATTACTGTACGCATCTCGTGATGGTCCTCCTTATAACGTAATGTCCCTTCTGCATGTTGAGAATCTAGGTTTGTTCCCGGACATAACGACTTTTCTCGAGAAGTTGTCCGAGTTCATAAAAATATGAGTTAGTGATTATTACGGCACCACGTTGGGTAAGCTGTAAAGGCATTCCCATAAAAAAAAAAAAAAAAAAAAAAGTATTATAAGTAGTAAATTATTGTATCTAATTTCCGTGGACGCAAAAGACCTTTGTAGTCGAGTGTCCAAAAATAAAAATATAATAATAATAGTTACACTGTTGCTTTACAAATAACAAAAAACATTAAAACCTTACTCAGATAGAGAGTTCCTTAAAAAATATATGTCTGAAGTTGTGGGTTTACTCACGCTAGAAAAGAAGACAATTATCGATTCAATTTCTTTATCGCGGCGAACTATAACGAGACGTGTAAATTTAATATCTATTTTGCCCATCTTTTATATATATATATATATATATATATATATATATATATATATATATATATACATATAATCAAATTTCAAGCGCATGTATTAGAAACATAACACATTGAACATTGCCAGCAATAACGGCAATTTTTAATTTAAAACGAAAAATTAATATATCTAATTAGACAAAAAAGTACGCATTCCAGTATTTACCGAATAATATATATATATATATATATATTCCTATGAAGAAGGAAACAAATGAAGGTCAGACACATAATGCGTTACTATATCGTGCTTTACTAAGAACCTCGTTCTTTTCTTGTAACTAAATAACCATGGTCTTCCAAACTTTGTTCTTAATCTCCCTATACGTTATCTGCATTATTCGTTTTATTACATCCATCCACATTGTCCTAAGTCTTCCCCTATTTCTTCTTCCGTCCAATTTTCTCTCGATTACGACCGTCATAAAGTCGTTATTATAACGCCAGTATGTATCCCAGAAGCCTATCTCATATTTATGTAATATTGATCAAAAGGAATATGTAATTTGAAGGTGGTTTTTCGTTGCCTTCCATATCGTTTTAGAATAGCTACCCCTAACATAAGGAACCTGAAGCCGTACAATATGGAACAGACGCTTCTGAATTAATGAGTTACCAACAGAAATAATAGAAGATAAAATTAGTTGAACTAATCGAGAGGATTTACACATTGTGGAAGATGAAACTATTAAGAAGTAAAAAACAAATTTAAAAAAAAAAAAACTAATTTGACGAATTTGACGAATTTGACTAGTTTCGACGAATCAACCGATAGATTGATAGTGCGTAATTACATAATGAGTAGACAAATAGGTATAGATGGACATATATAGGTATTTACCAATTATCATAAGTTTCAAACAATTCGTCCACCGCACCTATGAATTTCTTTCGGGGGGGGGACGCCGAGTAATGAGTCAATACGTAAAAGAAAAACATTACGTTTAGAATGTATAATATAAATATCTGTTTCTTTTTCATCTTTTGATTTTTCTGTATATATATATATATATATATATATATATATATATGTGTGTGTGTGTTTACATGCGCGTACACATTCAATAAAACGAAATTTTGTGGTTGATGAAACACTTTGATGTTATAGTGTTATATTATTTCAATGGTTTTTACTGTTTATTCTTTTTTGTTATTATTTCTAAGAATATATAATATAAATATCTGGGTTTTTTCACCTTTCATTTTTCTGGAGTCATATATATATATATGGTGTGTGTGTGTGTGTGTGTGTGTGCGTGCGTGCGCGTACACATGCAATAAAACGAAATGTAATGGTTGATGAAACACTTTAATGTTATATTGTTACATTATTTTAATGGTTTTTACTGTTTATTCTTTTTCATTATTATTATTTCTAATGTTATAACTATTTGTATTATTGTTGATTATTATTATTGTTATTATTATTTACTATAGTATGTACGTACAAATATATATATACATATATATATTTATATATAACGTACAAATAAGGTAAATTAAAGGGGACAGCTAATCAACTTATAAAAATTACAAATGATGCTCTTGCAATATTTACTATAACTAGTCTTTAATTGTACTCCTCATTAAAAGGTCGCTTTTGAATAAAAATGCAAGCCTTATAACAATATAATAAAGCGCATTTTTTTTTTTTGTTTTAACGCTGTTATACGAGGAAATGATTATTATTTGAACATCGACAAATAGCGAAACGTAAAAAAAAAGTCATGTATTTTAAGTTATACATTATAAGATAAAATTATAAATTTTATGGGTATGTGTATTATACAATACAGTTGCTTCTTTAGGCGAACTGTAGATAATTTTTAACGTATTAGTATAAATATTTTTAAAATTAAGACATTTTACTACAACTTTAGAAAATAAACAATTTTATTAGCATTAAAATTTCGATCTCCATTAACTGATCTGGTGATTTGAAAGGGTTATTAACAACGCTGGAAATATTTATAAGCGGCCAGTACGAAACTTTAACGACAGCAACGCAATTATCTACACTCGTAATGAGCGGCATTTATTCGAAATACAATGTCTCTTAAACATGTCTCATATTAAGAATCATATACTAAATTTAACTTCTGCAATAACTAGTCTCCACGATAATCATTTAATTTCTACCATAGGTAATTACGATTCTAGGCAACTCTTCAATTAATGTACAGTAAATATCAACATAGGAGGCTCAAACATAACCTTTTGTGACGTTATATGATGTTACGATTTATTATTTCTTCTATATTTACTTACTGCGTATCGTATCATTTTTTGTTTTGTTTTATTATTACTACTACCATAACTTTTTATTTTTTATGTTTTTTTTAAATTATTTTTTTTGTCGTCATTATAAGTATAAATGTTTCTTCTATTTGTACTGTTGTACGGCGAGCCATGCTGGGCGTTACGTAATTATTATTTAAAATTTTTGGTTTTTGACTTTCTCTGTAAATTATGTTGAATTATACGTTGTTGTTGTTGTAATTTTAACGTTTTCGGTCACAATGTCCTTTATTTGGTGTATATATATAGACTTTTAAAATGTATATTTCGACGTAGAATATTTAAATTACAAAAATATTTATATAACGTATTAATAATTATATAGAATTATGTAAAAAAAAAAAAAACGTATTATACTCAAGATATTACTTTAGATTTTCACCACCTCGAGTCATTTTCTGTAGTTATTTCATAAAAAATTTTTTTTTAATTAACTAGTGAGGCAAATATATTTGAAAATTTGTAATAAGTTACGCTGGGGTCTAGTGTTCTTAAAAAGTACAAGATGTGTATAAGTGCGGAGTAGCTTTGAACAGAAAAAAACACATCTGCGCCTCAGAGCACAGGGAAAAAGTGAAGCTTAAAGACGTTTTAACTAAATTCGCTACAGTTTTTTTGTATACTCACTCACACACACACACACACACACACACACACACACGTACATATATATGTATATATATGTGTGTATATATATGTATATATATATATATATATACATATATATATATATATACATATATATACATATATATATGTATATATATATATATATAAGAAAAGACTACCTATGTGCATAAGCCAACGCGCCTAACTCTAGAAAACGTGGTTTGAACGACCAGTGTTCGTAGTGCAGGTACACATATATATATATATATATATATATATATATATATATATATATATATCCGTCTGTTATTTCGTTGACACACCTAACCAACAAACCGTAAACGGGTGTTGGTATATATATATATATATGTGCGTGTGTATGTATATATGTGTATATATATAAATATATTCCGTCCATATGTGGATGGGCAATACGGGTTCATCGGGAAAACCCGGTACAAAGACGTTGTTCGACGTCGCTTCTTCGTCGTGAACGTGAATCAAGAAAAAACATTCCAAGTTCTGCTGAAGATGTTTACTACCAGTACCAACACATTATTGCATTATGTGGTATTACGTATAACAAATTAGAAGCAAAACCTGCTCAACCGACACCGCCGCACCCCAACAGTCCAGTTTGCAAATAGTTACCATCAAAAATTGTTAAAATTTGAAACAATCGTAACCGCTTATATTTATCTTCGAATTTTTGAAATTTCAACTCCATTATTTATGTACCTCCAGAGTTCAGGACTCGATTTCATGAAATGATTTTGTTCGGCATTTTAAAGAGAAAATGTGTTCAGTCGAGAATACAAGAAAGTTCGGAACATTTCGAAAAAATCTGCTGAAAGCATGAATGTAACGTTTGAGGGAAAAAAACTTCGATGCGGACATTTCTGCCGAGACAGAATTTTCGGTAAAAAGAATTCCAAAAAGGAAAAAAAGATCCGACGAATCGCCTTCACACACAATGATGAAGTTACTTATGAAGATTTAGTACGAGATGCAAATCGGAAATATGAAATGGGGAGACTCACAACTCAGTATTGGATACTGCGGTGGCAAAAGTAAACGAACGTTTTCATGAGGAAATGTACCGAAGCTTCGCTTATCCAAGAAATTAGTGAAGAAACATTACCTCTTAACGGTTTTAAAAAATTGAGTGAATTACACACCAAATTTGACAGCGAACTCCTCAAAATTTGAAAAAATAATTAATCCCATTTTGTTCAAAACTGGAAAAATTAAAAAAAAAAGTCTCTCAGATTTAAATGATCCTGATTTTCCGGACATAGATTCGGACTTGACTAATCAGGAAGAAGAAGATGAATCGAAATCGAACACCGAACATTTTAAACCTGAAGTATGCGGTTCCCGTTCTTCCAAATCTTACTGCAAAAATTGCATATTGGGCTGTTGAAGTATTTTAGAAAAATATAGCCCGACTTCTACCTCCTATGGAGTAATAGGTTTGTCGTATAAATATTTCGCTACACAATCCGTTACCCAAGTTGCTTGTGAAAGGAACTTATCAAAACTTCGGTTTATCAAGAACTGATTACGTAGCGCAATGTCGCAGAAGTTACTTTCTAACTTTATGCTTATGTCCGTCGAGAAAGACATTCTTGAAAAAATCAATACCGATCAAATTATTGATTTAACCGCAGCAAAATTGAAACTTTTGACGGAAAAACTCATTTTTTTTTTTTAAATAAGTATTTTTATTCTTTGCTCTTTAATTTTAAACTAAACAGTTGACGTTTTTTTTTCAAGTACCGTTGTATTTTTTCAGTAATTTTTTGGTATCTAAGTCATTCAATCATACATTGGAAAAAAAATGTTTACAAGCCAAGGTTTTTTATTGTTTTGTTTTTATTTTTGAATTTTGACCTAAAATCCGAACTTATCCCCGTCACTGTTTTAATTGTGAACTAAAATCCAAATTATTTTTTCATTATTATTTTTTTTTTTTAAAGTTGTTTTCCAATAGGTAATAGATGATTATTAATTTGTATTACATGTGGTTTTTTTTGTTGTATTTTCAAATAAATAAAAAAAAAATTTTGAAAGAAAAAATCACAAACACCCGTAATTTTTTAAAAGTACGTTCCCAAAACTGGCAGCGGTATGCGTTTTGCCCGCTTGATTGATTATGAGCCCATCCGCCACTGTATCCGGACGTTATTTCCGCTCGCTCGTTAGTTTGGAGGGTTAACTCCCCCTATATAACGCGCCAATAAAGGTTTCACTTCAAAAACACATTTCAAAATGTTTTGTGCGCGAATCTTCAACAGTGCTTAACCTAGGATGCATGAAAATATAGTAGTCCCAACAGCTATTAATTTGTGCGTATAATTCAGTGTACAAATAGTGCATTGTAACAATTGCGCTGAACTTATTTAACTTAATTTTCAAATTCAAATTCAAATTCAAATTTATTTCAAATTAAAATACGAGATTACAAAGAAAATATATATAACGTGTAAATCCCGACTATGCGCATATTGCGCGAACGCAAATAAAGATAAATTTAACATCCGTTTCATCGCACTAAAAAACGTAACGTTATATAATTCAATTAAATAATACAGTTTCTTAAAACATTCTTTAAAAAAAACAACGAAATCGATTTAGACATATAAGTAAACAACAACCAGATACCGCCAATCAAATAAACTAAGTATTAAACTATAATTACAAATCCGCAGAAATATACCTAACGCGCGAAAGTAAATATACAACATAGAAATATATACATAAATAAATACTAAAAACCGTGTATACATAAAGGCATAACAGGAAATAACTCATAATCACATAATAATTAGTAATAATAAAAAGTTGAAGTAGAACTTAATTTACAAATAAAAAAAATTTAATTTACAAAATAAAATCATCAATCTAACAATTCCAACCGAATACTTTTAAACCAGTTAGCAACTTCAATTATTATATGAAAAGCTCGTTACCTATTTACACATTACAAATGCAATTAACGACTTACGCCGTCGTTTATAATTTTTAAGATCAATTTTTAGTTGACGCGGCAAAGAGTTAAACAAAGTGGCACCCATATAAACAGCTTGGATTCGGGTATGGAATTTATTAAATTTAGGCAACTTTGCTAACTCGTGTGAGGATAACCTTGTTTTACCACCATGCAACTCAATCGAAAAAAGTTTAAAATTTTTAAAAACGAAAACAAGTAATTGTACTTCATATAATTCACGAACGGTGAGATGACGAGTTTTCCAACAGGGTTGCTTATCATTACCAATGGTGTTAAATAACATGTTTTGAAGTGATTGTATGACATTCATATATACCTTTCCAGCTCCACCCCAATGCATAAGTCCATAGCACAAAACTGGTTGGTACAAAGAAGTATACAGACGAAATAACTGTGTAGATGAAAAAAATTGCTTCAGATAATAAAAAAGATAATTTAATTTTCTTAATTTTTTAGAAAGGAACTCGGTATGTTTATGCCAAGTTAATTTGCAATCAAGAACCACCCCGAGATACTTAATTTCATAAACACGTTCAAGTACCACATTATTGATATTTATATTAAAAGTGTTTTCAATGTAATAAGGCTGGTACGTATAAATCATATATTTAGTTTTATTCAAATTCAAGATTAACTTGTTTTTATTTAACCATGTACAAATAGAATACACATCACTTTGAACCAAAGACTCTAATACAGAGGGAAACCGAGAATTATGCACCAAGACAGTATCATCCGCATAACTAAATATTCTCCCTCCAATATTTATATTACACAAGTCATTTATGTATATCAAAAACAAAATAGGACCTAATATACTTCCCTGTGGAACCCCAAAATACTGAACTGTACTGTGGCTATATACACCATTTATCTTAGTAACATACTTTCTATTAGTTAGGTATGATCTAAACCAATTATGAATAAAGCCCCTAATGCCACATGTATATAACTTACGTAAAAGAATATTATGATCTACCACATCAAACGCTTTACGTAAATCAAAATAGACCGCTGCTACGGAGCGACCAGCCTCTAACGATTCTGAAATATAAGAGATATGATGGAAAAGTGCCTCATTGGAACCTCTGTGTGGGAGGAAACCAAATTGATTATCACTAAAAAAATTATATTTTCTCAAAAAAGATAATATTAACTCTTTCACACATTTTTCAAAAATTTCAGAAATAGTAGGTAATATACAGATCGGTCTATAATTTGAAACGTCACTTTTGTTACCAGATTTATACACAGGAGTAATAATACCTGATTTTAATGCTTCAGGAAATATCCCCACGTTTAACGATTCATTAAATAAGTAAGTTAAAGGCTGAATAAAGAAATTAATATTCTCGCGAATTAACGAAATAGATAAACCATCCGAACCAAAAGAGGGTTTGTTTGGCAGGGATAAAACTGCATTTTTTATGTCGGTAGAGGTGAAACTATCAAACACAAACGAATTAGTAATGCAACCAATGGAAATATTATACCATACTCGTTTATTTAATATAATTTTGTATTTTTTTCTTCTCTTCTTTACTTTCTTTTACTCTTATTTCCTTTCATTTCCTTTTTCTTTTCCTCTTAATTTATATTTATTCACTTTACGATTATTTAAAGGATCAAGGTGTGACCACATACCATCCATGAAATTGTCCGTTTTAGATTTGAACTAGGGTAAAGAATTTTAAAACTTTATTACTTTTTCTACAAACATAAGTAAAGCGATATGATTTTTCTGTGGGTGATTTGTATAATGGGTTGACAATTGCCAATTTTGAAAGTTCCTCGCACGGAAGTAAAGGTTGGACGATACTCAAAAATGAAATGTTTCACGTCATTGTTTATATTAGAGCGCATACTGAGGCATCAACAGGTTTAAACCTAAACAAATAGAATTGAAATATTAAACAAATTATCAAGAATCATATAATCTTCACACTCTAATTTCCGGATATTACAACCAACCCGAACGAAAAAAAAGAAAAAAAAAATTGGAATAAAAGTAAGTTTAGATCGAGCCTTGAAAAATTCTTGCAGAACTTCGAAATAAGTAATAACCCATGTCCCATTATAGAGAATAATCATGTATGTTACGTATATACCATTTTCCCATTTGACATTCATTCCATGTAAAATTTTAATTTTTTGTTCAACATTTTCCACACACACACATACACATATATATATATATATATATATATATATATATATATATATATATATATATAATATACATTTATATATAGATATTTCTTTCTGTGTTTGAGTTTCTCAAAATAAACATAGTTACGTTACATCGGTTTTCAAACTGATTTTTCGCTATTTTCACAAAATATTAATTCGATAAAATAAACATAGCAGTCAGGAAAAAGAACAAAGCAAAATTCGCTTTTACCGAAACCCGAATACGGTCCCCCTGCATAAACTGCTACTAGTATTATCACTATTACTATTATTATCATTATTATTATTATTATTATTATTATTAATATAAAGTAAATAAATAAATGTTTATTTTGTTTTCGATTTAATAGGTTACACGTCGAAAGTTAACGTTTTCATGATTGACAAAAATGTATAATGCAAATTCCTCCGGATTGACGTAATCAAATTAAAAACGAATTTAAAAATTTAACTCACAATTTTCACCCTCTCGTGCACGTAATGTGCATATATTGGATGTCAATCTCTCTCGCATTTCCCATTACTCGCTATTTCTTTCTTCATATATTTATCTTTACAACTAACTCTCATCATATAGAAACCTTATACACACATATATATATATATATATATATATATATAATAATAATAATCATCATCATCATAATAAACCGAACAAAGTATAACACAATCACTAAAAGTTTTTAATCGCGAAGCTTTTCGACAGTTACGTCATTTTCAAGCACGCACCAAAATTATTACAACTTTTTTTTAATATATGAATTAGCAGAAATGTTTATATAACGACAACTTAAAATTTGATATACATAATTTCACTAGCAACACGTAATTTCAATTTTAGATTTATTTACAATAAATTTTATTTATAAAACAGATTTTGAAAAATTCTTCATCAAAATTGATAAATATCTCCAATAAAAAAAGATGTAATAATTATTGTGTGTGCTTGAAAATGACGTAACTGTCGAAAAGCTTCGCGATTAAAAACTTTTATTGATTGTGTTATATTTTGTTCGGTTTATTATTAATTAATAAAATCACTACTCTCCAATATATTCAACATTTTATATATCTATATATATCTGTGTGTGTGTGTTTGTATGTATATGCATATATAAGTATATATATGTTCATATATAATTAAAATCAGAAAGAACACAGATGTAATCCAAACCAGTCGCCCCTCACAAATCCCTCGTCTTCCTCTACCATATTTAAATGTTACGTCTGGGAGAAAGATAATTAAGAACTGTTAAAAGGATGACATAGGAACGCCGCTAAATCCAATAATTAAACTTAGATTTATTGTATAAGGAAATTTCGGTGGTTACAATAAATTATCCTGCTTATACGTATGAACGTACAACATATATATATATATATATATATATATATATAAAATGTACATATACAACAAACCGATAATTAATGTAAAATAAGTTTTAATCACGTGTGTGTATTACTAAGTATAATATAGCAAATTAGTCTCAAAAACAGCCACTTTTACGTAATAAGCAAAGTCGAAAATACATGGTAGATTATATTCAAAATAAGTAATAGTTACATTAAAATATGTATATATGTATTAACATTTTTTGCATATTAACGACGACGAGTTTTGAATACGATCGTGATAATCTTGAGAATTCACCAGCACAAATCGAATTTTTGTTGGAAATCAAATTTTAAAATTTCGAGATTTCTTAACAAGACTGCTTCTCGATAAATACAACGCTGTGGTTCTTTGTTCCTTGTAGGTAGAGCTAGACGAAAACGTTAGCGTATAGGGTTCTCGTCCAGATTATTATTCAAAAGGAATCCATCATATATACATATATCGTAGTAGTAATACTTTAGCGTTCTGCTAGCGAGACACGAATTTAATTTGAAACTGGAATTTTTCATTGTAAAATAAACTCTATCCATCCAATTGATCAGTTAATAAGTATCAGCGCGCGCGCACATAAAATTCTCGGGCTTATTTTAGATTTCTACCGCTGGATACAACCGTAAAATTACTTATCGATTTCAAGAAAACCCCGAAATAAAATAAACATTTTAAATTATATATTAACGAAATAAACTAATTTTAAACAACTTTAAACTAATTAATTTTAAATACTTTTAAACGAACTTTAGGAGGACTAAAATAGAACGAAGACGCGAAGATACGCTCGAAACATATTAAATAAAATTAAATTATACGCCTAAATCGACGATATGTTTATACGAAAAAAATTTCTTTCGGGTATAATTAAAAAAATTATATACATAAATAAACCACGCGTTAAAAAATAATTTTTATTTTCGAAAATCTTTTTAAATTTTTACGCGGCCGCTCTGTTTGTTGTTCTATTAAGTTAGGCGATTTTTATTTATACTCGAATTTTGCACGAAAATATTCGAATAATAATCCGAAAATAATCCTGTAGCTGTCTTATTACCGACGCATATCATCTCACCGTGACCGTTTTCTTCTCCCTAGCTTCCGATGTCAATGACATCATTCGGAACAATTTAATAATACATCTTTAAATGTCTATTTATATGACCGTAATATTACAATTTTCCGACTCCACTTGTTTCGACATTTTTCGGAGCGCGTCTGTATTGGTAACAATACGGTCTCTATATAAAGTCATCAAAATACGCGGATGTATATACATTTCCGGCGCTTCGAACTTCTTTTCAAGCGTGCGCATGTGAGAATCCATCAATACCGTACAATATTACCGACTATATAATTATAACGTCGCATCGGGCATAGTCTTGGCTGCAAGTTTTTTCAAGGTCATCAAATTTTTCATATTTCAAAAAGGTCCTCCTCGCTTTTTCTACACGAGATTCTCGTCCGATTGATCGGTTTCCTCAGAGATACTGTGAAATTTTGGCAAATCTGTCTACGACTTAAACATTTTAGTTTTTCTATACGACTCTGGCGAACACTTTTTCAAAATTTTTAGTCGGATTCCCTATAAAAACAGAACAACTTTTTAAAAATTTCTTGGCGTTCATTTTCGTATAAATCGGTAGAAGAAGAAAAAGCTCCTTTATTTCATTAATTAACCTACTTTTTACAGAATTATTGGCCAAGTACCACTTTTAAAATCGGCAAAAAAACCATTTAACTTAATAATAAAATATTAATTTTTAATATTTAGTATAAATCCGATTAAAAAGAAACAAAGGAAAATACGGCAAAATAAAAAACCCTGCAAAGATGAGAGAAGAAAAAATACAATAAAAATACTTAACTCATAAATCGGGTAATTACAATTTACAATCGATACTTATATTAATAAATCGCGTAATAAAATAATATTTAATCGAAATAAAAATAAATAATTTTTATAAACATTTAAATATACGGCACTTATAGTTAGCATATCGTACACAGAGATGTGTCATATCGTAGTTAAACTGATATGAATTTATTGCGACGGACAGAAAAATTATCGAAGAAATTATTGCAAAATAATAAATTGATCGATAAACGATATAGCTTTGTTTGCTCGTGTAAATATGACATTTTTGTATTACGGGTAACATTTAATATAATCTTACAACAATAATTTTGAACCGTCTGAAGCTTTTTATACGTACTATTATCAAACCTATATAGGATGATCATAAGTTAATCTTGTAACAGTTCCGTACAATAATTTTTTATTTAATCCAGTAAAGCCTGATTTTCTGTTGAATATTGGGAAAAGCTTTGTGGGCTTTGTCTATCGTATATTTAATATGTAATGATCTTCTGTCAAGAACTACACGTAAGTAACGAACTTTTTTGATTTGTTTGGAATTAATATTTATTTCAGGCAGAAGTAAAAATAATTGCTTCGGATCTACATGCATTTAGTCGCAATTTTCATGTAATATTTAACTCTTTGTACAAGTATAATTATCTAGGTCATCGGCATATGCAGAGTCGTCATTATCTTCATTCGAAAATAATAAAAAAAAAAAAACATATAAAGTTGTATAAAAAGGTCGTTGTTACATTAAACTCGTTTGCGTGCGTTTTTTAACCTCACAGTGCGTTCAGTCACGCATTATATACAGTTGCGTTATTTCCGCCCAAACGACGAAAACCGCAATCAAATGAAATATATGACGATAAGATCGTTATTCAAATGCGTCGTGACGTGTTAATGTTTCATTTGGTCGAAAATAGAAACGCATTTCTTTTTTCGATATTTATCAACTTTCAGATTTAGTACGTGCCATGCAACAGTAAATTTTAATATTTACCTGGAAGGCCCTCCACCTTCCCCGAGCCGGTGTTCCTCAACGCCGGGACAAGTCCCGTTAAGTTTATACCACCGACCCGTTCCTTCCAGAGACCGTCAAGACGACTTCCAGCCCGATGTATTCGGTGGCGCGAGTGAGCACCGTCTAACTCTTTACCTACCGGCATGTTCCCCGGGTCCGAAGTCCGGGCCGGTAAAAACGATTACAATCGTTTAGTGAAACTCGAGAGACCGAGCTACTGTCCCCCAACGAGAAGCGCAAGTGCGACTCGTCAGGTACTAGACGAGTTCATCTCGGGTATCGAGTTTGCGGCCCCATAGGGCTGTACAGCGCAAACTTCGTTTCCGCTTTCTAGCGCTATTCTATAAAGAATGCGCACAAGCTGTTGGCCGGTAGACCAGGTAGATTTCTGACGGAAGAAATCTGTCCAGCTCTCGGCCGGCACGACCATAATTTGACGATACCGACCGAATGCATTTTCCCTGGCCGAAGTTGCTCGACGGCAAGTTCCTCTAGGCACATCTGTTAGTGCGTTCAACAAGTGGGAGACCGTGCACGCACCGGCACCGCACACGCACTGCCGAGGCGTTTCCCGCAGGGAGAAACGTTGCTCGTAGCACGCGAACGGGCCGTACCGCGTACCGAAACATGTCAGCGCCCGGAAGGGCACAAACCATTCGCATGTTTTCCGGTCGACCACATTAGGCAGTAAGGACTTGGCGGCACCGTCATATTCCACCCAAGCCCTTTGCCATCTCGCGAAAGCGACGTTGTATACTTTATTACGCAGGGACCTGCTTATTTTGCGGCCCTTTGTAAAGACGCCAGCGCTAGCAAACTCAGCGTGCATGCGTTTACTTATTATCGACGCGCACACCAAGCTACTAATTGCTCTCGATCCACGAGCCGTTATCCTATCCCGATCGTCAAGGGTTATACTCATACTCGCCGACGATAAATCATCGAGCGTGCAGAATACTTCCCTCTCCCAGGTAACCCGAGCATCGTACCTTAATGCGAACATTACAGCGCGACAGTATACTTCTAGCTCTAGCGGGAGTACTCCCGCCAGAGCGATCAAAGCAACCGTCGGGGCTGTTCGGTACGCTCGAGTCATTGCAATAAGGGCTGGCCTTTGTGCGCTTCGTATAAGGTCAACTAGCTTGACATTAGTGACCCTATGAACCCATACCGATGCACCATATGTAACAATCGGTATAACTATCGCTTTGTACAAAAGCTTCGCCGGAGCGTGCGGGATCCCCCACTCAGCCCGTGCTACTCGGGCTATTCCATGGTACGCCGATACTGCTTTCGCAACAACGTCGCGTAAGTGACCCGAGAAGCTTCCGCTAGAATCTAGCGTAACTCCCAGGTACTTCGTAGACGTTGCCCAGCGTAATGGTTTGTTCCCTAATCTTACTGCCGGTTGACGTTCTAATTTCCCTTTAAGGGTCATATACGTCGTTTTCCCGGCAGAAAAGACCATGCCTGAGTGGTCGGCCCACGTTGATAAAATCGCCGTGACCTCCCGACTCAGTAGCTCCAAACGCTTCCGACTGTCACCGGCAACGAGTACGGCTACGTCGTCAGCGTACGCTACCACTTTTGTCTCCTCAGGCCAATTGGATTTGAGGAGCGGGTTAATGAAAACTCGCCAAAGGATGGGTCCTACAACGCTTCCCTGGGGGCAGCCCTGAGTTAAGGTCTTCTCAACCGAAGTTGTGGAAGCCTTAAGGACCGCAGTTCTTCCCCGGAAGTAGTCTTCCAGCATTTCAATTAAATAACTGGAGACTTCGTGCCATGCAACAGTAAGAAAAGAAAGTATTTTCCATTTTAAAATAAGCTTTTCCATATCTATTTTAAATTTTGAAAACACGACCCTTCTCCAAAATTCCCACTTGATCCTCTTCGTCGTCTTACAGCCACTCTAAATAATTTCAATATTAATTATAATATACACTAACCAGCCCAATCGCATTGATGATCCCATTGATTCTTGTTCTACATACGTTGCAGAACTATAATTCTTCCGTCTTCAACGTTTATAAACCCTCGTGATATCAAAGCACTAATATTGTAACGGACTTATCGCCGCTGTATTAGGTCGCAAGAATACGAGATCAAAAAAATCTTCTTATTAATCGCGTACAATTCACGCTTTACCAACTACAGAATACAGATACCGTATAGTCTTTGGATTCTAGATAATAAGGAAAAGGGAACGAAGCGTGTATATGGAAGTTCGTTCAATACTCTATAACACCCCGCCATTTCCAGTTTTAAGCCGTTAAATACTTCATTAAACAGAAGTGTCATACCGACATAATTTCCTTCTTACTATTAAACTCGATGTCTCCGGAAATTAGCCGCTAACTTTTCCAACTATATAAAACTAGACACAGGCTCAGCTTTGTCTACACAGCACTCTTTCATGACCATATCTACTACAACGTGTCCATCCCCCCGCTTTTTGCTCATTTTGACTATTCCCTAACCCCTTTCTTATTCGCCATATTTTACTTATTGACCTCATATCCGTCCGCATACCTTATCAGGTTTTCTCTCCAATAGTACTTCAACTGTTCTCTTAATTATACAATTCCTTTCCTCCTCATACCTCATTTACTACACCTAACAGCTAAGTCATCAGTTCCGTAATAGCATCTCGGAAATTACACGCGACACTATAAAAAATAAATAAATATAAAATTTTATTACTAATCAGTATTTTATTAACTAGCAATATTACTTCGTATTGCAAAGTCCTACGTACGACCAATAGACGAAAAAAACAAGTCAGTTAGGCGCTTATACGTCAGTTGAAATTTCTTGCAGTAACTGTACTTAAAACGTTTCGGTTTGTTTTCATATGCGTGCTGGGTCACACGCGCAATACTAAAAAACGCACAGGGACGCAATGTAACTACGTCGATTAGCACGGTGACAGGCAACGCCGACAATATCTTAAAAAAAAAATCCAAATAAGTCCGAAGCGCGATTATAAAATTATCATCTACATGTATACAAAAATCGTCGGCATAGCCTAGCGGCTAGAGCATGGACTTCTATACCGAATCAACGGAGCAAAAATATCATCATTTGAAAATAAAAATATAAATAATCTTAATATTATTATCTCGTGAAATGCAACGGCAAAATACCACACAAAACACCGTATGCGAGCCAGTAATAATGCGGGGCTGCATTGTGTCGTGACAACAAAGCCATTGCAATAAGTTATTCCGAAGTCTATCTACGGCCATATTAAGATTGCTCTGTACGCTACTTACACCGTACAATAAAATATGTATACGTAAGTTAAGTAGTTTCCTACCTCCGATACGGAGACCGCACTTAATGATGAACGATTGCAATAAGTTATCCCGAAGTCTATCTACGGCCATATTAAGATTGCTTTGTACGCTACTTGCTACTTACACCGTACAATAAAATATGTATACGTAAGTTAAGTAGTTTCCTACCTCCGATACGGAGACCGCACTTAATGATGAACGATTGCAATAAGTTATCCCGAAGTCTATCTACGACCATATTAAGATTGCTTTGCACGCTACTTGCTACTTACACCGTACAATAAAATATGTATACGTAAGTTAAGTAGTTTCCTACCTCCGATACGGAGACCGCACTTAATGATGAACGATTGCAATAAGTTATCCCGAAGTCTATCTACGGCCATATTAAGATTGCTTCGTACGCTACTTGCTACTTACACCGTACAATAAAATATGTATACGTAAGTTAAGTAGTTTCCTACCTCCGACACGGAGTCCGTATTTAATGATGACGATATTTATACGCGATAAATCGAAAAAAAGAAATCTGTAAAATGTAAACGCAACCCACAATTCTAAATAGAACACTAACGGATTAACTAACGAGATAAATACCCGAGTATCTCGGATACAACGGCTTATACTATTGTTATCGCATTAAGCCGACCTACGTCATTAGAAATTCAGTAATTTACGATCGCGACGATCTAACTAGCAAATTCTCCGACTTTACTACCTCTATCTCTCGTGTTCTTATCAACCGAACAAGTTCGGTTAATTTCTGATCGCCGATACTACTAACCTCCGTCTCCGGATGAAGTCCGCGATTGACTACATCACAAATCCTCTATACGCGAATTCTCTGTCTGTCTTCTCGTAAATTAGTTCTTTCGCTGTAGTCTTCTAACCGATTACGGTCAGATTTATTAAAAACCGATAAATTTATTACGCGAGATTAAATAATAATATTTACGAATTAAGTACCTTTCTCCGTCGTCGTTGAAAGCGAAATCGCCCAGAAGCAAATCCCGCAACGTATACCGATATCTACCTTCCGCGATGAATAGATCCGACCGTTGGGAGGTCATCGTACCTGCTAATCCGAGCCGATGTTCAAGCGAATATTTTTATCATCGTAGAACGGAAGCAATTTTTCGAAATTAACATAACGATTCGTCCTGTAGAATTACGTTATAAATTCTCGAAAAATTGTCAAGAATTTCATTCCGGTCGAAAACGAAAAATTAAAAAAAAAAAAAACGATTATTTATAATTTATAATCTTTCTTTTAATAAGAACTTCACCTGTGCAAGAATTTAATTTTTTTTAAAAAAAAACTGCACACCACTGGGTAGTTATAATTATTATATTTACGATTAATTAGTATTTTTATTTAAATTATTATTATTTATTATTATTATTAATTATTATTAATTATTATATTACGTCGTTAATTCGGATTAATTTACATACACACGACGAAAGTATGATGCACAAGCTAGACCGATAGTGTGTTGACTGAGTAACATAAAATCGAACGGACGCGATGTAAATCCGTTGCTAAGGTAACCTTATATCTTACCACCACTAACGTAATAACAACGACTACCACAAACATCGAGCAAATATATATATATATATCGTTTAGAGGGAGCAATAATTGGGGTTTCCCGGTGTAAAAGGTAAAAAGTCACAAACCGAAACACAGTGACCCCCGTTGTTGACTGTTAAAATACGGACGTTAGTCGGTCACTTACACACTAATTGACGACTAACAACCCGACTGGATGGACTGACTGATGAATAATCAGTCTGACCAGCAGCGAATTATGCATCTAACGCTACAGTACAAAAATGTAGCAGCACCGGCTCATTCTTAAGAACTTAAGAAGTAGATATAACTAATCACTCGTCTCATCGGTCTGACAGAAAAAAATAAAAATAAACAATAATTATAAATAATAAAAATATTAACACGAGACAATAATATAACTAAATAAAAAGTATAATTACCACTAATAGATAACAATAGCTAAAATATGGACTAAGTTTGCCCCTACTATGTTTCCTTCTACACGTCAAATGATTATTACTCCTTCCATTTCGATGACTACTTCTAATGCATCCAATTTTCAGAATTTGTTGGCTACCTTTTTTATCTTACAAGGAATTATTATATATATATATATATATATATATATGTATGTGTGTGTATATGCGTGTTGTAAGACGATTGTGTATTATATCCGTTATATATATATATATATATAAAAGAAGGAGAGAGGGAGTAAGACAGACAGAAAGGAAAGGAATAAGAATTAATCGTCTACGATAAAAGTGACGTCAGCGTTAGTAACTTTATTTTAGTATGTTCTTTCTAAAATACTCGAGGGTTGAAAACAGTATATATATGCACACACACACACACACACATGCATACGCGCGCGTATGTGTTTCCATGTATTTAGTGTATATGTATGTTCTATATTTAACGTAAGATATTTATCACGCGATAATCCTTAAATTTTCCCAAACAAAACGATGATTGTTCATTCTTTTTCCCCCTTTTTTTTTGTGTATGTGTGTACTGCACACTCGAAATTAACTAGCCGGATTCCTTTTGCACACCAGTGTATGCAATATACAATACCTATATGGTATATTGTCTAGCGTTTTCTGCGTTCAGGCCCCCACTTTGTCATTTCTGAAGCCGTATACACGGTATTCTGTTTATTCTAGAACATTATTAAATTATTACGACGAATTATAGGTAACAAATTTTAAAGTCAAATTTAAAATTAACGGTTTGTCGAATAACAGAAGAAAAATATGAGCGGAATCGAAGGCTCCCTGAATGTCGACATAATTTTTTATTTTTTTCAATAAAGATATCATAAATATCTGCTGTTGGAAAGGATAGACAATCCACGATGCATTTCGGAGACGAAAACCCCGAAAGAACAATCCGGTAGAATAGAATGTTGTTTGATTCCAACCAGCAATATAGTTTTTATTTTGTAGCAACGTTTCAAGGAACTTCCCTGCGGCACGTTACCATTGAGATTGCAATTGAGTTATTAAAAGGAAGTTTACTTTTTCAACGGTAAAACTAACACAGCGAGAATATTTGGAGAAGAGTTAAGATAAATATTGAACACGATAAAGACAATTCTTTATCTGGATGATTTTGTAAAACTGGATATGTAAAATTTGATCAGTTCCCGATTTATTTCTTACAAGCTAAAGCAAGCTTTACTTCCAGCAAGGAAAAAAAAGTTACTATCACATTATCCAAATTTGATTCATGAACTACGAAGTTGACCTCTAATTCAGCCGGGAACAAAGGCAGTTAAATATTTGTCCATAAATATTTCTCTACAGTTTGTATCTGTAAACTCATTTTGAATATGTGATTGATACAAAAACATCGGAGAGTTTTACATATATTTATATATATATATATTTATATGGTAGTAGAGTGAACCTATTGAATGATAAAACATTTTACAGGATAGTTGCTAAGTTTTGAGGTTCTACGAATTTCCGGATACACTTTTTAAATGGCGGACGTTTTTTTGACGTCTATATATCTAAAAAACTTCCGATCGGCGATGGAATAATGTGGTACATAATTTGAACGTGGGACAGATAGCGTAAATTGGCCATTCATTTTTATGTTCCGGTGCTCGTGTTTCCGATCGTATTTGGTTGGATTTCTTTACCTCATTGGTTCAGCCGCTCTTTTTCAAATGACAGTTTTAATTCGTTGTTGGTTTTCATAAAATTGATGGCTGATTTCAATTTACATGTTAGCTGAATATCTAATCCTATATTGAATCAAGGTGTATGTATAAACAAAAACAACTGTGCGACCAGAACCAAACTATCCGCTATACACGGTATTAAGTTGTATTTTGTACAATTCCCGGTTTTTTACCTAGCATTATCGAACGAATTCTGTACAATACGTTCATAGGAGATAGATGGTCATTAACCTCCCTGTTCTTATTTGCGAGAAAAAATTTCCCAACGCGTAATTATTCAGACGATGAGTTAATTTCCATCATATATTTTTTTTCCATCTGTAAATTTTGAAATGATTAAATCGATATGGCAATTGCTTTTTGAAACACTTCTAAACTGTGTTTATTTATACACGTTGTTGTCACTACTGTATTATACATTTCATTCCGTATGTTATTTTTCTAATCAATAATACTACCAACTTTCCCATATACTCAACATCGCCCAATTATTTTAGATATTTGCTTTCAGTTGAATCCAATAATTTCAAAGCCACTACTACCATGGTCGAATTTTTAGAAAGCTAACCGGAGATTTTTAAAAATTCTCTCGAATATCCTGTTGGTTTTATCTCTCTTTTGCCAATAAACTATAAACGTTTCTGTGAATTTTCAATTGAAACAGCTAAAAATTATATCCCACGTGGATTTCGGAAATTCTACATTCCAGGATGGAACACAACTTTCGAAGATATGTAAAAAAAGATAGAACTTCAGGTGATGCAAACGTTAGCTAGTTGAAGAAATCGATAAAGATCGTACAGTAAAATGACTTGTCGCTAAGACAAATTTTGCACATTCGGGCAACCAATATAAAATATTTAGAAGTTAATAAAAACGATGCTACATCACCAGACTCTAGAGCATACCATATGGATAAGGTAACTCGCGCTTAGAACGACAAGCTGTTCAGTATGCAGATCAAAATAGAATTATTAAATATGAAAAAAAAAAAACTCGGAAAACGGTGAAACCATTTACTGCTGCGGAACTTCGGGATTAAAATAATGAAGCCAAAGAAAGCGGAAAAGATGGGATATATTCAGAATTTATAAACTACTTCGGCTTAAACGTTAAAAACTGATTGTTAGCTTCACAGACCGATTTCTTTATTAAGTATTGAGCCTTTGTACCTCGACATAACAGTGGATAGACAATTAACATACTGTAAGCATGCCGAAAAAATGGTGGCGAAAGTAAAATCTAGAAATAACATCATTCAGAAATTGACCGGCTCGCTTCTGCATCTACACTTAGAACAGCAGCATTGTCTCTCGTATAGTGTACTCTAAAAACATTAAGATTATATATTTAAAAATTTACACAATTTCTAATTATAAAATGCTTTTGTTTTATTTACTATTAAAAACGTTTAAATAATAATAATAATAAAATATTATATAGCACATCGCATTATTTCAGTTACTTTTTATTTTATTTTAAAGGTTTAGTGTTGAACTCGAATTATTTGATAAAACATAAATAAACGTTACTATACTGTCATATTTCTACAATTGTAATACACGGAAATAAAAATGTAGAGGAACAAGATATAAAGCGTTCGATTAAAAATATTACAAATGATTTCCCTGTTTCAATCAAAATGATAACTAAACATAATAAAATGAGATGAAAAATTTTTGTAAGATTAAAACCAGATTAGTACAAAAAATTACCATCCCACGACCGCCGAATTTATGTTAAATGGCAGTCCTTTAAATTTGAAGAACATATTCCGGTTTTACAGTGCTATAAATGCACTAGTTTTGGTCATACAGCATCAAGATGTATGATTAGTGAAGATAAAGTTGAAGTTATTAATAAATGTAAAAATAAAGTGTTCCAATTGCTTGTTTGCAAATTCTAAATATAAAAATAAAGAAACAGATATTGAAGTATTATTACAAGAACTGAATCATAACTCTTATAGTAGAAGGTGCCCTAACTACATAAAAGTAGAAAATAAAATTCGTAACATGATTAATTATGGGTAATATAAAAATAATTCGCTTCTTAAATGTAAATAGTACAATTTCATGCCTGCATCTTGTTCATTATCAAATGTTGGCATTGTTATAATTGCTGAGGTTAATTCGTATAATGGCAAAATCAGAGGTCTGAACCAGCTTTATAACAGTTTACTATCTGATAAAGTTGCTATGTTAATTCGTAAGGATCTGCATTATGATATACTAAACTTTTCTAATGGTATAATTGCAATTGGTCTTATGAAGTTTATCATAATTGGCCTGTATTATCCTCCGAAAATATCAACTTAGCTGAAGTTGAAGTTGTTCTTCGTCGTCCTCCAAACCGGCAGCCAATTGTAGTTGGTGACTTTAATATTCGCACTCCTATATTGGAAAAAATCTCTAGTAATGCAGTTTTTGAGGGCTTCCTAGATGCTAATAGATTAATAATTTTAAATCGTTTTTGCGAATACACCTTTTATAGCCGTAATGGTAATAACGGTAAAAGCGTTTTTACTTATGGTAAAAGACTTTTTTCAAAACAATATTAGTCGTACTGTTTCATTTTTCGATCTTCCCCGATCATTGTAGCATTGATATTATCTTATTGCTTTAGAGATAAAGAAATGTCTACACGTCCTAAACAATATAATATTAAGTATAGTAAATTGACTTGATAAGCAGTTCAGAGTTATCAGAATTTATTTCTTCGTTTAATAATAGTAATTCCTCTTCAATGGTTGAAAATATTGTAAATAGTTTCCAGTCGTTTTTAACTAATAAGATTAATCAATGAAAAATGGTTAAGCTTACCAAGTAGAACGACTGGTGGACTCCTCAATTAGAAACATTAAAAGTTCCTATTAATAAAATTAGACGTAAATTTAATAAGGTAAAATCTGTAACTAAGAAAATCATTTTTAAAGCTATTCTAGCCCTGTTGAATAAAACTTATAAAAAATTAATAGAAGAAACTAGGTTAAATGGTTGGAAAACATTTATTCAAAATTCCTTTTGTTGGGGCAAACCATATAAATTAGTAACCGGAAAATTCAAACCTTTTGAATTTCCCGCATTACATTTAGATAATAACGTAATTATAACCAACAATGAAGAAAAATCCAAAGTTCTCTGGGAGTATTTCTTTCCTAATAAAGAAGAAAATCTCGTTAATTCATATATGTTTCAAATCTTATACGTTATGAGCTTAATCCTAACTGTAATTTTTAACGTAACGAATTAATCGATATTATTAATAATTTAAAATTTAATAAACCTAACGTAAAATTATTAAATAAAATCGAATGTAAAAATATTTTGCGTAGAAATCAGTTTGGGTTTAACTATTCTTCTGAGATGGCAATTAGAAAACGTTATGACCTTACTGTTTTTTGAAAAGATAATAACTTTTGATGTTAAGGGTGCGTTTGACAATTGTAAGCACTCTAAAATTATCGAAATTTTGAAATTCTGTAGATCCTTACTTAATAAATACTATTATTAATTATTTAACCAATAGGAAAGTTACAATATCTTCCGATAAATTTACTGTGTATAAAAACATTTCCTGTGGTGTACCTCAAGATTCTATTTTAGGGCCGACTCGGTGGAATGTTTTATATTCGTATGTATATAATAATTTAGAAATCTTTACTGTTGAAAATGGATACAATGCCGAATTTATTAACTTTGCGGACGACCTGTGCGCCGTAATTAATCTTACTTTAGATATTTATAATATCAGAAATATTTGTAAGAAGCTTCAAATTACTTTTGATCAACTTGGCCTCGAATTTCGGAAATTATGGTAATTAGTAACAGGGCAGGTTTCTAAATTTAAAAGTGAACTTAAGAAAATCAATTTAATTTATAATAAACCATTTTACCTGTGGTTAAATCCTTTAAATATCTAGCAATTATTCTAGATGATAAATTAAAATTTGATAAACATGTAAAATTCCTTCTAGATAAAGCAAATAAAAGATTTTACATGCTCCTTAAAATTCAGCCTAATTTATAGGTAGAGTTAAATATAAAGGAATAGTTATTATTTACAAAGGAGTAATAGAATCGATGTTTAATTATTGCTCGAGCGCATATGTACATAAAGTAAATACAAATATGTTCAATAAAATCCTGGCTAAGCAAAGGAAACTTTTGCAAAGGAAACTTTTGCTTAGTGTTGGTTCGTTATATAGAACTGTGTCCATTATGCTCCAGTTATTACTGGGTTCCTACCTACTGACCTTAGTCTTTTTAAATCAGCTTTAATTTCTGAGTTTAAAATGTTTAAAATATATAACGATAAACTTAACTTAGTTAAAACTAATTTATTAGTATTAAACTATAATATATTTAAAAACAAGAATTCTTTCATTACGGAAATTAACGTAATTATATTTGATTTATGGCAGAAAAGATGGAGCAATAGTTTGCTTGGTAGAACAACTTTTAAGTTCTTTAATAGCATAGAAAATAGATTTATCGTCATAGACAAGCTAGAAATAAATTTCTACTGCAGTCAAGTGCTGTCTGGACACGACAATTTCGGTTCGTATTGTAAACGTTTTAATATAAGATCGTCAGATATTTTTTTATTTTGCGATTATCGATTCGGTTGAACATTTTCTATTTAAATGTGCCTTTACCGAAGATATTCGTAGAATTAGCAGTTTTTGTGGCACGCTTGTGAATGATCAAATAGTAATAAATAACTCGGCAGGTTTAAATATTCATAATGTTAAGTCTTTTACTCGTTCAATATCACTTTGAATAGACGTATAAGTTAAATATAAGTTAAATAATGCTGTGACTAAACTAATGTATCGCAGCTAAATAACAAATATACAATATACAATATATATATATATATATATACTTATATAAATTCACTAGATTTATTTAAATCATTTGATCATCATTTTTTGATTCTTATTTTCCATTTTTCTATCTATTTCTTATTTGTATAGTCCATAGACAGATTGAATATGCTTCACAGATTATAGGTATATATTTTTAAGTATAAAAAAAAAAATGTCAAATGAGTTTTACCTACGTGATATTCGATTAAATATTTCAATAAATTAAATATTTTGGAGAAGTGGTCGATAGTCGATTACTATTCAATGAGCATATAAATCAACGATTATCACGTCATTTAATCAACTATAAAACTTCTATACAAGCTAGCTTTAATAAATCATTTTATTTTACTTTATTGTAATCGCTGAAGTAATTTTATTTATTAAATTATTATATTAACCCTTTCAGTCATATATTATAAAGTTCTGACATTAAATTATAAATTATATACAATTGTTTATTATTCAATACAATGCTTCTTAGGCGAATTGTAGGTAATTTTCAATGTATTTACATAAATATTTTAAAAATTGAGATATTTCACGTCATCCAAAAAATAAAAAATTATGTTAGCATTGAAATTTCACGTTCATTATAGTGGACATTGTGACTGAAAGGTGAAGTTATTAATAAAATTACAACTTCGATGTAAATACATTTAATCTTACTCATTCTCACCAACTATTTTACACATAACGTGATAGGTAAAGGGGACTATATACTTATCTCCTGCTAGCTCTTAAGGTATCTTCACAAAAAAATCGGCGAGCTCGGCAGACAAACGAAATCAGTGCGACGCGATAATATGCAGTTACCAAACGCTTCTTTCAGTACTGTGAGCGTTTCTGCCGAACAGTAACACAACGCACCTTGTTGAAACTATGTACAACCCAGATGACGATGACGACGAAGTGAGGGAAGCAAAAGCTAGTTTATCATCTCGATATAGCGCGTTCCGTTGACAGAGCCAGTGAAAAAATGTGGCCCACCCACTATTCCCCACTTCGGCATTCCAACTTAGACTGTTACTCGCTGTGCGACAGCTTTTGTTCGTTTGAATTCGATTTAGATTCAGACCTAAGCTACATCGCTCATCGAAAGATTGTTTGAATCGATCTCTTTTCGATTTTTTTCAGCATCATTTCAGCAAAAACTTTTCAATTCCTGACTTATTATCAGTTTATAAGGATAAAATTTCAAATCTTCCAGCAATGTACGGCGAACAGATTCTCTGGACAGGTTTACAAAAACAACATGACGACGAGCAGAGCGTCCGAAAATCGGAATGATCGCTGCACGAACTAGAACGATGTTTTGCGGTGATACCAACGGGGTTTTTTTGTCCAGGACGTTTTTTTATCCAAATTGCAAAAGCTGTCCCTCAAAAGTTTTCAACCCACCTTAAAATTTAATTGCGAGATGGCACAGGTTTATACTGCGTAACTTTGATTACTTTTAGATACTCCATGTTTCAATTTTAAAATATTTATATAACAACATTGAAAATTATCTAGAGAAGCTGCTATAATAAACACTCGCATAAAATTAATAATTTTTTTTGAACGAATTTGTATTTAATATCAAAGCGCTATCTAGTAAACAAGAATATAACTTTAAAATTATATTATTTCCACAGAATACGCTACTATTTATGTCTGTTGATTTTTTCCCAGAATTATTTTAACTAATAAAAAGTTCATGATTTTTGCAAATATAAATATATATATCCTATTACTTAAAAAAAAAATTAAATCATGATCAAAGTTTTATTAAAAAAATAGAATTACAAGATTATTATAAAAAAAAAAATTAACCAAATGGAAGGCCTATTGTTAACCGTGATGATAATCGATATCTACGCTAACCCAACAAAATTATATTTTACTGGGTATTTATTATTTTAACTAATTGATCTTGTTATTTTATTTGTAATGTTCGTTTAAAGATATTTCCGGAAAAATATAAATTTACATAATGTAAGTACTTTCTATTGATAACAATAAGTATAACTATAATATTTAAATTATATCATTTGCGGTCAGAGAGTATATACCGTTTTGTAAAAAATACCAATTTTCAAAAAGATGTCAAAATTTTACATGTAGTATTAATTAGCGGTGTATTTATTTAGAAAGCATCATTTTTATTTTTATTTATTGTACATAGTTTAAAAATGATATAGAATGTAATATTAATCACGTTCTTACATTCGGGGCTAATATTTTAATTTTTAACTTAATATTTGGTACTCAACACCGTTTAATTCGCAATATATTTCCTAATTCGTATTAATACATTAAAATGTTACGTGTTATTATATTCTTACATGAGGTCGATAATAATATTAAAATTTAAAAACGTTATTACAGAAATTTTTAGAAATCTTATCGCTTGACAACCCGCAATAATTTGCACTATTACTGTTTATACGTTAATGTTACTTTAAAAATCTCTAAACAATTCTTACGTTAACATTATAAAATTTGTTTCATGCATGAATCGTTATTGGGGGAAAAAAAACCTATTTAAATTGCGTTTAATTTTTTACTTATAGTTTATATCGCGATACGTCAATGGGCAGCAGAAAAACGCCGGTCGCTTTATTACAAGAAGCAAGCGTTAAAGAAAAAATAACGCCTGAATTCAATTTAATCCGCGATGAATCCGGTTCGGATAACCCAACCTTTACATACGAATTAATAATGGACGAATACCGCGCTGAAGGTGACGGTAGCTCGAAGAAAACGGCAAAACAGGCTGCAGCTTATAGGATGTTACAATTATTGCAGTTAGATTCACGATTTGCCGCTTATAATATCGATCGATTTTTAAATGATGTGGATAAAAGTTATCAACGTCCGGTTATTGCGGAGCCAGTTGCAAAAGTGAACGCTGTGGGCCACCTAAACGATTTATGCATTATTCACGGTTTCCCGTTGGCAAAATACAGTTGTACACGCGAGGAAGGCCCTCCTCATCATAAGTTTTTCACTATGGCATGTTCGTGTTGCGATGTTACAAAAGAAGCCATAGCTAATACGAAAAAGCAAGCTAAACAAGCGGTAGCGGCTGATATGTGCAATTGGCTCGACGGTATTATCGAATACGAAGCTGCCCGTCAGCGTAACGTCGAAGTAACAGACTCGAGTCAGGTTGTAGAATTATGTAATCGTTATCCACGTAAAAAAGCTAATTTATCGACGAGACTGGATACGCTTAAAAATACGTTACGTATACCGAGTCCAACGCTGAAAAAATATTTGGAATGTATTCACGATGATAATTTTTTTAAAAATGTCGACGAATCCGTATTAGATATTTTTCGACTTGTCGTTGACGAAATGGAATGTAATTATTTTATTAAGAACATGGGGATAGTACGAGAACATTTTGTAGTCACCGTTACTATTCAGACTGTTCCTGAATTAACCGGCATCGGAATAAAAACTGAGTTGGATAAAGCAATCGACGCCGCTGTTCAAAATATAATTAAAAGTATGTGTATATGTTACGACCCACGTTTGAATGATGAAATAATTCCGTGAAAAAAAAAATGTAAATATAAGCTTTCCGCTCTAAAAATTACATTGATGAGCAAAAAAAAAACCATCTTTAATTTATTAAAATAAATATCACGTTCCTCATAATGTTAACATATTCGCCTATTTCTGGTTTATATTTGATCATTTTAATAAATTGTGTTTTATTTTACTACATTGTGTTGTCGTATGCACTAAAATTCGTAAATAAATTCGGGTCATTTTAAAATTACGTATTCTTATAATTTAGTATTATCTACTTAATTTAATTACGATAATTAATCTCCGTTTTTCTTAATAATTTATTTTCCTTTAAAATGTAGTTCATTGAATTATAAACCGAACTGTTAAACATAACGAGTTTTTGCTTTTTATTTTTTATCATCCACGCGAACATACTTCTTTCTAGCATTATTACGAAATAATCAATTTTGAAAAAGTACTCTATTTCATAACTTAATCTACTTAAATAATATAAAAAATGTTTTTTAATATAAGACGCTGCACTAGAAATTAAAAAGCTGTTTGTTTGTTTTTTTATTCAATTCGACAAGAAGTAATTCATGAATAAATTTATTCTATTAATAATGAATCTGTTTCGCGTTTAATTGTAAATTAGGTCGTTACTTCGTAATCTCTACAATGTGTTTCGATCTGACGCATTCTAGTCTGTTCGATCGAACTTTATTATTACTTTTTGGAGAAAGCATTTAGAAATTTATTTTTTATCTTTCTATAATGAAAGCAAATTATTTTATTTTATAATAATCTATATTCGATAGGGGCTAATAATTATATTTATAAATCGAAATTGTTTTTGTATATTTCTTTAAAAATTCAATATGGCTTACGATGAAAATACACGTTCGATCGATTAATGCGAATTATTACGTTGTAAATGCGACTGCGATTAGTTTAGTTTGAAACTGTAATCAAGTTGATTTAACCACAAAATGCGTTTGTTCGATATTCTTCGGCAGAATACAAGAGTTGCCTAAATATTTCGGGAATTAATCATTTGCCAAATGAAGATAGTTTAAAATTGAACAAAATCTATTTCCGTTTTATTAACTACTAGCATTCCGTAAACTACAGTTAAGGTATATAGCGCGTTATATTTCTCAATTCAACAGTCTCTTTTCCGTGTAATCACAATATGCTTCTTACATTTCTATCTACAATGGTTTTTTTCTTAGTAAAGAAATTTTCTAATTTTTCGATTTAATTTCTAGAAGTGAATTTTGAAAATCACCCCCCCAAAAAAATTTATATTTAAAATTTTATATCTATATTTTTTAATATATGAAGAAATTATTTTAGGGTTAAAAATCCGATCGAATAATTCCAAAATTAATTTCTAAAAAAACATTAAGGTTTGTCTGCTTGCGATATTTGTCAATACTAAAATTTTAGGTTATAACTCCGGAAATTTACGAAATTGTACGCGTTTATTAAAATAGTTATGTATGCAGTGGTTTTTAATAGTAAGTGATTCTTATCTAAATATAGTTTCCGGGGGGGGGAACACGATTTTACATCAACAAAAAAAAAAACGAACATAACTCGGTCGCCTAGGTACTGTATTACAAAAAAACACTTTCTATTATAATAAGTATAATCAATAATTTAAAATGCTTGAAATTAAAATATACTATTTTATATTATAGATTTCGTCCATATGCATGTTTCTGCCATCCATAAATGGAAGATTACACGTACCACAGTTACAAAGCATGAAGTTGTCGTATGATATTCGCACGTGACTGTCTAAATTACACAATTATAACGAAGAGTATACCTTATTTAACTTATTCGTGTGTTAAATTGCAGAAAAATTATATTTTGTATTTATTTTCTTTTGACCGAAGCAACTGATCAATTACGAGCTTCACATGATAGATTAAACCTTAACTCGCTTTATAGCTTTCTACAAGATATAGTCTGTTGTTTTAATCAGAGTTAGGTTTTCTATATAATGTTTCGTTTTTTAATTGTAGAAGCATTTTTTTTTTTTTAAATTGTCTAGCTGCTTTATTTAGAATAGTTTTTTGTTGGTCTTTCAAGTGTTTGATTACTTTCCTATAGTTGTCAGAATTGTTTGTTTTCGGACTGATTTTGCTGTCATTTAAGACTTGACAAATTTGTTACTTCTTTTGATACATTTTGATGATATCTCTGGTGATAATTCCGGCGTTTGAATTCGCGTCCTCTTTCTGGTAGAGATTATTTGTCAAGTATTATGGGACTTTGATACAATTTTTAATAGTGGTACAGTTAGATACATTAAAATTTGTGTTTTATTTCATTTCTATTTTGTATGTAGTATCCTCCTTGAAACATGTTCGAAGTTAATGGGAAAATGAACTTAAGAAATAATTAAAGGAATGTATATGTACACATATAACAAAAAAATATATGTTTAAACAATTTAAAATTAAAACAAACAAAAAAAAGTTAAATTCAAAAAGCATTAGTTAATCTTAAAAATTAAGAAGAGTAAATAAATAATAAAATTTAAAATGACAACAGATAAAACTCTAGACCAATGCAAGTTTTCAGTTTTATTTGAAAAAAATTAACTACTTTATTTAAAAAAAAAAAAAAAAAAAAAAAGGTTAAAGAAATATTATCAACATCGGGTAATTTATGGAAAACTTTAACTATATAAGACCGCATTTATTCTGGAAATCATTGTTTTCGCACAAAACCGAGAAAATTCTTTAAATTCCGTTTTACCTGTATAATATTCTTAAAAGATAACATCTCTCATCAATTTTACCTTCGTGGTTACAGCCAGCGAATATATGCGCTGTAGTGTCTTGTATAATCCACAAAACGGACACGTGTCTGTTGAATATAATTTAAAACGGAAAAGATATTCGTTAAATTTACCATGTGTGCACTTAGCAACTGCGTAATGTAAAAGTTAGGAACAAAAAATTTTACATGTAATCCTATTCTTAAAATTAGGTAATATATATATACATCATTTATCATTACTTCATAAATGGGCTGTTAAATGGAGGATAACAATTAATGATCAGAAATCATCGCACGTCACATTCACAACTAAACGTGGAACATGTCCACCAGTAAATTATGGCAATCGTACAATACCGCAAGTACAAACGGTAAAATACCTCGGATTAACAATTGACAGGCGCTTAACATGGAATCTACATGTCATTAATACCAGGAAAAAGTTAAAGCTATTGCTGAAGACCTTATACCCACTGATGGGAAGGAAATCTAGACTCAGTCTTAAAAACAAAGTTATGCTATATAAAACTATAGTAGCTCTTATATGGAAATATGGTCTAGAAACATATGGATCGGCCGCTAAAACGCACCTCAATAAAATACAGTCGCTTCAGTCGAAAATACTGAGAATTATGACTAATGCGCCATACTATATTCGTAATAGTATAATTCAGAATGATCTGAATGTGCCCTTGGTGTCGGCGGTATATAAACAACAGTATCATAGAATGCACAGCGCACTTAGAGATAACCCAAATCCATTAATAACGCGCATGCATACTACTAGACTTCCTGACGACTAAAAAAACACCAATGCCGAGACGTGCTTATAACTGAATAATAATAATAATAAACCAGAGCTTAGATAACAAAATTTTTAAATAATGATATATATATATATATAAAAAAACGATTACATCTATCGGGATGTGTTGTTATTTAACTAGATACTTAAAACCATCCATAGCGTTGATGACCAAAGAGTCATGCAATTCTTTCAGAACATGATGAATAATAATTTGTGGTGACAACCTACTCCTAGTTCTAATAATCATCCTTCCGCTCTAAAACTTTATCTTTAAACTTTCGTAAATCGCTCGCTGTTTTTGTTCGCACTATAAAATTACCGTTTTTAACAACTCCAGAATAGGTGATGTTTTTAAAGATCGTTCATGGTTTTATAAAATGTTTTTCTTTTTTTTTTCACAATCACAGTAAAGTCGTCTTTAGGTTCTTTTTTCTTCTTTAAGCAGCAACTATCATCGTGTTTCCGTGTAGTATTTGACGAAATGTTCGTCTTGTTTTATATCGTAGTTTTAACATCCTTTTTAATGTCATTGAACATGCTTATAACATTATTTTCAGGGACGGAAAGGTCAGAATGGTGCAGCAAAGTTAGAATTTCATTTAGCGCATAATACATACCTAATTTACTTTTTTTTTTTTTTTTTTCAATATTTCCACCTTCCAGCATTAAGGTATTAATATTTTATAGACAAGCGATAATATGTTGGCGTACATCGTTATATTCTAACTTACCAGTCGGTATATTTACAACCGGAATTTATAGCTGAGTGGTCCGCTATTGTGGGCGGAGCTACTTTAAAATAATATAGCTGATTAAGTAAATTGTTCCGTTAGAAAAATTTAAACGCGACGATTTTAAATGATTTTTCGTCTAACAAAAATCGAAATAATTAAAAAAATAAATAAGATATAGTAACGGGATAAACGGTAAAAGATTTCGAATATCCATTTACAGAAATTAAATAAATATAATCGAGTTAAAACACCAAGTAAAACCAAATAAACACAGAGTAAATATTAACACGTGCACTCCATGTAGCATTGCTAATATCGTTATCGAGAACAGTCGCTACTATACTAGTACTGCTACTACTACTAAAACACTACTAAGAATACTGCGAGTAGTCGTATTGCTGTTACCATTGCAACTTGCGACACCAACTTTGATACAAGCAGTTGCCTCATTAACAGTGTGTGATTTTGACATCACGTGTAATGTACGAAATTGGGTTATATACAGTCCACATATATCGTTATTATTAAATGTTACAATTTACGAATTAGTAATTACATGCAACGAAGGTATGTAACGAGGAATCCAGTTATTATAAGATAGATAATACCATACGATTAGTAGTTCAGTTATCAAACAACACGGTTAAACCCAGACCGATAAAATAGAACAAACTCACCGAATGTAATTATTCCCTTCTATCGATATTTCGATATATTATCGAATAAGACGTAATGCGCGATAAACTGTTGTAAAATCGAACTTGAGACAAACACACGTAAAACGCAACATGCAGTAACAAAAGATGTACTAATTTGTGTGTCGTTTGTGTTGGCGTTGTTAATTTGGTTTGTGTAATTTCCATTGCCGAGATATTTAAAAAACAAATTTGAGGAACAAGTAAAGATCCATTTGCAACTTGCACCCCAAATGTTTACTATGGTTTTATTGATTTTGTTTTTAATTTTACATTCACTAATATTTGTCTTTAGATGTATGGAAACTAAACAGTGTTTTAGTTAGGTCCATTTTTAAACTGTGGTAATATTTATGTTAATTTGTGACATTTTTTATCCGCTTATGTTATTTTCATTCTTGATACATTTGAACTATAATGTTAGAAGACGCATATTCGAACATGTACTGAAATTTTACAATAAACATATTAGCGCTAATATATATATTTTAAATTTTACGTAGTTTTTTGAAATACATCTGTTTTTTATTTTCAAAAATGTTTTTCTAAATAATATTTTTAAAACCTTTGCACGATTCTTCATACCGTTAATTTTTTGAAGGCAGAAATACGTTATCGTGTGTATTACTCTAACTATAGTGCCTACATTAACAAACTAATACCGTACCGGGAATAATAAAAAAACATGATAATAACAAACTGAAATCGTATTTACTTCATGTAATGATCACTATATTTTATTCATGAGAAGTTATAGAAAATAATGTAAGAAACAGCTGTTTCTTTTTAAAACGTATTTTATTTAAATATTTACAATTCAATGAACGTGTGAATTTAAAAGTATTTAAAAAATGGAAAAGTACATAAAATATTTTTATCTAGTTTATAACTTAAAAAATATCACGTAAAATACTAAAAGAAATGATTCAAATATCAGAGTTATCATAAATATGTTCATCAGTAAACAGGTCGTAATTTTACAAAGTATCAAAAACCGACAGTTTACAAAGGATGATGATCGAACAACCTTTTATACGGAAATTATATCATCATATTTCTCCCATTTCTGAATACTTCAATTATAATACCCTACATAGTATACGATGGTCGGCATATTCTTAAATTTGGGTTCTTTAAAACTAGGTAAATTTTACATTTTTGGCGTCATCAGAATAACTATTTTCATCGGAAATATCGGTTTCTGTTTCCTTCAGGTACTTAGTATTCTCACATTGTATACTTCTAAGAAGATTTTGATTTTGTTTTAGATTTATTTCCAATTTTTAATCGATCCAAAAAGGCCCATCGTGTAAAGATTTAGAATTACTGAAAAATTAGTTACTTCTGTAATATTCTTCCAACCCCTTGACCAACAACCGTGCAGTTGATTTGTTTCGCCAACGTAAATTTCCGAAATTCTTTATTTTTTTAAATCTACAGTCGTTTTTCTTCGGCATCTAAAAATAATTGACATTAGCTGTGGACACCTCAATAATCTTAATATAGCTTTAAAGAAATTAATATTTCTAACAATTAGGTATTCATACTGTGAGAAACGAAAATATATTACATACCGAAATAAAAGGTGAAACTGAAATATAATTTCAAATTGGAATTTATGTAATTTTAATTACAGTATTGCTTCCTAATAAACAGTTGTTGCGGTAAACTTTGTAAATAATTCTTCAAAGATTTATATGGAAATTAATTATCGATCAAATATTCCATCATCTATGATTTTACTTGATGTAAGTTAAAATTATTTTACAGCTGAACCTATGAGCATTTTTATTTGAACTGAATAGAATGTTGTACACAAAAAAACTCCATTTTGCCTATTTATAAGGGTAAAATTCACTCTGTGTATTCATCTTTTGTCCAAATGATGAAATTACCTTTAAAGAAAATTATCATGTCGGTCGAAATAATAACTGGGATAACTTGTTTGAGGGTATACCCAGTTTGTATGGTAAATTATACGTTACCTTTGTTTATTATAGAACAAAATAACTTGACAGTTTTCGTAATGTAGGAAAAATTAATGTTCAAGGTAACTTATTAAAATTGAAATGGTCACCTGAGTTTGGCTCATTTAATACCAGTAATTATATATTATGTTAAATCTATTATTAATGAATAAGCAAGTAATTAATTACATTAATTTACTCACTTACGAGTATGAATAAGTAAAAATTTATAAGGTTTAAAAAATAAAGTTATCTTCAAAACTGTTTATTAATCATACTTCTCAAAGTCAAGATGAACAGAAAAATCACAATAACAAATTGACTGTTAACTTCCGCCTAATTTGTGTATTTATAGTATTTTTCTAGAAATTTCATCCGTAATATGATTAATACATCCATGTTAGAAAAATCGGAATAAATTTAATCTTATCGGCTTTAAAAAATTCACTATCATCGCGGCTGACTTCCTACCAAAAGAAAAAAACATGTTGATCGATTAGTTCGCATATTTTACACATTTCCTGGTGTATAAAATTCCGATGGTCCAGGATAGCGATTATAAATTGAAAAATTCATACATACATACACACGCACACACAATTTTGGGATAATTTTTCATAATTATGTAGTAATACATCATGCTTTCGATGTGTTTCGTTTTATCAGCACCGAAAAGCAGAATGCCCGCGTTAAAAAAATAGACCCTTTACACCTAGGAAACCTGGTTCCAAGAATACAAATTCCGTATGTAGTAATTAATTTATATCATTGTGTACCCTTATTTCATTAGTTTTGACATTTATTTTAAAATTATTTTAACAAAAGGTCAAAGTACCCAAAATTAGACAGATTAACTACACCTTTTTTTTTTAAATATCTCGTAAATATAAATAGACGTAAGCATGATTGAAAACAGTTAAAATCGATAAGAATGGAGCATTATTGGCATAAAAAAAGTTTAACGTATATGTTCAAAAATGGACCTAACACGTTTAGTTTCTATGCATCTAAAGACAAACGTATATACAATTAAAAACAATGCAAATCAATAAAACTATAGCAAACATTTAGTGTGTAAGTTTTAAATGGGGGGTTTATTGTTTCTCAAATTTGTTTTTTAAATATATCGTGAACGGAAATGACACGAACGGAGCTAATAACGGCACAAACCAGTTAATACGACATAAATTTTCAGGTCAAAATTAGAATCCAACTTTAACCCCTAATATTTTGAAAATGAAGGTGGCACAAACGAAATACTAACGGCATAAACCATTTTGAAATCAAAATTTCTCCAGCTCTTATTTTTGAAAAATCACGGAACAGGAATGGAACAAAACCAAACTAACAGCGGCATAAACGAAATACAAAGGACACATAAATTTTAAGGTCAAAATTCGAAATAGGCTAGCGAAATAGACCTATAGATCGGTTGCAAAGTTAAAGCCACCATAAGTGTAGAAAACAAAAAAAATTAAGCGAGCTATTACTTGATCTTAATATGCTAAATATAACGTGACAGTATTTATTTTTAAAAAACTTAGGATTACAAACCTAATTCGATCACACATATAACACTATCCCATTTTTAAATTAAAACACGATCAACACAACAAAATACCAAATATTTCAAAATGTGAAACCAACATGTATTGCAAAATAACGAGGCTACAAGTTATTTCAATGTATTTGGAAAAACCTTTCACTAAACAATTTTTTGAAACTAACTAAGTAAAAAACATTATTATATAAAATAATTTATTTTACGCTAAAAATATATGTTTGTTATAATCTTTCACTCTGAATTATTAAACAAATTAATTATATACGTTATACTCTTACATTTTTTGTACATAAATATATAAAATAAACAGATAACCTGATAAAATTGTGAAAATATTGGTGATGTTTATTAATTCATAGTCAAACTTTTCTTTTAGTTACAAATAAAATAAGATTTAAGATATTTTGACTGTTAAAATTAATTTTTTCATATGCTTTACAATTTTGCCAAAATAATCTTATGCATAATAATAATTCTTCTATATGATGCATTTAAATTTAATATTCAACACTGGTTAATAAAATGTGTAAAATAATTCGTCCCAATAAAAATTTATACATGGTTATTATGATTGAGATCATCGGAGTTATCACATTTAGATTTAATTTCGATAATGCAAATTATCACGAATTTAATCATCATTCATAATATTTAATATTTACTTCAATTGTGTGCCGGTTGCCGGTTATATAAAACGTGTCTGTGTATGTTAAATGTTAAAATAATGGCTAAGAAAGAAAGTAAACGTGAAATATCTATTTTTAAAACTATTAACGAACTAGAAAATTGTCTAACTACTTTAATTCAAACTACTTCATCGAAAACATTGGAAAATAATGAACTGTTCAAAATAGGTGTTTCAGGTCTGTAAACGCACATTTTATTTCCATGAAAGTATATAAATAAATTTTATTTTTAATTATGGCCAAAAAATTTTTGATGTTATACTTTGTTATTAAAATTATTGAAATCAGGTGGAAGCATGATTAAAACGTTGGCAAACGTTTTTAAGAATATACAAACAGATTGGTCAAAATGGCGCATTTTTTTCTGTGATGAAAGAGTAGTCTCTTTTGATAATAATGAATCAACATACGGCATTTATAAGAAAACTTTGAATGGTATAATTCCACTGTCGGAAGATCAATACATTAAAATAGATTCAAATTTATCAGGTAAAATTAAATTCTAACAAATTAATACATTAAGCGAAATTTTCATAATTTTATATTATCCATTTTTTTTTTATATGCATACGCTTAAATGAAAGTAAAAAGTGTCTAGTATAGAAACATATTTTTTCCAAATAAATTATACACACTTCCTAAAATTGCTTAATTTTTTATATATTAAAAAATCATACTATTAAATAACCTTAAATTTATCATTTTAAAGTTAATAACGATGTTTACAGCACACGATGCCGCATCAGATTACTCGAAGAAATTAAAGAAATATTTTCCAGATGTTTGCATTCCAAATTTTGATTTACTATTACTTGGATTAGGACCCGATGGTCATACGTGTTCGTTATTTCCTGACCATCCAGCTTTAAATGTATCTGATGCTTGGGTTACAGGTATAACGGACTCTCCTAAACCACCACCTTCAAGAATAACGTTGACTTTGCCAACACTAAATAATGCTCATTTCGTGATATTTGTTGCATGTGGTGACAATAAAGCAGAGTCTGTTAAGGTAACAACTATATTACATATTTGACTACTTATATATAAATTTATACACCGTGCTGTATATTGCTACAGAGGCCATAAGCATACATAAAGTGTTAAATTAAAAGTAAAGAATGAAGTTATTATACTAAGTGTAGTATATTTGTCAGATTGAGGAAAGTTAGGAGATTATTAAGGTTATCAGTGGAAAGTATTTCATTACGGTTAGAACGGAGAAACGGTAGGACAATGCGATACGGAAAGTTTTGATATTACAAGATAAACACATGAGAGGGTTGGTCTTATTGAATATGTAATAATAATTTGGACCACACTCTTGGCAGTGGTACTTCTCTGCGTGATGACGCACTAAGGTGGAATTTATTCCTGATAATTTCTAAGTAAACGATGTGACTCCTTGCAAAATAATTCTTTTATGAAATTATCAGGTCCATTTATATAAATTTTACATTTTTTTTCATATATTTGCTGTTTTATAACTAGCTCAGAATAAGGCTATCTAATAAATGATATCATTATATATATATATATATATAATGATATCATTTATTAGATAGCCTTATATATATATATATATATATATATATATAATATGAAAATTTCTAATTAAACGATGTGACTCTTTGCAAAGTAATTCTTTTATGAAATTATCCGGTCATTTTACAAAAAATATATGTGCAACTTGTGCACAATAATGATCTAATAAAAAACTTATTTGATATTTATATAAGTGCAATACTTTCGGGAGAGTCGTACAAAATTTTTCAATGACGTTCTAAAAACTTTCGATTTCTGTTTTCGAACACTACTCACACAGTGAAAAATTTCGCACGATTTTTGCCACAATTGCTCATTGTATCGTAATCAGCTATGAAAATTCTGAAATTGTATTTATATATATTATTGTGTTTTTTGTATATCATGACGCTTTATTACTGTGGCATTAATTTGTTTCACAACAGTCGGTTTACATATACACAATTATAAGGCATAATATTTATATTTTTATAATTTTCTTTTTTATCATGTAATGTAAGGATTCGTAATTTCCATTTTAAATAAAATAAAAAATCGATACGTTACAATTACCAAAATAAAATTGTTTTTAATTAAAGTTAACTCAAAACTATCAACTATATATATATATATTCTTTTCTTTATTGTCACACAAATTGAGTTTAGGTTATAAAGACATTACTACTCATTGTACATACAAATTAAAATAAACTATACGCTAACGCTAACAAATGAGTTATAAAATAGAGAGGTAAAAAATAACTAAACTAAGACATATAAGGATGAATGTAAAAATTACAAAATAATATTAGATTTATATATATAAGAGGTCAGTGCTATTAACACAGAAGGATTATATTTAAGCATAGAAGGTATGCAATAGAGTATGGAGGGAAGATACCTAACTGTAGTAATATCTTTATAAAGGTTTCTAGTCTAACGGGGACTGCCAAGTACTGGAACTAACTAGCCCTATCCGGTGAAGATGGCTGGGCAGCAGATTATGTCCTGACCTAATACGAATTAAAATGGAAAAAATTTTTCGGATCGGTATTGAATGTGGAGGCTTAATTAGAAAGAGAGATTGTTTGGGTAAACTTGTTTGAATTTGTTTATAGAAATTGTTCCGAGTAGCACAAAACATGGAGCTCCAGCGATGAAACAGATCCGCCTTTGCGGACGCAGCTAAACATGTGGAGGGAATCGCAGGGATAAGTAGGCCTCTGGAGGCCCCATTTTGGCTGCCTGATCAAAAATTTCATTATCGTTGGTCCCGATGTGAGCTGGGATCCATGTAAATTTCACATTGACATTCTTTTGTTGTAGAGACATTATATTTTCTATTATTGCCAGAATAACTCTATTAGTTTTGAATGTACGATTGGGATTTTGGATGGCATTCAGTACACTTAAGGAATCAGATAAAATAAGTAAATTTGCATGTGTAATATTGACTCGTGCAAATTTCAAAGCTTTAAGAATTGCATATCCTTCTGTTATAAACACAGTGGAGAAACTCGGTAAACGATATGATTTGATGATTGCCAGTTGAGGTATATAGAATGCCGCGTCTGTAAAGAGTAAGGCATTGCTCTTAGACCCATCTGTATAAACTAACAAAATAACTGACCTGAAAAAGCTATTAACTATCCTAGAATTACGCTGTCCAATTAGGGAATGAAGCTCATTGATGGATCTAAAAAACTGCATTCAAAGGGAATGGAGGCATACTTTAAAGGGACTTTAGGAATGATAAGGTTGATATGAGGATGCCAATACTAATTGGAGATTTTCTCATCATAAAATTCCTCTCTTAGCATTGAGGGCTAATTATTGACATCCTAACATCAACTATCAACTACTTACAATAACCAAGATTAACGACCACAGTTTAAAGTTTCAAACCAAATTCTTCAATTGCAAAGGTATACTGCTATATTAACACCAAGTTTTGAATAAACGCATATTTATCAGCAGTAATATCATTTAACATTCCTTATTTCTATCCAACACTAGCATATCCAGGATGGTCTTTAATCGATTAAAATCTTTCTTAATTGTAATAGCTTCAGATTGTTTTTTGCAGGGTTCACGCTAATCCCAGTCTACTTACTATTAAAATATTTGTAATTAACACATCAAGAACATAAGGTGTGATTTCTATTACAAATATACCGCAATTTATTACCTTGACACCGCCCATATACGTATCAATTCATATGGAATTAATTTTCTAACATATTTCTGTAATAATAATAATAATATTAAATTATGTAAATAATATTAATTGCTGAATTTTTATTACGCAGTTAATATTTCAAATCTGAATAGTTTTTATTTATGTAACTTTTAACAGTACCATTGTGCGATAATTTTTTCAAATTTTAACCCATCTAATTGAAATTAGAATTACTTCTAAGAAACGTTACATTCGCCATTGAACTTTATCAAAAACACATCGTATATTTCCGCTTATCAGAATGTTTGATAATTCGTTAACTTACGTAACATTTAACGTGCATTTATAATCTGTTTAAATGTTACTGTATATCAAATCACGTGTTAAAAAAACATTACTGCCCAAATGGATGCTAATAAAAATGACAAGTAACATGTTTTTTTTTGACAAAAAGAAATAAAAATTACCAATATATTTTTGTCTCTTAATATTTTGTTATTTATTAAATTAAATAGATGTACCTCCAGAAACAGAAATATTACAAGTCGTTGATCTTTTCGGTAGTTATGATTAAGATTGTCAAATAAGTGACTCGTCCTTCTCGTGAATATTTAAAACTAAAATGAGCCAGTTCGTCAACATCATTTTTGGCACATTTTGGTATTTATTCATATCGGGACGTATCAATATTATAAAATCACAAGACATATATTATCTGATTAAACGCAGATAGTGATAAGATTATTTCACAACGACAACATATTTTTCGTTTCTATAAATTGACACACTTTTGTAATTTTTTTTTTCGTATTTTATTATGAAAACCTGTTAGAGATTCGTTGTTTATCAATATATAATAACTATTTATCAACACGTTAGTGGGTTATGATTGCTCCTCAGCAGTGCCCCCCCAAAAAATAAATTAAATTTATGTATATGTATGTGTATATATAGTTTCATTTATTTCGATTCATTTGTAATTTATATGTTCAGATGGTAGTTTGTCAAAATGTTAAAACTTGATATATATATATATATATATATATATATATATATATATATGTATGTATATATATAATTAACAAAACAAAATAAAAGCAATGTTAATCACTATAAAATTTATTTTATTTGCAAAAGCTTTTCGACTATAGCGTCATTTTCAAGCATTACTTACGTTATAGTCAAAAAGCTCTGCAAAGTGATTAACATTGTTTTTATTTTGTTTTGTTAATTTATAAAATCACTACTCTCCAATACATCAACATGTATATATATATATATATATATATATATATATATATATATATATATAATATAGTAGAAGTATTTGATGATAGAGGTGAATCAATAAAATGACTGAAATACGCATTAATATGTAGTCATTTCATTGATTCACCTCTATTACCAAATACTTCTACTTGTTTTCTATCTGCTGTTAATCTCTCCAGTTCTCCATAACTTTAAACATTTATCGCGTTTCTGGTATTTACTTTACTTTTTCGTATGTCCCTAGGCACGGGATCTATATCCGCCTCGTCCTGTAACTTCAGGTCCAATCGTTTGAGCCATTGATTGATTTTATATAATCAGGAGAAAACTATGTTCCACAAGTACGGTCCTAATACAAACCCTTGTGGAACTCCCATAGTTGTTTTAATACTTTTTGAGTAACTGCCAATTTGTAATGTAGTTAAACTAACAGTTACATTAAGTGATATTTTATAAATATTATAATACTAATAATTAATATTAATATATATTTCTAAATCTTATAAGTAATTTGTTCATCGGTCGAAGAGCCACTGTCGTACGACTCATCAGTTGATTTTTCCATTTTTTGTATTAACCTTTTGAAACGGCCTTTCATTGTTGCAACAATCCGTAGTTTTCTGTTAGCATTTTTTTGAATCCATCAGTATCGTTAAGTTTCCTATGATCTGTAATTGGTCCTGCTGGTCTTTGATCATGTCCATTAAGATCGTAAGGTTAGTAAAGAATAATGGATAACCTTTTTTTTTCTCCGTTATGTTTTCAGCTAATGGTACTAACATATCCTTTGTTGACAGTTTAATTTTTTTATTTTTCATATATAATTCATTTCCTTTACTCGTTTCAGATTGATTGATTGTTGATGAGCAAGTTTCATTTTTAGTTTTGTACGATATTTTTATTTCGCGTATCACCGAAGATGAGGCCGGTTTTAATTTCTATATCTGGTGTTGTCGGTTGTGAACGTTTACTTGATATTTGCTTTTGGTCGCTATTTTCTTCTAATGCAAGTGCTTTTATATTGTTTGTTGTAACATGTGATTTATTCTGTTTCATTTTATTTTCTACCACTTGTTCCCCTCCATCTTATTTACTTTTTCATTAGGTGGGATAGTATCCGAATTTCTAAACTGATAACTTTCCTGAATTTTACTTTTAGCTTGTTCTATTTTTGGACGAGTTAGTTTCATTGGGAAGGTGTGTTTTGCGATCTCTGCACCACTTTTCTTCAGTTGTAATAAATATGCGAAATTGTTCTTCTTCATATTTGATAATTATTGAATCCGGTATCTTGTTCAACTTTGTCAGGTATTACAAAGACTTGACGAGGCCGGCTTTAATAAAATTGATTGCTGAAGGTAATTTTAGGTTTATGTTAGTAAGAGCTTGTTCGATAGTATAGTTCGGAATATGTGATGAAACATCAGATAGGACTATACGTTTGGTTGGGTTTAGTCATTTACGCGTCTTTATCTCTATATTGTTTATATAAGTAGTGACGGATGAGATAGTATGAATTCATTAACTACATTTATACTAGATACGTACATATACGATTATTTGAAATAGGAGAGGAAAATAAAATATTATGCGAACCAACCTCATTGCTGACGGCTTCTACGCAATTGTTGAGCGGAATGTTATCTACTGCATCGCGTATAATAGCTTGTTTACGATCCGAGAATTTTATAGATTCGGCCACCTTGTAATATTCATGTCGTAATGGGGATAGCAACGCATGTGAAATCAATACGTTTCTTCACACACATAAAATAAGATAAGAAACATCGAATAGTAAATAAAAGAACGCACGAACACGAGTATTTACACAACGTTAACGTATTCATGGAAGTGTACATTTGCCTCATTAGGATTGTGTATATATATCAGATTATTCTTATGATTTGTTCAGGTATCCCTGACAGTTTTAATGCCTGCCAAGGATATTATATATATATATATATATATATATATATATATATATATCTATTATAGCGTTCCTCTATCCTTAGATATGGCAGTACGCTATATCCCGTAGTGGTGGTCAGCCAATTTATAGTGTTCTAGCAAACCCTTAGATAGAGCTAAGTAGAAAATCTCGCGGTCGCCAGCACAGAATACTGTGCAAATTTATTTACAAACTTATTTTATAATGTATCTTATTGAATTTTGACTTAATGTGATTAAGATTTGACGGAAACTAAATGTCTCGACGTGGAACCAACAACTAATTATCGAATGACTAGTATTCGTTACAATTTTACTACGATTTTATTTTAATTATTATTAATTATAATTATACATTATACGACACAAAAAACAATTCATAAACAATTATGTATATCCAAATATATCACAAAATAACACAGACTATAATTCTCACAAATTCACAAAATATGTACTACACGTAAATTATTCACACACAGAGAAAAGAAAATAGAAATAGTACGACCTGGTGGTATTGTGATCGATTCCGGATCGTGATGACGGATCCAATTATCATCCAGTCGTCGTATCTCCGTAATTATATAGTATTTTATCCATTAATTATTTCCAAAATTAATTTCTTATTCTTATAACTAGAACGCATTTATATTATTATTACAGTTAAAATAAGCAATTATCTTCCGATATAATTTCTACTTGGTCTCGTTACGTACGAGCAGTTCGGTCGACTAACTATCTACAGAGCGAAAATTCCACTTCTATAACGATACCGACTCTACTATATCGACTTATCTTTAATAAACGAGTACGTGTATACCTATATAGATAATCACGCGATTATCTGTTGTTGGCTCCACACGCCACTTGTTTCCAAAATTCCCCCGTTAACCCGGGTATTAATTCCGATATAAATTCTAATCTTTTTTCCTTTAAATATTTATCATTATTATCATTATTATTATTATTATGTCCTACTTGTAAATGAATAGCGTGATGACACACACACATATATATATATTAATACGTCACGCACGAGCCTATTATTTTCGCTAACTTTTACTATTTTTAAAGCTTACATTATTTATTTATTTTCTCTTTTACTTTATATTATATATATATATATAAAATTTAAGGATTTGTTGTTTTTAGGGTATAATAAAAGAAGATGCAGCACTGCCAGCGAAGTATGTACAACCTACAAATGGAAAGCTAATCTGGTTATTAGACGAGCCGGCTGCCGCGTTACTTTAAATGAACGTATCGTATGGTTGATTACAATGACTGTGATTATTTTTTTACTATTAATACTCGGATCATTAATAAAAATTACTTCGATCGTTTGTGTTATTTAAATCTCGCCTAGTAAATACGTAATTAATATGTATATGTCTTAAAAATGCGATACGTATCAATTAGTTATTTAAACTTATCGCTTATAGTTTATTAATTAACGGTTTAATATTTATAATACCTTTTAGTTAAAATTTTCCGATAAAATATTTGATTACGAAAAATTTCCTAAAGAAATGGCTATATAACTAGTATTATGTTACTCTATAAAAAAAGACTCTCATATTAGATAATTAACCATCGATTAGTTTTGATTCCTATTATGTGTATGTTGTTTACGAAGATGTTAGATAGACGCGTACGTAAGGTACTAAACGAGTACCAAGTGCAAACGTAAGTTGGATTTAGAAGCGAGTTCTCGACTAAACATGTAGTTAATCAAGTTATAGAAAGAAAGAAAAAAAGTCGTGAATATAATTTGAAATTATATATTGTTCTAACAGATTTCAGTAAAACTTTCGATAGGATTAAACACAGTGCAATTGTTCGATGCTCTGCAAGTTGCAAGTGTATAAACAAAAAATATAAACGTAATTGAGGAAATATACAAATTAAGTAGGGCTTATGTTTCATTAGAAGAAAATAGCGGAATATTTAAACAATTCAGGGGGAACAAAACAAGGCGATCCAATTTCCCCTTGCACTATTTAATACGGTACTTGAATTCGTTTTAAGAAAGTTAAACTGGGAATCTAAAGTAATAAAAATGTCAATGTAGAATATTTATCTAATTTTAGATTTGCAGACGACATAATTCTATTTGTGTTCGAAGAATTACGTCGTAATTGTAGAAATATAAGTTTAAATATAAATTCCCGTAAAACAAAGCTTCTTACTAACGACAAAATTCGGCTTAATGGAAAAGAGTTGGAATATGCGCAGGAAACAATTTATTTGGGCCAGTGCTCGATTGGATGATCGAAGAAATGACAAGAAGAATATTACCCCCGCCATGAAACAAATTTTGGAGTTTAAAACGAATTCTATAAATTGAAACTGGAAAATTAACCTAAAAACAAAAGTTAATATTCCGGAAAGGTGCGTCGTACAGTTTTGCTGTATGGTTGTCAAGCGCAGCGCATATTGACAAAATTAGTCGTGTATTAACCCGGCAAATTAGAAATAATCACAGAGAAACATAATCGAATCTAAATAATACGTTAAATTAAAAATTATTACATTGATAAAGATGGTAAAATAAATCAGGAAGGTGGATGTAGCAATAATTGGTCAACCTTAACGTTTAGCCTCAAAAATGGTAATTTAAAATATGGATTTTACAAGCGACATAAGACTAAAATAATAAGTAATCAAAATATTAACACCGAAAATCTATTCCGCTTCTAATCAAAAAATAAATAAAGAACCAAGGGCGGATGCCTAAATCACGAAAAAATATTCCACGTTCTGCTGACGACGTAATAACTACGTTAGTGCATTATGTAGTATCACATATAACAAATTAGAAAATTACTTATAAAAATAAATTCTTTCCCTGTTTGATCCGACTTATAAAATCGTACTTATCAAATAGGAAATTCTACGTTAAAATTTAAATACACTATCATCATTAAAACAAAGCAACGCTGAGGTTCCTCACGTAGCACTCGGGGGATGATTTCGTGTTTTATTTTTGTGATATATCAGCATTAAAAAATATACAATACAGCTATAATAGTGACTAAATCGCATCGAGTAGATACTGTATAGGTTAGGTGGAAGAATTAGATCTCTGCAAAAATATTTTTACAATTGGAAAATTAAAAGTACAAAATTTCAAATTGAATCCACTCTATTCATCAGACACAGTTGATTTAAACACGATCATCAAAATTCGAAACACCAACCCAATTACACAACAGAAATCGCTGAAAATAAGTCATCTGTTAGATAACAAAAAAAAAACAACCGAAAAAACATGTTACTATATATATATATATATATATATATATATATATATATGTGTGTGTATATATATGTGTCTGTATGTATATATATATATATATATATATATATATATATATATATATAATAGTAACAGATGTATAGATCTAAAATATTTATATTTGGCACTTTTTTCTACATATTTAAAAGAAGAAACTTCAACGTGACTGTATGTTTACTCTAGTCATTTATTTAAAGTAACACAAGGTAGATTTCTTAAAAATTTATTAAAATTAACCGGAATTGTTTTACCGACATTGACAAAACGATAACCTTGTAGCTTTAAATATGTACGAACACTTTTTACATAATATATTAAGGAAAATAATCGTTACTTTAACCCCAAAATTCATGAAAAATAGTAACTGGGATGATAGAATCAACACTTTTCATACATCATTAACTTATGTGGGTCCACTTCTGGACGTGGGTTTTCTTTCAATTGTTTCTAATTTTCCCGATCTTGGGCCACTCGTATTCAATTTTTTCCGGCAATTTGTATTATGTCATTATAACTGGTAGGCAGTCTACCAAATCAATTGTCTAACACGGTCGTCGAAAAACTTTCTACTATACTCATTTTTCTTAAAATCATGAAAATAGTCTTAAAAGACCTACCACAGGACATCGAATCGGAGGAAATTAAATAATCGATTAATTGCTCATTCTGTTTCAATGTTCGAACAAAAAACTTAGAAATCGCACCAGTCAACCTACTATTAAAATTTCTTTCCGATATAGATACGCGTAAAGCGGTCGTCAGATTTACGACGACTCGACGTTGTGTTGCGGTGTGAGAAAAATATAGACCTGGAATCTCTGCAGCGCAATCGTTGACAACTGCTTGATCGTGTTTCTTCTAATTGTAACATGTTCGGAAAGTGTGTTAAATATCGACAAACGAAGCTGGAGAATGAATTGTTACTATATAACACCATCATAAGTCCTATATGGAAATATGGGAATGTACGTAAAATAATCCAGACAGCTCAGAATAAGTTTCTTCGACTACTTACCAATGCTCGCTGGTTCCAATGAAATGATGTACTCCATGCAGATTTACAGATCAAACGGGTTAACGAACTAATACAGGATTATGCTGACCAACACCACAGAAGACTTCATTATCATCCAAATCCGGAGGCCTTGGCACTTTTGCCCACAGATCGTGACTTAGAAGGCTTAAACGTTTCAAACCTACTGACTTGGTTGTTACTAAGTAATATACGTAACAGAGCTTAACCACCATTGAGTTAAACCTCTGCACATGTTGTATAATCATGATTGCTGCTTATTTAAACTAAAGTGTTTGCAGAAAGGAGGTAGCTGTCCTTCCTTGGAGCTACATTTAAAAAAAAAAATCGACTGTAATAACGAGTGTAATCCGCCGTATACAGCAAACTCAAATTATTCGAAACAAAATACATTGTAGAATATCTCCAAATTATATTAATAACTCAAATACTAACAACGCTAGCAATAATTTTAAAGTGTATAATAGCAATAATAATAATAATAATATCAATAAAGTGCCCTCTATAATAACGTACGCAGAGTTTTACCTTGACTTTATAATACAAAATTCAAGTTGGTCTACTTCGCCATTTTATTATCGTTTGGCGCATTTTACGCTTTAGAAAAACTCATTTGCATTTCCGTACATATTCTAATCACAATTTACTCGAATGTTACCATCATCGCGTGATACATTATATAATCAATTCATTTATTTATTTTGAAAAATTCGATTTTTTATTTTACTCGCTATTGTATTATTTTTTATGTATCCTTTTTATATTGTCGGATGTTTTAATTTATTTTTATTTTATTTGCTATTGCGTTATTATTTATGTATAAATTTTTATATTGCTCATTGTTCGTGTTGTCTACCGCATTCACTATCAGATTATTCAAAAATACTGTTTTATCACTTTGACAGTTTTCAACTACTTTATTTGTTAATTTTTTCATTTCTTAATATATTTATTTTCATGTTAATATACCTTTCTTACTTTCCACGCGAAATTTTCGCATTTACATTTGTTTATATAAGTTTGTTTATGATTGTAATATACCCGTTTAGTTATATTTAAGGCTACTCGGTATTTTTAATACCCGTGTATTCATATTTAAGTTTACTAAAAATTACGAAATCTTCCTATTTTAGTAACTTATACTGGGTAAACCGTTTGTAAAAATATATTAATAACAATAATAATAATATAAATAAATAAAATTATATATAAAAACGCCCATATTAAACATAATGTAAAAATAGAAGATTCCGGAAAAACAAATTACATAATTGTCCCATTAAACATATTTGCGTGCGAAAATTTTTTTACATTTAACCGATATAGATTTTCGAATTGTAATTAATTACGAGGAAAGCAAACGTACTGTACTGAACGAAACAATTATTATGTTTATCTGTATTGTAATTTTGTTATTATCTTTAAAAGAAAGAAAACATAATCACATATTAATTATGATTTTTTAAAGATGGGTTCTTATTTTCTTCTCCTCTTTATGTTAATAAGGTTTGAATATTTTCCTTATATATATATATATAATATACAGTGAAAATTATTTAACACGAAATGGAGGGGATTGAAATATTTGTCGTGTTTAAAGAATTTCGCGTTAATAAAATGACGTTTATTAGAGTACATTTGATATACAATATATATGTGTATACATACATTTAATAAAAATCAATAAGACAACAGTATTATTAACACGAACTTAATGAAACTTAATACATACATAATTTTCGTTAAAAAAAAAAAAACATTTATTGATTTCTTGGAAAATAATATATTTCTTTTGCATGATATTTTTTAACATCAAATTTTCCACAAATTGCTCGATATCATATATTTGGTTATTCATTTCACCATTGGAATATGCATCTATATAACTGCGCACACTTTTCGGTTTTGTTTCGTGTTAAGAGAACAAAAATTATCGGGACCATTTCATTATTTCGTGTTAACCGATATTTCGACTACCGGGTTTTCGCGTTAAACATACTTCACTCTATATGTATATATATATATATCCGCATTATATACTAAATCTTAATATTACAATGATTACAAAATTTCTTATTTTAAAAAATAATTAAACCTTCAAATTATTCGAGTATAATTTTGAAAAAGAAAAAACATTTATCATTTTTTTCTAATTTTAATCCGACCGACTGAGATAAGAGATCTTTTTGATTTACATTTTGTTCCTAACACCGCTTACCGCTTCGCGTTTATTCTATCTAACATTATAAATCATTTGAATTATTCGCTTAACCTAACATATCCTAACTAATTAATCTGACCAAGCCATTTGTATCGGATGAAGTTTGAAGGAAAAATCATTTCAAGTTCATACATTTTCGACGCATTGAAAAAATTTTTATATCTTGTACAAGTGTAGTTTAAGATGAAAATCGCAAATATCGTAATCTGCAAATATAAATTGTTGAAAAATATTCTATTCTTTTAGCTCAGTCCTAAAGCCATGATGATATTTTTCCAGATTTTCCGCAATTCTTTTTAACTTCTTATAACTACCTAGCCCTGCGTCTCGTAGTAAGGTAACTATGAATGAATTTCTGGGTATTCGACGTCCTCATTTTCCTATGATTTTACCTAGAAAACATCTCGAAGTAGTCATCCATGTCTTATAACATGGGATAATCTAGCTTCACCGCGTTTTCCGTATTCGACCTATTAATCTACTTTTTTCGTTTACTCTATCCATAATTTCTCGATTTTTCATCTTGTCCGTCCATCTAATCTCCATTCTCCTCCAACACCACATCCCGAACGCTCGCAACTTGTCCACATTTCGTTTATAGTCCAAGTTTCAATACCATAATACGCTTTCAACAAGCGTTTTCTCAAGTCGATTAACGATTTTTGCCTCAATATATCTTGTTCCTTCCTAAACGCTCACACATCCAATGCGTGAACCGATTTCTTGGTCACAATATAAGTCCTCCGACAATATTTAACCTTAATATTTAAATTGTTTCATTTGTTAAATTTCTTCTTTATCAATCTCTAATAAGCAACCCGGTATCTTGCTGACTATCATTGTTTTCGTTTTATGTTTACTTCCATCCCGAATTCTTTTCCCGTCCTATTTAAACAGCTGCATTGTTTTTATGGCTTGGTTGTTTGCGAAATTAATTATTTTCAATGCGACTCCTCCAATGTTTATTCTGAACTTTTCACTGCTCAGCTCATTGTTTACTATCACTTCCAGATAAATAGAAAAGTCGGATAGTATAAAAAAAAAAAATTTTGAACTAATATTTGTTTAACAATTTTTTGTCATTCGAAAAAAAAAAATTTACTTAAATATACGTATATATATATATATATATACATATAAATGATATATATATAATAAAAATCACTTTTATAAGTGTTGTATATTCGTCAGCTGCATGGAGCGTCAATCTCTTTATTACAATGCTGACATATTTTATTACTTTTTAAACGTTTTAAACAAGAGCGACACTTTCCGCGCGACCAGTTAAATATGAGGCGCGTAAAAAAAAAGATTGAAATTAATCATTAATTTCAAAATATTTCACAGGTAACTTATTTTCTAATTTGAACACAGTGTAGACTGTAGCGAAATAAATAAGGTAGTTAAAATCGCTAAATTTTTATATATAAAAAAATCTGTTCTGTTTTTTCACTTTGCTTTATTTTTTTTTCTATTCTTTTTTTTATAAATTGTATATATTTTTATATTTTATTTTTTTATGTCCACTTAATAATGGCTTAATTTCTGAAAATTTTTTGAGGACTTTTTATATATGTAAAAATTTAACGATCTCAATTTATTTATTAACTTATTTTCTACGATGGCAATTATTTTACGTGTCGATTCTGTCTGTTGACGATCGATCATATCAGTCGGACAATATTCACTTTAGCTTTATACTGTTATTCTTGTTTTAGTTCTTTAATATTATTTATAAATTGCAATTTTAAATCGTTCGATATATTCATTATTACAATAAGAAATCGAACTTTTCATATCCGAGGATTTGTTAAAAATTTTCTTTAAAGCGTTAATAGTTTCTTTTTATCCTTTTTCGTCCATATTTAATAAGCGATTATAAATAATAAATTAATTATAATAAAAAACTTTACGTTTACTACCGAATACGGAATTTTATTTTATTACATTTTATTTCGGAATATAATTCTAAATTTAAAAAAAAAAAACGTGTGTACGTATTATAACGAAAAAAAACCACGAACGATTGTCATTTCTCTTCTTCTAAATATAAACACTTACAATAATAATAATAATCGATTAATTCGCCGTATTAGTAGTAGTAATAGTACCGATATTTTTACAATACTCTACGTGCGAGAATCGCTTTAAGTAAACTATAGGGTGACCCAAAGAAGACGGACGATTTTGTCGTTTATTGAATAACTCAAAAACTACTCGACCAAAATTTTCGAATGAAATTTTATTTAAAAATATGAAAACAGGAAATTAGCTTACAATCATTTGTGGAACACAATATCGTTCAGGTGACCCGCCATTCGCAACGATACATTTATTCTGTCATTTTACAACATTTTCGAACACTTTTTCGAGTATAGGTCGCTGAATTTTTGAATTTCTTCAGAAATCCGAGTTTTCAGATCTTCCAGATCTCGTGGACGTATTTCGTAAACGTGGCTTTTAAGGTATCCTCTTAAAAAATCGCGTATTTTTAAATTTGTTTCGAAACTCTCTTTTCAATGTCGTGATCGATTCACGCCGAAAATAACGTTACACGCAAAACGCGCGCTCCTCATTATAGGATGCCACGATAACTGAAACTGGACAAAATCAAATCTCTCCTCGTGTATACACTAAACGTGTAGCACGCGGTTTGCGTTGTAGCAGTGTTACCAACTGCACTATTCAAAAAACAAAAACGTCTGTCTTCTCTGGGTCACTCTATACAACTCGCTCGATTGATTTTATAATCAACGATGACTAGAGAGTGTTTTCCGCTGGTCCGTGTGTGATAATCGCGGTGAGATTTATGCTAATTTAAAATTAAACTGAATTTATGCTAAACGTTAATTAAGAGAAAATTTTCGTTTTATCATCGTCATCGTCATTATTATTATTATTACTATTATTAATTATTACCGATAACTCTAAATCTAGAAGAATTCACATTTAGTGACTACAACGACGCGTACGTGTGCATGCATCGAATGACTGAATTCATGAAAAAATTAATGATAATTTCAAATTTACATTACGTTTCGTTCGTAAAAAATTTTTATGATAATTATTATCCAAACAAATTTAATTACAAAATACATCGTGATTAATAATTGAGAGTATTATATTATAATGATGAGAAAGAAACTATAGAATGGATGTTAAGAATACAGGATGATGTAAAGCAGAACTGCGACACCGCATGCAGATATGCGATGCTTAGTAAATGTTTGGCGAGTTTCAGTGATTGTGTGCATGGAACATACAATAGAAATGGATTGCGCAAACTACTGAATTCTGAATTATGAGCATTGAAGTTACGATGTCTCTACTAGGGACATACGATTCAAAGATATATATATATATATATATATATCACACATGTGGTGAAAAAAAAGATTTTATATTTTCAAAAGTAGATTTCTTTATTATAATTATCAACAAATTACAATCTAGACGACTTTATGGATAACACAATTTTAAATTTAGGTACTGTTCACTATAGGTTTTCGTAAAAAAGAAACCTATATCATTATTATCATTATTAAGTAAATTTGAATTTGTCTATTACAGACATCATTCTTAGTAATCAAGATGAAACAGGAATATATATATATAATATGTATGTGTGTGTGTTAATACCGCAGATAAAAAGAGGACAGTGTCTTAAGTTTACAATTCTATCAACAAAAGTACACACTAACAATCCACGGATTCAAACTGTATAATTTCAATTTTAATTATCTGGACTTTTGGTCATTATATATATATATATATATATATATATATATATATATATATATGAATATTTTGACATTCTATTCTGATCACTGTTATATGCGAAATGTACCAACCATTTTCCGCGTCTCGATATCATGAAACCAGATTTATAAATATATATATATATATATATGGGTGTGTGTACGAGCGAGTAATTTTTTTAAATATATAATATCAGCGCACAGTGCATACTCTTTCATTAAGTTGACACTATAATGTAATGAATTCAAACATTATTATTTTTTTTTAAGGAAACAGAAATCTTTAATGAAATAAATGAAAAGTCGAATGTCGGATTTAATTAAAAGTGCAAGTGAGGAACTTTAAGTGGAAAGAAACTAAAAAAAAGTATTATCTATTCGAACGGACAATATGTAACCCCATTAATCACGAAATTCTACTATACAGTATGTAAAAATTTTAATTCTAACAAAATCGTATATTTCCCGGTTGACGAGAAATATGTCAGTTTTAAAAAATATCCATATAAACAGAATTTAAAATTATCCACAGCCATCTAAGAAGCGATATGGTATAAAAAAATAACTCGTATCGAATTTCGTAATTTTATATCGAAATTTGATAACGTGCGACTGAAAGGGTTTAAAACTCCCGTCTAGTCTAATTAATATATTTTAATGACGAAAAAATTACGAAGTAAACGAAAGTTTAAACATTTACGCGTTAATAATTAACAAAATACATCGCTGATAATTTTAGACCAATAATAATAATAATATCATTTTTTTTTTAAATGGTAATTTATTTTGTTCTTCCATTTTAAAAAGATTTATTAAGATACGTAATATAAATCAAATATCGCGGCGTCGTAATCACCACAGTAATAACAATAATAATAATAATAATAATAATACTTGTATAATATAATAAAACGAGAGCTGAAACGGGCGAATGGAAAATGAAGGGAAAATATTTACGCGCGTCACGTCATCTGGACACCGAGAGCTTGTCTGCAACGTTCGTAAACAACATAACTAATACCGACGGCCGGAGCGACTTTCATAAAATTCGGAGTAATACCTCGGTACAAACCTTGGATACCTTCTTCTTGTACGATTGTCCTCAACAGACTCGTCATAGTATACACTTCTCGCGAACCTAGGTTGGTTATAACTAGGCGCCAAAAAAAAAAAAAAAAAAAAATACAAGAATAAGTAAACACCTCTATTAAACTTATAACTCTAAATTAAATAACCGAAGCCTCGACGGAACACCGATAATTATAAAGAGCGTCGATGTTGTAAATATATAGGCTAGACTAAACTAGAAGCAGAAGAAAACGAACGAATGAATTTTAAATGCAGACGACAAAATCGAAAAATGTGTTCTACCGGATAGAAACAAAAGCTGCTTCGAACGGACCGTGAGCTCGGAGCTGGTGCGGCGTATTATTAAAGGACAACAAAATGATAAAGTTCCGTTCATTTCGAAAGTTGATTAAGTAACGTCGCAACGATCCTTATCAATGAGAAGATTAATAAAGAACCAGCAATTGATACGGATTAATTTAACATCATCTTCTCCGGTTTCTTTACTTTCTTAACAAGCTATTTATCGACCGACTTTTACCGTGAAAAATTACCTTCCACGATGGCATTTGAATTCACGACTAAAATAATAAAACATCAAAACATCACCACGAAACCCTTAATTGAAAGATATATCCCAAGAAATCATATCAGTCGATGACGGATAAATATCGGCTATTTTAGCTATTCGTAAATAAAAAGATCCACAAACAAAACGATAAAATAGAGAAGATCTAGCATCTACATACTGAATGATGATATTATATATATATATATATTATATATATATATATATATATATATATATATATATTACATCGCTCAATTACCATTTATCGAGAACTTTTTCATTCATAAATAGTAATAAAACGTGCATCGTTTCACGAAGTATAATTATTAATTTAAGTTCGTGTAACGTATTCAAATACCATATAACCATCAATTATAAATATAGTAATGGAAATGAACACATACACGCAAGTTACATACATAGATCGCGAACACCAATGTATACGCATGAATATATACATATATATACGTTAAGCTTTTCTATTTGTTTTATATCGTTCAATTCTTTCAGTCACGATGTTTTTCTATGTGGTACGTGAATTTTTAATACTGACAAAATCATTTATAAGCGGATATTCGGTAGATATAGTTGTCTTAATTCTGAACAAAATGATTATACAACGCACGAAAAAAAAAAATTTAATATCATTTAGAAAACAAAAAAAGCAATATTCTACGCATTAATTTCTCTTTAACCTCCCGAATCACCGTATACCGTACATGAGACAAAAATCGAAGTACCTATCAAAATATTGGTCTAATTTTGTTTTATTGGTATTTAACTATTTCACACAAATATATATATATATATATATATATATATACACATATAATTTTGTGTTAAAAAAATTGATCTATGACTGAAAAGTTGTATATATTAACAAACAAGTACGGGATGAAAGATGGAAATTCCCATAACTAGGAGAAGATCAAGTCAATTAATTTTTTAATGTAAATTATAAAAAAAAAAAAACGCGTGTACTGTACTTCTCCAAAGTTATTTATGTACCCTAACGGCGTAAACAGCCAGAATTATAATAGTACGGGGAAAATCATATAATCTCAAAATAAACTATCAACGATGAAATAATGTAATCTATAACCCATGAAGAACGTCAACAAAAATGTATAAAAAATATGAAACAAATGTATACATATATATATATGTAGCTATATTCTAAAAATTGTATAACATAAATGAGTGATCTGCCCTGTACTTTTTTAAGATCGTCTCCATTTCATTTTCACCGATTTTTTTTAATTTTAAAAATAATTATTTTTTTGTATTATCTTGAAAGAAATATATCAACTACAAACTTTTTATATACACACACACACATATATATATATATATATATATATATATATATATATATACACATATATTACACAAATATGCAACTTACCTTGAGCTTGTAACCTAGTTCTGACTAATGCTAACGGGTAACTACATAATTGACCGCATGTGCTGGATATAGTACCGCATGATAACAACAGAAGCACGCTAGGCGTGCTTGAATCATTATGATGCCTCAGGTAACTATTCTTTAACGTCTAAACAAAAATTAATAATATAAACATGTATTATTAATATTAGAAAATACTTTTATTATTATTATCATAGTATAATTTATATCATCTAATTTCTACAGCAATTGTCGCATTTTTCCATATTAGGTGCCATCAATGCTATATCGTCAACAAACCAATTTTGAGCCATTCGATAGAAACCCCTTCATTCCAATCCCCCAAAACTTTTCTCATTATATGCTCTCCATATAAATTGAAGAATATAGGTGAAAGTACACGCCCATGCATTACTTCTTTTTTTTAAAGTAAACTCTTCGGATTGTGTACTGAGTTTTAGCTTTACAATATTCTGATTGTGCTCACGTAGTTTTTGAATAGATGTACAATGTGCTTTGAAACAAATTTCCATCAATATTTCCCAGAGTTTGTTTCAGATTGCATTATCGAAGGTCTTTCGATAATCGATAGGATCTGTTCCGCGTACTTCGTCCTTTAACGAAAGCAACTTGTTCTTTGACAATTTATTCGCTCATTTATACGATTTTTAGGGATTTGTAATATTACTTTGCTAGCGTGCGGCATCTGTAGTTTTCCATATGACGTTACATGAAGCATTTCCACTCCTATTTCTTCAGTATTTTTTAGGAATTCCGCTGTTATTTCGTCAACGCCCACAGCTTTATTGTTTTTTATATAATTAATAGCTCCTATGACTTCACTTTTTAATATGTCTTGTTGTGCGATTGTGAGCTAGCCGGTATTCGTTCATCATCATCATGATATAAGGTTCGGTAATAATTTTTCCATACCTTCGGTACTTCCTTCTTTTCTGTTCTAATAACATCTTTTCATCCTTTATCACCCAATTCCTAGTTCGAAAATCCCGTGATAGTAGTTTTACTTTCTTGCATAAACCCTTTGGTTCTACATTATCCGCATGTGATTGGATTTCTTTACAAATATTGTTGCGGTAAGTATTTTTATCTTTTTCGCAAATTTTTGAAATTTGTCGATTTATTAATTTTGTTATATCTGCATTGTAGTGTCCATTCTCCTTAATTTCTCTTAATTTTGTTAATAAGTTTCGTAGTTTTTTCAGACAGCCATGTTTTTTTATTTAATGACTACTGATTCTTGTTTCCCTATATGTATTCTTTATGATATATATATATATATATATATATATATATATATATATATATATAAATAAATACAAAAACAAAAGCCTTTATTTCCATTATTTATAACATACCCATGTATAATATTCTATATATTAAAACCTTAATACTTATATAATAAATATTATGTAGTACACTATACTTAAAACAGGAAATTTGAGTCCGATGTCGAGCATTGGCCTCCTCCAATCAAGCATCCACATATTTCTTCCCCAATTGGTGCCATTCCAGACGATTTTGAGTTTTACGCATCCAATATTTTCCTGCGTGATTGACGATATCTTTGCTCCATCTTGTTTTTGGTCTTTTCCGCGGCCTTCTCTTGTCTAATGATAACCATTCCGTGCTTCTCCTGCCCATCTGTTCGGTTTCAACCGCATGACATGTCCAGCCCAATTCCACTTCATTTCACGTATTATTTGTAGAGCGTCCTCCATCTTCGATCTGGATCTTAATATTTTGTTACTTATCTTATCCAACCTAGTTACCCCAACCATTTTTCTTTCCATTGCTCTTTGAGCTATTTGTATTTTTTTTACACAATTTACTCGTCAATGACCATGTTTGAGCGCCATAAGTAATGGTAGGGAGGACACATGTATTAAAGATTTGTGCTTTTTTAGTACGATCTAACTTAAGTCCAAATATTTCTTTTAATGACCAACATTTTTTCCAACCTAACGCTATTCTTCGGTTTACCTCTTTTTCCGTTCTATCTGTGAAGGAAACTAATTGTCCTAGATATATAAGATCGTCTGCCCATTGTAACGCCTTTCCGTTAATTTTAATTTCTATTTTATCTCCGTTTGTAAATTAAACTCGTTTTATATATATATATATATATATATATATATATATATATATATATATATATATATATATATATATATATAATATATATATATATAATATATATATATATAATATATATATATAAAGTTTCATAAAATTTGAGAAGTACATAATGTTTTCTCATAATTTGTTCGAACATGTGGTCCATATATATATAAAAATTATATATATATATATATATATTATTTAACGTTTCAATCAGACTTACACCACTCATCATCAGTATATATAAACTAGCATACGTGTTTTTTATTGAAAGTAAATTAAATAACTATACGTGCATGTACACATGTATATGTGTGTGTCTAAGTGTGTAAGATATTTAGAATTGAAGGCGTGAGAAGATGCAAGTTAATATCTTCGACGTAGAGTGATTAGAATATTTATTGGAAACAGCGCGATTAATAGATGATAAATAATCTGAAATAGTGAAAGAAGTAAAGCAATATAATTTTAAAAATAACATACCTACTGCTTAATGTCACTTCAATAATTGAAAGTTAACAATTCACTTATAATTTTATATGCACTTTTATTTATTGTATGTGCTTGAAAATGAGGTAACTGTCGAAAAGCTTCGAAATAAAAAACTTTTAGTGATTAAATGGTGTTATTATTGTGTTGGTTTTATAATTTATAATATCACTACTCTCCAATATAATATTCAACATTATATATATATATATATATATATATATATATATATATATATATGCATGAGCGCAAATTGATCTCGAAGATGGATATAATAATTCTCATTTACTTATTAAAAGTATAAATATTGCTTTCGGACATACATCATCGATGGCGTATGCCGCAAGCGCGACATATATACATCTGATTAAGTCGTATGTGTTGTATATTTACATATAAACATTTATACACACACACACACACCTTAAATATTTTAATGGACGAAGTAAACGTAAGTCCATTTATTACGCTCGATTTAATTAACGAGATTGTTTATTGTGTAAGATTGATTTAATGAAAATTTTACAAATTTGACGTAATTTTGCGATAAAAATAAAAATTGATTAAAACCATCATCGTGTTGTGGACTGAACGATATTCTGCCTATTAAAAAATGAAAAAATAAATCGTACTGTGTTTGAAGTAACGGTTGTTAAACAAACATTATTGTAAATGACGTTCGTTAATGCTATTATCATCTTTCGATTTTTCAATTAAGCTAAAATCGTAGTTATTCGATTATTTCAGTTTATAAAAACTGCTCAATATAATGTTTACCGTTCGTTTCCAATTAGTACAATCCACTCGAATTACAAACTTTAAACTATTTCTAGAATTTAAATGTCATTTTCATTTTTTTTTTTGTTTAGTCTTGTTAAAAACAATAGAGGAGCCTCTATCGCTAGTTGAATGGCTTTTAAAAAATGACGCGTATATATATATATATATATCAAAAGCGAATTCTCAATTAATGTACAGCTTGCGACACAAGAACATACATTTTTGTTCCCGTGTATAAATTTGATAGAACAAATAATGTAAATAGAACACAAAAAGTACAAAATTTTTAGTCGTTATTATCTACAATATTTAGAGTAATCCAAGAAATTGTAAACTAAAAAAAGTGATGCGCTAAAACATATAGCATCTACTACGATTATATTTGAGTATATGTGGCTATGTTATACTGTTTGGGATTTGTAAATTTTAGGCGGTTTGAAGCGCTAATAAATGGAGATACATTGTAATGTATATACATATTATTTAAAGCCGTACTGAACAGGTTTATTATAATGTTGTAGCTTTGTAACTGAATGCGCTTGGTGACTGGAGATACACAGTATAGTTAACCCCATACAATATTCTATTGCTATTATACTAATTTTAACAAGAACTGATGCGCTTATTTGAGGAGCATCTCAGGTAGATTAACATTTTATATATATGGATCGGAAACATGGACTATAAATTTGGCATCGACAAGGAAACTGGAAACCGTTGAAATGAAGTGTTATCGAAAAATTTTGCGAATACCATGGACTGCACGCAGAACCAACAAGTCTGTTCTAGAAGAACTACACGTGGAGGAAAGCGAGTGGCTGCTACCAATTCGTCGAAGATTGTTATCATTTTTTGGTCATATAATTCGGGCAAATAAGATGGAAAACCAAATTATTCAGGGTAAAGTATGCGGCCGAAGAAAACAAGGCAGACCGGCGAATCGATATTTCGATCAAATAACAAAACTAACTGGTCTACATGCGTCAGCATTGATGCGAGTAGTAGAGGATCGGTGGCGGTGTCGTTCAAAAGCATCAGGTCTCGACATCCGGAATCGGATTACGATGTAGAAGATCTATTTAATCATCGGTTAATTAAATAAATTAGAGAATCAAAAGAGAATCGTAATAAATAAAATGTCAACAAGTTATCACCGAAACAGCCCTTAAAGAACTACGGGACTAAGTGTATCATTCACAGTCTTCGGATATTGCAGTTAAATATAGAAGGGATTTCAAAAAGCAATAATTTTTGTCGCGTATAAGCCTAAAAATATATTGTGCTTCAGGGAACATACGGAAAAAGATACAGACCCTTTTTTTGTACATAGAAATATTCAAGGATATAACATCGCAGATTACATACTTCATTCAAAGTGGCTACATATATGTACGAATTACTTTGGTCTCACATACAGAGGTTATAGGAAAATCAACTCGAGGACACCGTTTCAACATTGTTATAAAAGTAGATAAATTGATTAACGTGTACAAACCACTTGCCATAGTATGGAACGCAAAAACCACCACTGCCAAGTTATAAATCGTCATGTATTTATGATGGGGTATTAAAAAAATAATGAAAATGAAACTATCATACACGGAGTTAATATTTAATGATAAGGATAATGGAACGTCAAATCAGCAATATGGAAACACAGCCCAGATCTTTGCATACTTCTAGTAGAAAATAGTGTTGCAATAAAAACTACACCACATAATACATTTCTTTGCGATTTCCTAAACTCGTAGCATCGGCATGTATTGATACAGGACTATATGCTTCAGGTGTACAATCCATTCCAAAAAAATAGATGAAACTTTAAGAAGGACAAGTGGGACACTATTAAACAAACAGTTAAAGAAAATATTCAAAACATACTACCAATAATTTAAAACTACGGAAAATTTGTTAACATACTTAAAAGAGCCGTTCACAACAGCATTTCACAAGGTAGAAGTAAGAGCATAAAACTTTACATCTTCAGGTGATCAGATTATAACAACCGAGTTACTAATATAAAACTTTAAACTTTATATTTAAATCTTCAGATAATTAGAAGATAGCAGTTGAGTTATTAATAAAAGTTCTCTCATGACAGTCGAAAATATTAATTTTACATATAATAGAACATGGACTTTGCTTAGAAAACTTGAAACTGATAATCAAATAAGCAAATCCAACATGCGATTAAACCAAATAAGACTGCATCAGTTTCCATTAGAAAAACAAGAAACTAGAATTTAATATTGTCCCGAATTTTAAAAAGAAAATTACCATTCTACGCAGGAAGATCGTGTAAAAAGAAATGAGCTTACTTCATAAACAGCTAAGTCTATTCCGGCGTACGGAATTATGCCTATTATATTAGGAATGTACCCTCTGTAGAAACTACGCCAGCCTTCCCTGTGGAATATTTTACGGGCTGCGTCCATAATACTATTATATTCGCCAGTTTTTCTTAATGCTAGTCGCGTTTTCAGCACCTATTAAAACGAAGAGTAATATTAATTAACCGCATTATTAAAGTTTAATGTATGCGTAACAGAATTATCTAAATTAGAAATAACCGACTGTTCAGTTCCAGTTGAAATGAGGAGTAAATAAATATTGAATAAATTTTTAAATTTCATCAAATAACTCTTAAGTAATTAGATAAACGAATTAATCGGGCGAAAAAGAATATTTAGATCAGAAAACATTTAATTGAAATAATTGTATCATTTAAAAAATAATCCAGTTTTCTGTTATTAATATTAATAATTTTTATAAATTTAGTCCACACGCTAAGAGCTGCGTTTACAAAACACGTCCACGAGATCTAGAAGACCTGGAAAGAAATTTCAAAAATTCAACGACCTTCAACTAAAGTTGAAAATTCTTTGCTGTTTTGTGTCGCGTCGACAATGAGATATGCTTTGGAAACCGGGACGTTGTCGGAAGTCAACAAAAAGAAAATCACCGCCTTTGAAATGCGGCACTACGGAAGAATGCACAGGAAAAAATACCGAATTTGGAAGTACTAAACAAATACAAATTAAGCCCGACCAATTCTATTAAATATAATTAGAGAATCGAAAAAGAAATACTTTGGTCATAAAATTCGAGAAAAGGACCTTTTTATGCTGGCGATAGAAGGGAAAATTTGTTGGGGGAAAAGACCACGAGGAAGTAGACGCGTAGAATACACATATGGAACAGCAGGAAGAAACCCAGTTACGGAAATGATAAAAGAAGCTAGACAAAGACAAATGTAGAAATCCGAGGTGTCAACCCAACCCCCTCGATGGAGATGGAAAATGATGATGATGCTCCAGTGTTCGAAAATTTTGTAAAAGACTAAACTAATGTATATTTCCTTTAAAAAATTTCGATTGAGTAGTTTTTAAGTTATTCAAAAAACAACAAAACCTACTATCCTCTTATAACAATGGCTAA